>PITA01000358.1:0-12500 GCA_004023965.1 Spilogale gracilis | reverse complement strand
CCTGGGACTGAGGACTGCGTTGGGCTCTCTGCTCGGCAGGGAGCCTGCTTCCCCCTCTCTCTCTGCCTGCCTCTCTGCGTACTTGTGATCTCTCTCTGTCAAATAAATAAATAAAATCTTTTAAAAAAAAAAAAAGAAAAACTAGAGGGTCCAGAGATATATCAATAATATCAATACACAAATGGGACCCCAACATGTGGCAAACATTAGACATATTTGCCACCTGTTATCAATAAATGTGGTTGGAGTGTTTGGTTATCTAAGTTGAAAAACTGACATTGAATATAATGTTGACTTTTTTAAGGGAAAAGGCTAGAAAAATAGCAAAACATTAAGATTTATGTTTTTATATGCAGAATGAGAGCTGGGTAAAAACAGAAAAGCCAACAAAACCTCGTTCTGGGAGGTGTGTGGTTGACAGACCAGGGGACGTGGGAACATCCAGCTGAGGACACCCATTGGAGGCCAGTGCACTGGTGACAGGAGACAATATGCTTTCAAATAAAAGGAGAGAGATGCTAGAGAGAGGGCCTGTGCCCTGCAGACATCTCTAAGGGATACTTCCTAAGATCTAGTGACTAACTGAATGGGGTGACCAGAGAGAAGAGTCGAAGGACCCCGAGGTGTGTAGCCTGCAGACAGGAAGGCTGTGCCAATATTAGTAGTTAATAAGTCATACTGGATTAGCAACAGGTCTAGGTAGGATACAACTATTTCGGCTGTGGATATGCTTAGATCTAAGGCTGCTATAGAACTTGGAGGCGGAGGGGGTGTCGGGGGAGCTCAGGTGGTTGAGCATCCGGCTGTTGATTTCTGTTCGGGTCATGATCTCAGGGTCATGGAATTCAGCCTTGCTGCAGGCTGCACACTGGATGTGAAGTCTGCTTAAGATTCTCCTCTCTTCCCCTCCTCCTCGGCCTCTCCCTGACCCCTCCCAAAAGAATAAAAAGAACTCAAGAATTCGTAGGTGGAGTTGGCTAGTAAGCAGTGGTAAGTGCAGGACAGTAGCCCAATAGAGAAGGGGAGCTGAAAGCAGATTGAAAAAGGCCTGGGTGGGTGGTGTGTTCAGACCCCTGCCACTCGCTGTGACCCTCTTCTCCCCTTCCATCATGGACTCGCAGTCATGGACGGCAGCTATTTCCCCTTTCCTGACTGGGCTCTAAATCCCGGGCAGGCGGAGGCTGTGTCTTATTTTCCTCTGTATCCCTCGTGGCTGGTGCATACTAGGTCCTTTACTGAGGACCCAGCAAAAGGAAAGTGATCAAGGACAGAACCCTGGGGAGCTCCAAAACCTCTAAGGCAAGCAGCAAGAGAAGGCCATGGAAGCAGCCATCAGAGTCACCACTAGAGAACGAGAAGAACCACGGAATATGCATTCCCAGGAGCCAAATGGAGAGACGAAGTCTAGCGTGGGCTGCGGCCAAGAGGCCAAGAGGTCCCTATCCTGGATAGGTTTTCTGTGTGTCCCATCTCAGCTCTTTCTAGAGGAGCTTCCAGTTAATAGTCCAGGAGCCACATTACCCTCCCTTCCCACGGAGGCCAATGAGACCAAACATGGACGCCTGACCCACAGCTGTGTCTGTCCACTGAGCAGCAGAGTGGGGCAGGGGTGGGGGGACAGTGGGAGAGGTTTCAAGGGAAAATGGAGGGTGAAGTCATCCCCTTGATGCGCCAAAGCCTCATGACATTTATGAGCGAGCAGGGCCTCTGGGTCAGCAGGAGAAGCTTATAGTAGAGAGAGCACGCGGGAGCCAGTCTCCATTCCAGGTAACTTCCCAGTGCCCAGCTCCAGCCTCTGCAAGAAATTCCCTAACCATAGATGGGATCCCATAAACCTCCTTTAGTCTTAACCTAGTTTGAGTGGATTTCTATCTACCCAGCTCCAACTAGAACTGTCTTTAAATTATATCTATTATATAGATAACAAGTTTAAGAGAAATCAAATGCGTACAGACTTGAGGAAAACTTTCCCTTTACTGGATATCATTGATAACCCCATGCTCATATTAAAAATATAATCTTTGGGACACCCAGGTGGCCCAGTCAGTTAAGCAGCTAGCTTTGGCTTGGGTCATGATCTCAGGGTCCTGGAATTGAGCCTCGAATCAGGCTCCCTGCTCAGCAGCAAGTCTGCTTCCCCCTCTCTCTCCATGATCTCTCTTGCTCTCACTCTCTCTCAAATAAATAAATAAAATCCTTAAGAATAAGTAAATAAATAAAAATAAAAGTATAATCTTCATTTGCCCGTGGAACACCCCTGTTTAGAATTTTGAAGTTAAAAGGAAACTTAGAATTAGCCAGCCGGGGAAGGAATCATCGATGGCCCGCAGCCTCAGTGGCCTATAGGACTTTATTCCAGGACCCCTGACTCCCAATCCAGGGATCTTGTCACAACTGTACCTTGTTTGGCCCCCTCTAGGCTCAGGGAAACAAGGGACAATCAGCCCCACCAGCCCTCCAAATCCAGCTCTGGGAGGCAGTGCACAGACCCGTTGGTTGATTTCTCTACCAGGCACGTGGCTGAAATGAATTCAGACCCTCAGAGGATGGCCAAGGATGACCACTCCACCCAAGCCCAGTGCTGCACAGGATTCTATTTGTAGAAGTCTGTGTTCCTTTTGCGTGTTCTTTAAAAGCCACGTCTGAGAGCCAGCCCTGTTGTACTGAATAAAGCGGGATAGCGTGTGCTCGGGGTCCGGGACTCCTCTGAAAGATGCAGTCCCAGCCCTCCCAAACTCGCACAGGAGGTCCGGCCCCTCTCGGCCTCCTCCTCCACACCAGAGAGTGCCAGTTGAAGCACTGTCTCCTGCCAGGATTCTAGGCCCCTGCCCGGGTCCAGGCCGGGGACAAGAGGTAGAGCTCATGCCAACTTTTCCAAAGCCTGGCTCCGTCCAGGCTCTCGCCCTGGAAGTGCTCTGGCCTCTCGTGTGGAAAGGGGACATCAGTCTTCAGATGGTTCCTGACCCTCCTCCAGCTCGCCTTGCTCTCTCCAGCCCAGAAAGGCTGTTTTGCAGCATCTGGAAAAAGCATTTGCCAGTTTGGTTGTGGTCGCCCGAGCAGCCAAGCAGCTCCGAGTGCCCCGGCCTCCACAGCTACTCCCCGAGGGCTCCTCCACTCAGGAAAGGGGACAGGGACGCCCACTTGTAGACTTGCCTCGTGCTGTCCTTTCTCTGTTCTTTGAACTCAAAAATGTTCATTTTTGTGGGATGAATGAGAAAAAAAGCTTGTCAGAAATTTTTTTTCCAGCAGTCTTCATGGCCATGCTTGACAGACGAGAAAGGGCTTGAAGGAAGTTTCCTTGCATAATAATTCACCGGGCCTGTGTCAATTGGGTCTGCCTTATTATGTCATTTATCTTCCCAGCCTTTTTAGAAAGGAACAGCAGAATAAACCTCCTGTCTGTTCAATATGTGGAAAAACTGAGGCCCAGGGAAGATACAGAGATGCACAACTGTAGGGAAAGAGCCAGCAAGGGCTGCAAAGCCGGGCCAGTCTGTGGAAAGGCGAGCTGGTAGGGTCGACTTCTCCTGACGTTGGGGGGTGACAGAGCTGTTAGGGACAGAGACGCCACAGACAGGGAGCTGGGAAGGCAGAGGAACTGGTCCCTTTGCAAAAGTAATTTGAGTGACACCCACTGAAACATGCACCCCAAATCTAAACCAGGTGCTCTTAACCTGGTGCCCTAAGATGAGGTAAAAATGACCCCACTTCAGAAGGATTCCATAATTCCTCAGTCGCCATCATCCTTCCATCTGAGAACTGTTCTCCCAATGCCAGTCTGAGCCACCTCCTCGTTCTTTACTGTTCTCAAAGTCATGATAGCCTTCTCTTAGCTAGATTACTAGCTGCTTTTCCAAGGCAGGGATTATGCGCTAGACTTTAGAAACCCCAATTCCACTGGATTTCCTCATTGCTTGCCAGATGATGGGGTCATGAGCTCCACTCTGGGGACAGGATCAAAGAAAACAGTCATTTGGGACTCGGGGGAAAGCTTCCTTGATTTTCCTAAGAACTGATCAGGGGGAAGAAATTCAACCATCTGAAATGACTTGGTAAAGAAGTTTGACCTCTTCTTCAAGTCATGGAAGGTGGCTGCACTGTAAGCTTTACACATGGAGAATAGATCTGGGGTAAACCCCAGGGAAGCTGACCTAGGCTAACACAATCCATAGGGACATTTCTCTTTTTTCTGTTTCATAGTTAGATACTAGGTTCTTTATCTAGTTTGCATGAATATTGTGTCTCACCTAGACTATACGCCCCCCCCCCAATGGCAGGGAGTTTACAGTTCTTTTGGACACTATAAAACAATGTTAGACATACAACTAATATGCCATTCACACTAATAAACCTGAATATCCAATCAAAAGAAGAGCATATAACTCAAACTGGAAAAATGAGGATGGACCATTTTCGAAGTAGAGAGATGAAATGTATGGCCCATTGTAGTTCCGCCAATCAGTGGCAGAGTTGTAGCCAAACGACTTAAGCTCCCTGTGACCAGTTCATCTCTTTATGGCTGCTGCCAGATCGCTCAGGAAGCTTCTACCTATCTCCATATCACACATAGGGATTTCCCAGCAGCTAACGTTCTGGAAGCTTCCATCTGTGCCTAGGTTCATTTCCCCATAATCACCTGCAACAGAACATGAGAAGCTCCTTCCCACCTTTACCTTCCAGCCTCATAGCCTGATCGGCACCTCCCTGGCAATACCCAAATTAAACACCGTGAGTGCTCCCCAGAAGCAGGGGACCAAAGTCATGGTCCCATCAGTGATCTTGAGCTGTTTGCAAAACAAAGGAATCCACTAACTGATCTCTGAGAGACTTTCCAGGTGGTCTGCTGGTTTGGTCACTGCTTGGGCGGCCCTCTTGTCTGTGTGTCTTGGCCGTGCATGGCCATCTCACCTGGACTGGGCTACTGATTCCCCACATCAAGTCCCCCCTAACTGGAGAGTGACTGTAAGCCTTGCTCCAGGGAGGCTTACGGCGGGCCAACAGCTGCCCAAAGGAGGTATGAAATGACTCTGAAGTCTCTTACTTCCCTTAAATTTCATGTAGATTTTGCATTCTTTTCTGTATTATCACTAAGTTCTTCACAATAGAAGTTTCCATCCTCCTGTCTTAGAACAACGTGACCTCCAGCAAAGTATTTCATGCTGAAGTTGTTCCAGTGAAACGCCTATCTTCAGCTGTTTTCACAGGCACCAGAGCTTGCAGGGCTAAAAATTTGTCTTTTGATCCAACCAGAACACTGTTTCTGTTAAAGTGCCCATTCCCGGGACGCCTGGGTGGCTCAGTTGGTTAAGCGACTGCCTTCGGCTCAGGTCATGATCCCGGAGACCCGGGATCGAGTCCCACATTGGGCTCCCTGCTCGGCGGGAAGGCTGCTTCTCCCTCTCTCACTCCCCTTGCTTGTGTTCCCTCTCTGGCTGTGTTTCTCTCTGTCAAATAAATAAATAAAATCTTTAAAGTGCCCATTCCCTTGGGAAGAGCCTGAAAGTTGGGGCAAAGTAAGACAAGGATAAGTTTCTTATTTTTTTTTTTTAAGATTTTTATTTATTCGGCAGAGAGAAATACAGCTAGAGAGGGAACACAAGCAAGGGGAGTGAGAGAGGGAGAAGCAGGCTTCCCGCCAAGCAGGGAGCCCGATGTGGGGCTCGATCCTGGGTCTCCAGGATCATGACCTGAGCCGAAGGCAGTCGCTTAGCCAACTGAGCAACCCAGGCGCCCCAACAAGGATAAGTTTCTATATTTGTGTCTGGGAAGCCATCCCAGCAAAACGGCTCGGGCTCTTAGATAAGTAACAACAGCAGGGGTCTTTGGTCAGCCTTAGGCGAGTCAACAGCATGATTCGACTATGTCCTCCAGAGTAAGAAGGACACTGTTCTGCGGGTCCCAGCCCCAAGCAGGTCCCCGGGACAGCTGCACTCAAAGGTGGAACCGCAGCCCAGGGCACGGGGTCTACCAGGCCACAGTGTAGACAGAGGACAAGGATGGGTACCTCACACAGGCTGGGTAGAGAGACCAGAGAGGGCAGGAGGGTGCAGGGCATCCCCAGCTGTCACAGGGATGATTTGCGGGCAGGATCCAGGCAAGCACTCATCTGTTTTAGCTTTGAGCCCAGGAGAGGCAAACGGAGAACCTTATGAAATGGAGGTGGGCTGCCTCGGTAGGAAGTGAGCGCCTTGGCCGCAGGAGAGCAGGGGGGAGCCAGCTGGTCATTGGGCGATAGCATCCTAGGACAGGGCGACATGCACTCAAAGGTGGAACCACAGCTCAGGGGACGTGGTCTATCAGGCCACAGAGATGCGGATCCTAGGTCCCTCTGAGAAAGGACTCGCTGCCCAGCTGGGTGGAGCGTGAGCCGAGGACAGCCTCCAGGGTCAGCTCCTCTGGGTCGGCCTCAGCTCCGGGGAACCTCCTCCCCTGGGGCTTAGACAAGGAGAGGAGGGGGTTTAAGGCTTGGACTTCTGGGCCTGCTCACTTCGGGGCTAGGTTTCCCGAGACTTTGCTGGGTCCGCATCACTGGTCAACACCTTCCCCTGCCTCTCAAACTCCATAGCAGCCTTCACTTCCGGAAATCGCAACTGAGACGAAAGGCTACAACATGGGATGAGTCAGGGATCACACTGTTATCGCACCCAGGTGGGAATGAATTCATTGAAAGAGGTACAGAGGATGAGTGAATACAGGTGTAGCCTCAGGAAGTAGAGAGAAAAAAAGGTGCCAGGCTGAGGAGGTAAAGAGCTTATGCATTGAATTGCACCCTTTAAATGGGTGAATTGGGTGGTATGTGACTTCTATCTCAGGAAAGCTGCTTACAGTTTTTTTAGAGACACAACAGAGGTGCTCTGAGATGGCCTCCCAGTGCCGTGCTGGGAGGCTCCAGCTTTCTAGCCAGACCCCAGAACATGCAAGACCATGAGCCCCAGAGCAGACTGGCATACCTAGGGCATGGCTCTGGGAGGCTGTAGCACCTCCTTCTTCCCTGTGCCTCAGAGTGCCCAGGGAAGAGCCCTCCTGCCGGCCAGATCCTCATGTGCCATTTTGTTCTCCTAGAGTCAGGTTCAGCAGATGTTTTCTGTAAAGAGCCCAATAGTAAATATTTTAGGTTTGGTAGGCACAGGGTCTCTCCTGCAACTATTTAACCCTGCAGCCCTAAATGAATGGGCACAGCTGTGTTCCAATAAAATTTCATTGACAAAAATGGCAATGATCCAGATCTGGCTCAAGGACTGTAGTTTGCTGACCTCTGTTCTAGACTCCTGGACCAGCCCATTTGGAAATAATCCCAGGCCATGGAATAGAAAAGTTTTCTCCACTTGAGATCCAGTCAGGCGTTGTGTTGCTTGTGTCTTCCAGGCCTTGCTGGAGAAATGGACCAAACGGTCTGTATACGTGTCACATAGACTTCGGTTCAACTGGGAACAGAGACTCCAAAACATGGATTCTGCTCTACCCTGCTGAGTTCTGGAAACACGTAAGCAGATGATTCTCATTCAGTGTGATAAGTGCAAGAAAAAATATCTATATCTATTTATATCTATCTTTCTATCTATCTATCTATTAGTTTGGGCTGAAACCATCATTGGCCATTGTCACCAGGATTCAGATCTTTAATTTGGGGGCTGGGTCAGTGGGCCTCCCTGGGAGGATGACGAAGGGGTTCCTGTAATCCCTTTCAGCCGTGGTCTCCACCAGAGAGGACTTGACAGAGGACTTGACTTTTTCCATTTAATCTTGGACGCAAGGACAAACATCATCCCTGCCTGTCACAGAGCCAGATTCCACAGGTATTGCTTTGGTACATAAGCCACTGATATCCTACCAGGAAGGGTGGGTGGTCATGGCCATCGTCCGGAAAAGGCCGGGGGCTGGGTGTGGCTTCTGATGCCACGTTCCCATTTTTCCAGAGCCGGCTCAGTGTATTTCAGCTTGCTTGCACGCTTTTCCCTCCACTGTGCCGTGAGGACGCCAACCACTGCCAGCGTCCTCCCTGGCTCTGTGTATGGGTGCCCTCTGGTGGCCTGTCCCAGGAGAGTCCTGGCACCTGTTACAAGAGGAAACCGGGCAGGCAGGAGGGGGTAAGGTATAAGAATCAGGGGCAGAGATCTCTACCAGGCTCCTCCAACCTCCCCCTCAGGATGCTGGTGTGCATCCAGAGCTTTGCAGAAGGAATCATTTTCATCTCAAATATGGTCCTCTTTCTTCTTTTAATTGGGTTAATTGATATCGTCAAACTGCCCCAGAGATGGCATTCTAGACTGTTCATGACACAGAGGGTACCCAAGATCTCCTAAAGGCACTGGGGGCCCCATGGATAAAAAGGCAGCTGCAAATTTTCCTTGTGGGGGCCGTTTCTCCTTTGCATCTCCCTACCTCCCACCCCCTCCTGTTCCTTCACTATCTCCCACCACTGGGGCTTCAGTGGGAAAGGACGGTCTTCTATGTGTGAAAAGCACTAGGAAAGCCCTTTCTGGTGACCATGCCCGTTTCAACTGAATAGTTGCTCTGGCTGCAGTTTACTTGCTCCCCACTCTCCATGGAAGCTTTCCACGTGTTTTCTTTCTCGACCAGAGGGCAGGATCCGCGGTCCGTTCCTCCAAGCTACGCTGCTGCTGTCTGCGACTCTGGCTGTGCCTGTCCTTGGCTGGGCCGTCGTGCTGGGAAAACTCAGCTTTTGTTCCAGGCCCCTTGGGGTTTTATCGAGGCTGTTCCCCTCCCTTGAGCCCACACCCCCGCCATCCAAAAATCTATGGGCACTGACGTTCAAGTGCCTCGCCCAGGGTAACTTACCTTTTCCGACCTATGTTTCTTTTGGAAAAGGACTTGGTTTTAGGAGTCAAAGATCTGGGTTTCCATTCCCACCAATTCCATTCCTGCCACTGGTGGTCATGTGACCGTGGACAAGCCACGTTTTCTGTATCTAGTTAGGAGACTGGTCTAGGGCAGTGGTTCTCAACTTTGGCTGCAGATTAGAGCCGCCCAGAAAGCCTTTTCTAAGTTACCCTTTGTTGCCTGAGGCCAAGCCTGGAGACTTGGATGTATCTGGTGGGGAGCAGGACCCCGCCACTAGGACTTTCTGTGAACTCTTTTAATAATTCTCACGTGCAGTCAGTTTGAGCTCTTCCTGGGGCCTTGACCAGCAGGTGGGTCAGAGGTTGGGGGGGCGGGAAGAGGGGAGGCTCTGAGAGCCCCTGGGAACTGTCCCTATCATTCCCTGCTGTGCTGTCAGCCCTGGACCCAGGAAATACACGTGAAAAACTATCTGGAGCCAAGAGAAAAGTACAGGACAGCAAGGGTTAAAGTGATTAAGGCAACATCTCTTTCTAAAGCCTCTGAGCAGAGCCCTTTCCGGCCTCCAGAATAGCAGCGCAGCCCCGTCGGATCTAGGACGACATAGCAACAACCGTTGTCATATTTTGCAGCCAGTCCGTCCTCTAACCAATGACAGGGCTTAGTCCAAAGGCACAAGACCCGAGTCCAGACAAGTCTGGAGCTGGCTCGGCCCTGGAAACACCATATTAACTGGTCATGGGTCCTCCTACCCTACCTGGGAACCTCTACCCTACCTTCACAACGCCCCATTTCCCAAAGCCTCAGCAAGGCCCTGCAGCCTATTAACTAACTGCAGGGACTCTGGATCCAGGCTCCCTGGGTTCAAATCCCAGTCCTACAGCTGTAACCTCAGGCAAGTTACTTAACTCCTATGTGCCTCATTTTCTTGTCTGTAAAATGGGGCTAATAATAGTGTCCAGCTGTTAGGGTAGTTTTAAAAATTAAATGGGTTAAAAAAATTAAATGGGTTGGCATCTGAGCAGCATGTGGCACTTAGAATCTACTCAATAAATGTCTCCTCTTCTTAGTCAGGAAAAATCTCCCACTGTATTGGAATGTGAAGACCTGGCTTTTCAGGCCAGTTCCACCTTTATCCAGCTGTGTATCCTGGGGTAGGTAACCTTCCTTCTCTGTGCCTAGCACCGTCTACTCGAAGATGAGGGGTAGGACTAATTCCCTTACTCTAAAATCCTCCATGGATCCTCACTGTCCTCATGAAAAAGCCCCAGGTCCCTCACAAGCCTGGAATGCCCTTGGTGCCCCCCAGGCTGTGCCACCCTGCTCTCTAGCTGAGATTCACACAATGCCCAAGGTTGGCATGGCTAATGAGTGTCTCTGAGGCAACATCATGGGTCCCACTGCTCAGAGCCTTCCTAGGGCCCTTGTGCCATTCGAGTAAAACCAAAGGCCCTTTGCACAGCCTGCATGGCCCCACAATCTGACCTCAGCACCTACCACCACCCCTCTCCCCCGCTGCCTATGTCCGGATTTCTGGCTTCTTGGCTATTCCCAAGATGCCAGCATCCCCTGCCTCAGGACCTTGACTCCTGCTGGTTCCACTGCCTGGAACCTTCACTCCGAGAGCCAAGTGACTCAGACTCACCTTCCTTCGGTCTCTGTTCAAGCATCCAAAGACATAGTAATAAATAATAAATAATGAAGTCAAGGGGCTGACGACATAAGATGCAGGCAAGGGACACATACGTGAAATAGGACAGAGCAAAATGGAGACGAAGTATGTGATCACAGCAGAAACGATTGCATGAACTCTAGGAGACAATCGGGGTGCTTCCAGAGCCCCAGAGAAAGAGAGGGATCAGGGTGGGCTGTAGTCACGCTGAGAGCTTTGAGCTAAGGGAGAGGCCTTCCTTCACCACCCTACATGCTATTGCTGTCCCTTCTCCTCGCTGTACGTTTCTCAACTGCCTGACATCCCTAACTGACTATATACTAGTTGACAGTCTGTCTTCCCTTCTGCAGGAGAAGCTCCGAGAAAGCAGGGGCTGGTTCTGCTGCTGCTCCGTCGCCAGCTCTTACACCCGTGCTGGGCACATAGTGGGTGTGCATCCAACGATGAAGGGCGCCTGCCGCCTGCTGGAGGGAGATGTGTCATTGCAAAGAACTTCCAGGAAAAACATATCGTCACCTAAAAGAATGATTCCCTTTAAAGGTGCTGCCAGGAACAGTAGCAGATGGGTGGGAAGATATTTTAGGAGGAGTAGGAACATTCTTTGCCAAGGTCTTCAGACCCAGACCCTGCGGCAATACCCAACACTGGTAAAGCTCAGGAGAGCTTGGAAAACCACTTAGCTCAGCCCCGGTCTCCCCAGAGGACTCAAGCCTGAATTTAGGCCTCCTGCTTGTCCTGTCCCGAAGCCTCGACAAAGGAGCAGGCATTGAGGCTCGCCACCCCCACCCCTTCCCCGCAGGATGCCTCCGGGCACCTGGGAAGCTGTGGGGGCTGGCGGCCAGCTGGGCTGTCCTGCGGGGGGCAGGACCCTTCTTTAACTTCTTGCTTCTCACCGCATGACTTGAACATGTGGTGGTTTCCGAAACGAAGCCACGCGATTTGATGGCAGCTCTCTGGGGGGAGATGCTGTCCTTTAATTGTCCTCACGGCTGTTCTGAAAATAGAGTCCTTTTTATTCAAAGCTTAATTCAGTTAATGTTCCCAATATAAATGAATAATCTAAAGCATAAGCGAATTCTCTCGGAGGCTGTGATGACAATGTTCCTCGGCTCTATTTAAAGACCCTTCCAGGGCAGATCCTAGGCTCAGTTTTCCGCGGACCTACTTAAAAGTCCTCACCTCTGGGCACCGCACTGATTTCCCTTGGGCACTGTGTGTCCCGGGAAGGGCATCAAGGGGCTGCAAGGAGTGGCTGCCCTCCCAGCCAGACTCGCACACATGTTCCCTCTGTCCGGCGCCCAGCTCCGAGCTGATCTGGGGGGGACCCAAGACAAGCCATGTTCCCTAGAGGCTTGCAGGGGTTTATGATATAAGGGGTGGACAGGGGACACACACATGAAACAGGACAATGCAAGACAGAGAACAATTGTGCAATCATATCATTAAAAATTGAGTTAACTTTATGACGCAGCCTGGGAGCATTTCTAGAGAAAGACTAGGGTGGGCTGGAATCATTCTGGAAACTTTAAGGCCCAACTAAAAGCTCACCTCTCAAGGAAGCCCTCTCCACACCTGGAGGAGCTCTAATCCCAAACTACACCTCTGGGTGGGGTGGGGGAAGGGGGGATCGAGCCATCACCACCTCCTCTTGTGGTTACTTAGACACAAGGTGAATCCCCACCTCTGATTCAGAGGTAGGAACCCATCTGTGTGCTCCTTTGCTCCCCAAACTTGCCTCCACTGTGTCCCTGAGCACAATGTCATGAGTTGGTCTAGTTACGGTCTGTGTCCCTCCCTGGGCTTAGTGCACTAGAAGGGAAGGACTACGTCAGTCTAGTTTCAGGGCCTATTGTGCCCTGAGCCTATGTGGTGCCCAGACCCTGCTGGGGCCTCCATAGATGTTTGTTGAATGGAGGAATCTGCCCTACTAGAATGCCCTCCTAGAATCTTTGTATTTGTACCTGTTCTTATCACACTTCTGGCTATTTGCTGGCTGAATGAATGAATGAATGAAAGGTAAACTTCGGGA
>PITA01000357.1:138727-295586 GCA_004023965.1 Spilogale gracilis | reverse complement strand
CATCTCCTTTTCCAGATGGCAGCATCTTTGAAGGGAAGCACTGTGTCTTGTTCAGACCTGTGTCCCGTACGTGCCTAGTGTAGGTCCTCATGCGTCACTGGCAAAAGATGGTTCCCAGAAGGATAACATGCTCTTCCTGTATTGCAGGGGACCGAGGAGGAAGACCCTGACCCCACTCAGGAAGGGGAGCCGGAGAGATTCGTTCTGGACGGCGGAGTGGAAGAGACAAGATTAATGGCTTTTACACTGCGGTTTTTAAGGCATTTGTGAATACTGGGGGAGGAATCTGTCCTGATTCTGATGCAGCTGAGGAAAATGCAGACCATCAAGAAGGAGCAGGCGTCCCTGGACGCTGGCAGCGGTGTGGACAAGATCATGGTGCTGACCTCCGCGCTGACCGAGGTCTCCGAGGACTTGACGGCAGGAGACGAGCTGCTTCTGAATGAAGGCAACGTGGGGAAGAGCAAATCTTCCGCCTGCCGGAGGAAACGGGAATTCATTCCCGATGAAAAGAAGGATGCCATGTATTGGGAAAAGAGGCGGAAAAATAACGAAGCCGCGAAGAGGTCTCGGGAGAAGCGCCGACTGAATGACCTGGTTTTGGAGAACAAACTGATTGCCCTGGGAGAAGAAAACGCGACCTTAAAGGCTGAGTTGCTCTCCCTAAAATTAAAGTTCGGTTTAATCAGCTCCGCAGCCTATGCGCAGGAGATTCAGAAACTCAGTCACTCTACTGCCGTGTACTTCCAAGACTACCCTGCGTCCAAGTCCAGCGCCAGCCCCTTTGTGGAGGAACACGAGCCTTCAGTGGTGACCAGCGGCTGCATTTCCGTCATCAAGCACTCCCCGCAGGCCTCCCTGTCCGACGTTTCGGAAGTGTCCTCGCTGGAACACTCGCAGGACGGGGCCGTGCGGGGAGGCTGCGGGAGCCCTGAGAGCAAGTTCCAGACCATCAAGCAAGAGCCGGTGGAACTGGAGAGCTATGCACGGGAGCCTGGCGACGAGCGGGGCACCTACCGGGCCTCCGTGTATCAGAACCTCATGGGGACTGCCTTCCCCGGCTACTCCCACTCTCCCCCTCTGCTGCAGGTCACCCGGTCCTCCAGCAACTCCCCTAGGACGTCGGAGACAGACGACGGCGTGGTGGGCAAGTCCTCCGACGGAGAGGACGAGCAGCAGGTTCCCAAGGGCCCCATCCACTCTCCCGTGGAGCTGCAGCGTGCCCACGGCACTGTGGTGAAGGTTCCAGAAGTGAACTCCTCTGCTCTGCCACACAAGCTCCGCATTAAAGCCAAAGCCATGCAGATCAAAGTAGAAGCGTTTGATCACGAGTTCGACGGCACGCCTAAACCGTCCTCACCGGACGACGGGACGCCCAAGAGACATTTCGAACTCGAGAAGCATACTGCCCCGAGTATGGTACATTCTGCCCTCACCCCTTTTTCAGTGCAGGTGACTAACATTCAAGATTGGTCTCTCAAATCCGAACACTGGCATCAAAAAGAATTTAACAGCAAAACTCAGAATAGCTTCAAAACTGGAGTTGTAGAAGGGCAAGACAGTGGCTACAAAGTGTCTGACCCAGAGAATGTGTTTCTGAAGCAGGGGATAGCAAACTTATCTGCAGAGGTGGTTTCCCTGAAGAGACTCATAGCCACACACCAAATCTCTGCTTCGGACTCTGGGTGAATTACTACTGAAAAGCTCTGGCTGTTTAGGAAGCTGCCATTTGCAATAGATGAGTACGTTTTGTATTAGGCTGAATTTTCACTGGACCCGTGATGTCATTCCACTGTAATGTTCACACGTCGTCTGCTGGGTGTCTTTTTGTGCACAAATTATTACAGAAATTAGATCGTGTTATCACTCTGCCTTGTGTATAGTCAAATAGTCCATGCAAAGGCTGTATATATTGGACGTTATTTTTGTTGTTCTATTATAAAGCGTGTCAGTTACCAGTTTCAATAAAGGATTGGTGACAAACACAGAACTTCTGCTTCCTCGCATTTGATTTTATGGAAGAGAAAAGGCAGTTTAAGTTCCAAAAGTGGATATTAAAATATTCTGTGTTTTACTCATTCGGGGAAGTTTTCTCCCCTGCGTTCGGAAAAGCCGAAATGTTAAGTTCAGCACATAATTGGTTTTTCTTCTAGCTTGGACAGGACGATAGTAAGTTTGGAAACATTCCAAAGAGAGGGGAAAAAAAAAAAAGAATAGTGACTTTTCTTGCATTTGAGACTAGTTTACTAAATTATTCCCCATTATCTATTTTTCTTTAAGCTTAAATTTTCTGTGTTTTTTTGTTTGTTTGTTTTAAGTAGAAAATCCCAAGTTGTCTGGCATCAGCCTCTCTTGGGTCATCTCTTTTCTGAGTATATGACACATTCATGTGGAGAGTTGAGTCACTGACCCACTTTATTAATTAGAGGTTCTTTTGAAAGAGTGTCTAAAGACTAAGGATGAAGTCACTTTTATGTTATTCTAAATCTTAACAGTTCTTGACTTTAACAGTGTAGGGAATTAAGCTAGTAAAACTCCATTTTTATTTAGTTTCCAGAATTTCAGAGAACATATCAGCCATCCCATTCCCGCACGTCCAGTCTGACTATACTTGAAAACTTGTTATTTTCTGCTTTACCAGTGATGAGTATAAATGGTAGCTCTAGGAGTAGAAGCTATAACGCAGAAGGTCAGAGGAAAGCATCCGTGTAAGTCGGTTGATGCTAAGACGCTCACCGATCATTTGCCCAGCCTCGGCAGCCGCCTGGAGGAGCAGAGACTGGGACCAAGTGTCCTCCACGGCAGGTGGGGCCGGCCTCGGGCTGGGGTGGGAGGGCCCGGTGGATGCTGGTTAAGCCCAGTCTTCTTCTCCAAAGCTACTGTCCTCACGAAGGCCCTCTCCAGATCCAGCCCTTTCCACACTGACCTCCTTCCTGTTCTGCACAGTGGACGGGCTCAAGGCTCATGGACGTGTGCAGAGTGACCTAACCCCCACTCTGCTCGCTGCCCCTATCTCATGGTGCCCCAGGGAGGGGCCTGATGTAACATCCCATTTACAGGGCAGCGGTCTTTGGGGCGGACTGGTTTGAGCAAAAGCTTACTCCTTTATACTTGTGAAAGTGGCCCTTTGAATTAAAGGCAATGTAATAATGTAGAAACGTGCTCTCCACTCTGTCCTTTTGGCCACGGTGACTAGTTTTCTGTCTGAAATATCCCAGCTCGTAGGAGAGAAATGTGGTTTCTTCTCAGCCCCTGGCCTTCTCTCTTCATATTTTATCGGTGACTGGGTGATGCCCAGAGGCAAACACATCTCATTTCAAATGTTACAAAGCACAGGGGACTAAAATATTGCATGGGGGTCAGGATCCCAAAGCATCTGATTGCCTAGAGTGGCTAAAATGAGCCCAGCCTGGATACAGTAGGGATGCAATATAAAGTCAGATTCCTATGCTAAATGGAAAAAAAAAATGCCATCCAAGTTCACAGTTGGGGGAAGAATGATACCATAAGTACATGGCGGGGGGGCTTTGTTTCCTCTGGCTTGCTCTGAGTCCTCTCCCAGTAGACATCGGTTGTGTCCATACAAATGATGCTCAAGCCCGAAGACAGCTGAATGCTGCCCAGGGTCAGGTATGCTACAAGGTGCAAGAGGAAACACTCCAAAGGGATCTAGCATGAGTGTCAGCTCTCACAGCCGTGAAATAGAAGATAGTAAGGAAACCTGACAGATTGCCCCGAAAAGAAGTGAGCCATCTATACCGTGTGGTGCTGGAAGGGAGGATAAGAACGGGTAGATGAGAGCAAGAAAGGTGAATCTGGGGTGGCTGGCTGGCTCGGTTGGAAGGGCAGGTGACTCAGTCTCCACGGTCTGAGTCGCAGCCCCATGGTGGGGGTAGAGAGCACTTAAGTAAATCTACTTACAAACTCTATGTTTGAAAACGAAAGGTAAGTGTGTGTTATTTTCAGGACGAAGCAGGCATCTGTCAGAGCAGTGCAGAGGCCTGTCTGAGGCCCTGGCACCTTCCACAGTAACTGCTACTAGGAACTGTCAGGGTGAAAATCTGGGTTTAAACAACTGGATGCCTTTTTCCTCCATCATTCCGGGGATCTACGATGTAGTTGGAATGATGAGAAGCACGTTACTCCTTAGGAATAATAGAATGGCATACACCAATTCCACACTCACCAGGAACCAAAGAAGTATCATGTAAATACACCGACACTTCTGTCGTTGTGTGTGCCTGCCTCTCCCTCCCACTCACAGAGTTCCACAAAATCCTATAAAATGCTCGTACACCAAGTCTGTAACTGTACTCCACAGGTAAGCATGAGAAGGCTCAGAACACCCCCATTCCAAAGCATTCCCAGGAGGATGGCGCTCA
The DNA here is from genome assembly GCA_004023965.1 of Spilogale gracilis. Classification (NCBI taxonomy): domain Eukaryota; kingdom Metazoa; phylum Chordata; class Mammalia; order Carnivora; family Mephitidae; genus Spilogale; species Spilogale gracilis. The sequence continues at coordinate 291,204 of PITA01000357.1, read as the reverse complement.
GGTAGGGCTTGATGGGGAGGAAGCTGCAAAAGCCCAGAGGTCCCACCCCAGCCCCAGGGTGCCGCAGAGGGACGGCAGCCCGCTGACCAGCAGTGGGGTCCCGGGGACCCGGCCGCAGGATGGCTGCGTTCCCCCCCCCCCCCCGCCCAGGAGGAGGGTCCACAGGCAGGGCATTGCCTGGCGGAGAAGGCAGGCATACGTGTCCCTGAGGGGGCCCACCTAGCAGCGCATGCCTTCCTCCTCCATGTGCAACAGGATCTGTTTAGTTCCTAGGCCCATTTTACCAAGGGGAGTAGTGAGACTCTCAGTGGCCAGCGCCGGGCCGCCCATCACCAGGCAGAGGGGGTCCGCGCCCCCAGGTGGGGCCCCGTGAGCTGAGCAGGAACGTCTCCGAGCTACAGGAGCAAAAGCGGGGAATCAGAGAAGGTCCAGCTTGTAAGTGGCTTTTCTACGGAGGGCTGCTGCAGAAACATTGACTTTTCTGCTATGAAATGGTCAAGTGAGAACTATTTTGCTTATCTGCAAGGGGCAGCTAGTCCCACAGAAAAGCAGCCCATGTCCGTGTAGCTTTCCCACACTCGTGCCCACACGCGCGACCTCTTCCGAAGTCGCGTCACCTTCCTGGCACACAGTAATTATTCATTAATTTTTAAAATCGTGTTTTTAAAATCGTGTTCGGTTAAAAAAAAGCAACACTGGTAGCTATTAAACTTATTCTTGAAAAGTAGGAATTATCCCTCAGAAGGGAGAATCACTGGCCGCACCTTCTCGGTTTCTGTTTTCGCGTGATTTGGGGGGCAGGTAGTGGGGGTTGTTTAGGAAGAAGTATGATTATTGCAGTGATCTGAAGCGGGTCCCCCAAGCTACAGGCACCAGGAAAACTCAAATAGGAAAGACTTGCCGAGGATGTGAGATCTGGGGACTCAGTATGCCCGGGAGACCAGAATAAGAGAAAATTCACGATTATGCCCTGGAGAGAATGGGCATGTCTGCCGGGCAGGTGAGGTAGGATAGGAGTGGTTTAAAGGCATCGCATACTTTCCATGGGGTTAGGGTGTCCTGATCCGAACGGATGCGAGGAAAAGGTAAATGGAGAACTAATGGAGCTAAGTGGTGGAAATGCAGGCAAGGGAGAGCAGGTGACCTGACAAAGCACGCCGCTTAGGGAGGCAGGAGAGCAAGCATTTCCCGCCACCGTGTCATCATGCTAGGGGCCACCACGGAGTGACTGCATCGTTGCGCTGATACGCTATATAAGCTAAGCAGCCCACGGCCATGTCTGTACCGCCCAGTTGCCAGTCTCCACCCCATGACCTTGAGAAGGAAAAAGTTACTGAGGGGAAAGTGCTCCCATGAAGTCCAATGCTCTTGGGGGTCGTTGTAGAGCAAAGCCCTTTTGGAAATGCACATGGGCAAAACCCTGAGGATGGGAAGAGAGGGGACAGCAAATCGTACAGCCAGGGGGCCCAACAAGGGAGACGATGAAGGAGAGCCCCAGAATGGACCATTCCTAAAGTGAGCAGATGGTTCGGTGTAACAAGGTTAAGACTCTAACAGGAGTGCCCGATTTCCCAGGAGACAGGGAAATTTCTCTTTGAGAAAATAACTTCTGGTTTGCAGCTGGGGTCTCAAGAACACAGAGGCGGCACAGGTCTTGGACCCTGAGAAAGCGGAAGTTGCTTGCAGAGAAAGTGCGAGGAGATGGGCGTGGGAGCCTTGGGGGCTGCTTTTGACAGGACGTGGGTAGGAAATAAAGAGAAGAGAAGGAGGGGACTGATGGACAAACGGTGGAAACACTTCTCCATGACCTCCTCAAGTCGTCAGTGACTCCTACAGACTCTCTGATGCTTTGTGCGAGTGGATTTTTTATCGTTTGCTGACTTTACATCTGGGTCAGCATTCTACACGGTGAGGCAGCTCACCTGGGGTGGGCACCAAAGGGGACGATGGACGTGGACGCCCTCAGGAACCTGGAGGATCTGGAAGGGGTCCTGGACCTTGACCACCCAGGCCGCTGGGGCTCAGAGGCCACCTTCCCTGGCCTGGAGGTCAGGGAGGTCCCACTAATCCTCAATAAATACAAATTGCCTATGGGCACCCAGCTTTGTGGGTAAAGATACAAGACCTCCTTTTGAGTTTTGAAATTGCTTAGGGAAACACTAAAACTCTGAACGTGATAGCAGCCCACAGGCTCCCTGGGGAGGGGGAATGCGTGGGAAAGAGCACACTAAGCAAGAAGCTCTGAACACACATGGCAGTCGGGCTGTAGACCTGCGGGGCATCTCAGCAAGAAGAGAAGCTGGCCGGAGGTGGGCTAGAGCTCAGGTGACAGCAAGAGTGGAGAGCCGCAACCTTCCCACCACGGGGGAAGCGGGAAGCTATGCGGCCTCCCTGCAAAAGTGCATCCCTTTAGAGGACTGCTCAAAGTTCAAAAGTAAATGTAGACCCAGTTGCCAAAGGTCCTCGAATCCCAGGCTGCAGAAATTGCCCGGAATCACTTGGGGAGTGGCTGTAGGAAATGTCTCGTGACCCGCTGCCGCACGACGTGGGAGGGCAGGTGACTCTGGGAGGGGTGCATGGCTAGTCTGTGACGGTGGGAAGGATGCTGTGCGTAGACACACAAGCAGAGGGAGTCTGTGGAGACAGCAGATCCAGGAGCGGCATTCGGAGTTTTCTGCCTGCACTGATGGGAATCGTTTTGCCTTGGGGAGGGCAGCTGGACACAGTTGGGATCTCGAGTGAGCACACGTGCATGAGGCTATATGGTGCTCTGGGACTGTGCACAATGCCGCCAACGGTGTCTATACTCTGAGGGAGCTCTTGCTGTGGCCATGGGGGAAACGCGAAGTTACCATGCTGTATTATTAGGGTTCCCCAGAGGAACAGAAGCAATAGGATATGAGGATATCTGTAGATACAGGTATGGACAGAGACTGAGATGGATTCTGAGTTATTGTCTCCTGCAGTTATGGGGGCTGAGAAGTCCCAGGATGTGCTGTTTTCAAACTGGAGGCCCAGGTCCCACCTTTAAAAAATGGATCCATCCATCCATCTATCTACCTATCCACCAACCCAGGGAAGAGAGAACTCATGTACTGAAGTCATTTAAAATGTTAGATATTCATAAAGGTTAATGTATCACATTTCTGGACAAATAATGTCAGAAGAATTTCCAGTATTGTCCTCATATCTTGTAAACATCCTGGGCATCGAGGCCCTACTTAATGCCCACAGCTCTGGGTCAGGGGGCACCGAGGCAGAGGGCCAATAGCTCTTTGTACACTTGATGCCCTAATTGGGAAACTCGTTTTAAAATTTTTTTTCAAGGGTGTATTTGAGGACCTCCACTCAAAGATCTTAGAGGTTTCTGATTTATATATATATATATATATATATACATTTCAAGTTATTCTTTACCCTGTTTCTTTTCACTGGCCTGGATTTTAGTAGGTGATATAATGTTATTGATATTTTCCAGTTTTGCACTATTTTTGACACCTATCGTCTCTTGGCATGGAGCCCCTTTTAAAAGTGGTAAATCCAGGGTGCTTGGGTGGCTCAGTTGGCTAAGTGTCTGGCTTCAGCTCAGGTCACAGTCCCGGGGTCCTGGGATTGAGCCCCGTGTCAGGCTCCCTGCTCAGCGGGGAGTCTGCTTCTCCCCTCCCTACCCCAACTCATGCTCTCCCCTTCTCGCTCTTGCTCTCTCAAATAAATAACGTATTAACAAAAAAAGTGGTAAGTCCTCTGAAGGCTGGTGTTCATTTAAATAGGCTTCAGGGAAACAATCACCTATTAAAGTTTTTGTGCGGAACATCTTTGGATTAATCTTGTAAGGAACACCATGTGGCCTCCAAAGTTAGAGCTTCTTTAAAATGATGACTGACCCCAAAGTCATTCTGTTTTGTTATTTTCTGCCTTGGGTCCTGGCAGCCTGTCCAATATTTATAAGACATTTGTAAGATTCGCGTGTGCTATTCCTCACTATGTCCCGGGCTTCCGATGTAATGAAAATATTATTTTAAAAAGTACATTTTTTAACCTCTTATCCCCTTTTTATGAATGCTTCCTAACGAATCCTTGTGAAGCCATTAAGGTAAGTGTGGTAATTTATTATTACATATTTGTTTTTTTTCTATAAAACGAGAACAGCTTGCCTGTTATGGTAACAGAAGCTTCCAGAACGTCTGCTTTGAAGTTAACTTCCAAAGGCCTCGCACAGAACAATCTGTTCTCCGTGTATAGGACTCAATCATTGCTCAAGTCCCTGAGAAGTGATGGCACCCAACCAGCCACTGCTGGCTTGATTTGCGCTATTTTTAAGTCATTTTCTTTGTGGCAGTAGATACTCGGTTCTAGACACACGCTTCCTTCGATTACACCACTCTTGTGTCTCGATTCTGTCAGGAAGGGGTTCAGGTAGTCAATTCAGGGAATGCACTTCCCGTGAATCTTTGAGGTGTTCTTGCCATTCGAGGGACTGATGCAGTGAGTCAGAGGACCGGAGAGCTGGGCTGAAGTAATCACACACAAGCCACAGGAGTGACGGATCGGCGAAACAGCTTCCGTCGTGGGATCAGCTGCCACATCTCGCTTACAACCAATTTTACATGCGGCTTCTTGGTTAACTTTTTCAAATACAAATGTGATCAAAGCCAGTCTTCCGGTTTCTTGCCCTGGAGACTCAGCTGGGCTGGTCAAGGTGTGGTCTGAGCTCCAGCAGCGAGAACCCGACATAGAAGCTTCTAGAAACACAGAATCTCGGGCCCCACCCGGAATTAGAATGGCATTCCAGTAAGACCTTTAGGTGACTCACACATCTTCACTGAAGTCTGAGAACTGTGAACTATAGGAGTGGATCTCAAAACTCTGTCTCGGAGAAATCAGTGGGAAATGGCAAGTGTAGTGAGTTTTTCATGAAACTAAATTAAATGTATCCAACTTTTCGTTTGGTTTTCGTTGTAGAAAGTCAGGACTCTCTTTTGTTCTCGGTGGTGTTCCTAGTATAAACTGATGTTGAATTACAGATGACAGTAGTTTGGTTTTTTACTTAGTAAAATAAAAATCCAGCAATTGTGTGTCAGTTTTCTATTGATCTTTATTTACCTGATAAGAGACGTGCAAACAGCTGGGAACATGTGGGATATGGAGTAAAGGCCCAGCTCCCTCACATGCACAGAAGCTTCTCCGGAGCCGTCACCCACTCGCCTGCCATCACCCTCCAACCTCTTCTCCTGCCACCACGCTCTGGTCTCCAGCATGCACAGCTCTGGACTCCACATGTGAAGCTCCCTGTGCGGAAAATCCCAGTCTCTGTGGGACAAGCTCCTTCACTGTCAAGCTCCGCTCAACTGCCACCACACCTGTGAGGTCCTCCTGAATGGCGCTGCCGCGTGCTTTGCACATCGTATGACATTGTGTGTGTAGGTGTCCAGCAACACATCTGGGCTGCATGCCCCTTCGAGGCAGATGCTGTGTCCCCACTGCTGCGTAAAGACTGACACACACGCCCCGTCAGCAGGCAGGTGCTGGACGCACTGGACGCCCTTGGGAGCAGGCAGCATCCGAGGCAGCTATCCCTAGTTACGGTTTCCTCCATCTGATACGATGAAGATGGCCAACGGAAAGTCTCCTGGCCCAGGAGAGCACATCTGCTCTTGGTCTGCCTCTCAGTTGCTTCTCACTTGGGGTGCATTGCTGAATCCCTTGGTGCCTCAGTTTCTCTACCTGTGAGGCAGCAATACCTGGTTGACCTCACTTCATTGAATTATATCCGCCCATGAAGAGGGAAAGGATTAAGGAAGAACTTCTAAAAGTTAGAGCTGAAACATTAAACAAATGTTTAGGTGTACATATGGGCGCCATGAGTGTGAAGACGCACCCAAGCTGAATGCACAGAAAGGGAGAGCACAACAGCCGCTGCCCGGGGCCAGGGGCTGGGTAGGTGGGGAGAGCCGGTGGAGGGACACACCCACGCTCGCCGCTGTAGATGGATGAGGTCTGAGGCTCTGTTATAAAACATGGTGGCTACACTCGATGGCACTGTCTTGTAGAACTGACGTTTGCTGAGAGAGGAGATCTTAAATGTTCTCACCCCCCCAAAGTAAGAACGTAAGGTGAAGGATGTGATAAGTAATTCATGGAGGATTCCTCTCACAATGTGTATGTGTATCACATCATCGCATCACACGCTTTATGTTACAGTTTTGCCAGTTATGCCTCAGTAAAGCCGGAGGAGGGAAAGAATGAAGGGGTCCTATATACGGGTATTAGGTGACGGTTAGCGGGCTACGGCTCTCACAGCAAAGCCCACAGCCTGGGCACCGAGACTAGAGATACTCATTTCTCTCAGTTCTAGATGCTGGAGGTCAAGGTTGGCTTCTCCTGAGGCCTCCCTTCCTGGCTTGGGGACAGCTGCCTTCTCCGTGACCCCCCCACCCCAGGGTCCTCTCTGTGGGTCTGAATCCTAATCTCCTTTTCACATTGGATTAGCACCCACCGTAATGACCTCATTTTAAGTCTATTACCTCTGTGGAGACCCTCACTCCAGTCTGAGGCCTGGGGGTTGGGGGGATGGGGCTTCAAAACATGCATTTGGAGAGGACACAATTCAGCCCATAAGTGACTTATTTAATTTAGCATCTAAATATTCGGTGGAGTTTTTATAAAGCTGGGGCTTAAAAAAACCTCCCACTTGGTTTATCCACTGCACAGAGATGCAGCCAATAGTTATGGTTTCCAATGCTGTCCAGCAGAAGGTTACTTCGGAAATGCAGACACCATTAAATTAGCAATGGTGATCCAAAACAGTTCTCCCCTGTACGTGGGATTCGACTCCAATGTGACTCAAATAGACAAAGATGTGTCTGCAGTATTTTTCAAGTTACAAAGCTATGAAAGAAACATAGAAGTATAGATACTGTTAAGGCTTCCACTTCTCCAATATGATCCTTGTCACATGACCAGTGGTAATCATGATGTAGTGAGTATTTTTCCACATTAAAAATGCCTGCACGTGAAAACAGACACAGATATATGCACATATGGGACTCCATATGAAGATTATTTTCACACCCATTTCACTTTTATCAGTAATTATTGTCATATCTCAGTTTCATGATGTAATTTCAGGGTAAGGATCTTTAACAGCTCAACATTACATATCATCAACACATCTCAGTGGAGGAAGGGTATGTAATGCACCTTCCACTTGCTGGTAACAGTGGGAAGTCCTGCTGGGTTTCTTTCTAATGCAGACTCCACTGGTTGGCCATCTGACTACTACATCCACTGCCCTGTCCTTTGATAGAGAGGTAGGAACAAAAGAGATGTCCACTTTTCTAGACTCCCTTTCAGTGAGGGATGGAAATGTGACCCGATTTGTCAGTGAAATATAAGGGAAGTCAGCTGTAGCTTCTGAGAAAGATCTGTGTCTCCTGATAGAAGGGAAGGTGTCCACATTGCTCTTCTCTACCATGAGATAAAGCTGCTTGAGGCCACCAGGCCCATGGAGGAGGGCCAAGAAAACAGCAGGGGTGCTCCAACTTCCAGAAGAAGAGCTCCCCAGCAGCTGGACCATGTGGAAATTAGGGACTTATATTCATCAAAATACACCATTAGATGAATTAATTGTCAGTCCAGAGACTGGAAGATCTCTACCAGTGCCTACAACCAACAAGAGAGTCGTATCAGATTCTACTAAAGACCCGTCCTGATCGTAAGAGGTACACTTCACCATAGAGGATAGCCAACTGGCTAACAAGCATACGAAAGAGTGTCCAGCATTCTTAGTTATCAGAGAAATACAAATTAAAGCCACGGTGAGATCCTCTACTCACCCACCAGAATGTCTAAAATCAAAAGGCTGAAAACACCAAGTGTTGACAAAGATATGGGGCAAGTGGAACTCTCATACCTCGTTGGTAGGAATGTAAGTTGATATAATTAATTCAAAAACTGTCAGTATCTACTAAGGATGGCCATATATACAAATCTCATAACCCAGCAATTTTGCAGACACATGCCCAACACAAACACCTATATGAGTGTTGACGGCACATTATTCATAGGCCCAAACTGGAAATAACCCAAGTATCCATCAACAGTGAAAGAGATCCATTAATCCTGATATTCTCACACAGGGAAGTATTGTACAACATAGGAGCAGTCTGAAGAGGCATGAACAACCTCAGTAAATCTCACAAACATAACATTGCAAAAAAGAAGCCAGACTTAAATGAATATATGCTATATAATTCCATTTAGATAACTTTTTTGTAAAGGGTAAAACTCATGTATGGTATTAGAAGTTAGAAAAGTGGTGGTTTGAGGGGAAAAAAGAGATGTAGCAATGGGGGGAGGGGATGCTGGCAATCCTTGGTATCCTGACCTGGGTGGGTTTACTTTGTGAGGACCAACCCAGCTGTGCAATTATGATGTTGTATTTTCTGTGCCTCTGTTAACTTCAAGCACACAGTTTTTGGATAAAGAAACCGTACTTAAAAATGGAGGAGGGGAAGTCAGTGTCCTAGGCAAAGTCTCTGAACTTTTTCCGTAAGAAACAGGGAACTGGGGGCACCTGGGTGGCAGGTCAGTTTAGCGACTGCCTTCAGCTCAGGTTGTGATCTCAGGGTCCTGGGATCAAGTCTTGTGTCGGGCTCTGCGCTCAGTGGGGAGTCTGCTTCTCCTTTGGCTTCCCTCCCCACTCTTGCGGACTCTCTCTTAAATAAATGAATAAAATCTTTTAAAAAGAAAGAAAGAAACAGGGAGCTGGCAAAGATTTTTAAGCAGGAGAGTAGATTTACTGGGCAGTGGTGAGGGGAAGAGGTCAGTGGAAAGAGAAGTCAGGGGGTGGTGACAGCAGCACAGGAGGAGAGAGAGTAAGAGAACTCGGTCCAGGGCCGCTGCCCTGTGTGTAGGAGCATCACCGGGTGGAAGAAGGCATTGCTTGCAGGGTCTCGGTGAGCAGCTGGGATGGGAAATGAAGGGCAGGCAAAGCTGAGCATGGAGCTGGGGTTTCTGGCCAAGTGTGGCAAGATGAAGAGAAGGCAGTCAGAAAGGAGATGTGTCCCCACGGCTCCAGTCCCTGTCGCCTCCAACAGGCAACATGGAGGTGCCCCCCTCATGCTCACATCCTCTTCCTCGCCTCTGCTGTCCCCCGTCATCATCTTCTCAGTGTTCCCCCAGCCTGGCGGGAGGTGGCAAGCACAGCCTCTGGGTGGGAGGCCCCGGCCCCTAACCTCCGTCTGATGGTCAAACGGGACTTGTGGTGTCTCTGTCCCTTTAGGACGTCCACTGTTTTGTTGTCTTTACACCCTTGTGTTTGTAACACCTGTCAGACGGGTGGGTGCCCATCTAGCATCGAGGAGGTGAGAGCAAGTATAAGGTCTGCGTGCCCCAGTGAGAGCGGGCCAGGCTGAGAGGGCAGCCCCCAGACCGCAGTCCCACTGGACTAGGTGTTCACGCCCAGATATGCAGCCTCAGCTTGACTATAAGGAAATGACCAGAGGAACCTGGAATCCACATATTCTACAGGACAACTAGACTCTTCAAAAAAGGGGATGTTTTTAGAAGAAAAAAAAAAGTAGGGGGTGCTCTAGATTAAAACCAGCCGAACCAAGAGCCTAACCAAGAACAATGTGCAAATTTTTAATAGAAAAAGGTTGTAGAAGACCTACCAGGAAATTCTAAGTATAGATGATTTCATGGAATACTTATCGGGTGCTTGCTGTGATAATGGTATCACACAGGGCAATTTCCTCATTCTTAAGAAAGACATATGTAAACCCGGGGGTGGGGGGGTGTGGGGTGAAATGTCATGATGTCTGCAACTTCCTTAGAAAAACAAATGTCAACAACTGGTGAGTGTACTTTCTCCCAGTTACAAAGATACACCTTTTACCAGTTAACAAATGGGTAAAGGGTATACAGGTGTTTGTTGTACTCTTCTTTTGAATTATCTATAGATATAAACATTTTCAAAGGAATTTTAGGAAGAGGAACTCTAGGTATTGCACAATGAAAAATAAAAAGTAGTTGTAAAAACAGATTTAACTTTGAAATGATAGGGCCCCTAAGACCCTGCTCCACAAATAGGCCACAAGGCAAATCTACGGCTTTGTTCTGCACTCTCAACAGGGAGTGCAGTGAGACACGAGAAATGGGATAGAAGGCTGCAAAATCCAAAGAAATAGACATGGCAAGAAGCTTTGACAAAGGGCCAGGGAGAGAGTGAGAACAAATCCCAGATGCACAGAGAGGAAGGGACTCTCCCATGAAGGGAGAACACAGGGAACAGCAGAGCACCACTAGAAGAGAACCAGTATCCTCTTGGAAAATTGGGCTCTAAGGAGGTTTACAAATCGGAAGCAGGATAGCTCGGAGTGTGAGCTCCAGGCCCGGCTCCCACCAGCGACAGGACGTTGGGCAAGTTTTTCCTTGCAACCGTCCACATTTCCGTTGCCTTTATCACCAATGAGGGCTGAAATGCACACCCATGCCGGCTGCAGAGAGAGTTATACTCAGTAAAGCACCTGGAAGTGGCTACGGTGGTCAGACGGGGTGCCTCACAGGTGTTTTCGTGGGGTCCTGTGCTGAATCGTCGCTGCTCTTATTAACATCCGACTGCATATGTGCAAAAGATCGTGCATGCAGTCATATTGTTTAAAAAGACGCGTGCTGAACTGAATGAGAATTTTCACCCTCGTGTGTAAATTGCAAAGATGTTTTCTTTGGGGGGGGGAACAGGGCATAGGTACACGGAGGACCTCTGCCTCAAATGTGTTTTCCTTAAAACAAAAACTGGCCAACTCTGTGTTAGATTTTAGGTGGGAAAGATACTGAGAAGATCTGAATACATCAGGCATGTTACCTTATCCCTCTGTATCCCGATCGCCTTTCTCTTCAGGTTTGGGGCTTGGGTTTTTTGTTTTGTATTTTTCATTATATTTTAGAGGAGGTGGCGTAGCCCAGAACCTTACAGAGTGGTCCAGCTGTGGCTGCTCCCTGGTGTGATTACGTCCTCTTTTGTGTCCAATGCCATCTGCTTCCCCCGGGAAGGAACTTGGGAGGTTCAGACCCAGACAGAACATTCTAGAAGCCACAGGTGGGCAGAGAGCCTGCTCCCAATGCCACGGCAACCCTCATGCTTTCTTCTGCCACGGCTTCTGGACACCAGGGGAAAGGAAGGAGGACGAGGTGACCCAAGAGGCTGAGAAGGGCTGCTCAAATGATCAGATCAGACGAAGTTTAACAGTCAGGAGATCCTTTTCGTTTGTGTTTTTCCTAAAGCAGGAAGAAGCTTGAGAGAAACACACAAGTAGTAGTTGCACACAATTTAAAGGAGCTGCTCTTGGAAAGAGCTGAGTTGCAGGGCCAGCTCGGTGTCGCAATGCGCTGCTGTTTTCAGTGAGCTGAGGGCGGAGAGTTGTCACAGGGGCTGAGTGGTCAGTCACACCGCGTGTCCTGCTTTACTTTCTGTGTCAGCTGGACTGGATCCCAGGATGCCCAGGCATTTGGCTCAACATTTCTGAGCGTGCATGTGAGGGTGTTTCTGCATAGACTGACCTTTGAATAAAGAGCCCCTTAAAAAGTAAAGCAGACTGCCCTCCCCTGTGTGGTTGGGCCTCAGCCAATCCACGGAAGGCCCAGGATACAGGCTCAGGTCCTTGGGCTGGGAATTATACCATCAGCCCCCTTGAGTCTCCGGCCTGGGGACTTGAACTGAATGTGCACCCCAGGTTCCCGGGTCTTCGGGTTGCACACAGTGGATGTTAGGACTTCCCAGTCTCCATAACTGCATGAGCAATTAAATACTAAATTATAACAAATCACAATATTATAATTAATATTATAATAAATCTCTCTCAATCTGTCGCTCTCCCATACGTGAGAAATGTATCTGTCATACAGATAAGGCATATATCTCTAAACACATACATATCCTACACGTTCTGGTTCTGTTTCTCTGAAAAACCCTAATACTGAGATTTAGGACTCATGGCACATAGATGTTGGTGGGTGTTACCATCCCCAAAGGGCCTGTTCCCAGCAGAGAGGATAGCTCCTGGGGCAGCAACCCCAACGCCCACACTGGGGAGCAGAAGGGCCTGTAAACAGTACTCAGAAAGAGAAGCCAGAGGGGGAGGAGCAAAACCCAGAGCACTTGCTGTCACAGAACCCAGACCCCCACCACAGGAGAAAACTGGGAGGAGATGCATTCGAACCAGGATTTGCACCCCCCCTTGCTAACTTCAGACATTCCAACTGCCAATTTTCTACACTGACTTGCTCAATTTTTTGCAGCTTCTCTATATTTATCTGAAATATCACTGCCTGGGACAGTTGCACATGGAAATGGAATAGTGCTTCTTAAAATGTTTTCCTTTGAGGCTCCGTGGGGAGCTGGCCACGAGCTGCTAGCAGGGGAAATGCAGCCCAGGACGGGAGGGCCGGCTGTGATGGGGGGTAGCAGCACTGGGAGCAGAGGCCATCAGCCCACGGCTCCTCCTTCTTGGAACAATGTGAACTCTATGCTAGCCCTTCGGAAGTGTGCTTGTTCAAAGGCGTGAGCCTGATTTGAATGAAGCCCTTCTAGCTGCCTTCTGGGTTACGGATAAGTCTGGGATAAAGGAGCACGGGAAGCAGTTCCACAACGAAACAAACAGATAAAATCAGGAGGTGGGATATTCAACTACAACCGCATTCACTAGACCACGTAACTGTCCCTTCAGAAAGTCACAGTCATATAGCAAGCTCCTGGGGGAGCAGGAGGGGACCACGTTTTATTAAGAGAGATTATACTAGACGGAGCAATCCCAAGTAGGGTCCTTTGTTGGAGCCTGGTGCGTACACAGAAAAGCAAGTTCTGAAATAACTGGATAACTTAACTATGACTTCATATTGGAAATACTGGGGCATTATTAACGTGGCTAGGTATCGCACTGATCATGTGATTATAAAGTAAAAGTTTCTTTTTAATTAAACAAAAGAAGTGCACACTGAAGTAGTGAGAGGTGAACTGTCAAAATGTCTCTAACTCCCATTGCCGATATTGCAGAAAAAACGTGCGCGTGCAAGTCTTTATTGTAAGAGACACACAACACAATATTTATATGTCATGCCTATAGTTTCCATTGAAATCTCTCTCACACACAAGTTAATGAAGCAAAGAGAGCAGAATTAGACATTACTAATGTTCACTGATGTCTGGCTCCCCGTACTTTTGGATGGACTGGGGAATTACACTCCCTAACGTTCTTGAAGTCAGTGTCCTAGTGGCCCGGTCATCAGATCTGCCGACGGAATGAGAGCAGAAGTATGGAGGGACATGTCAGAACAAGCATCTCAACATCTGCGTTGACTGTCCAGTCTGCTCTGGGCCCACACGATAGCAAACTCAGAAGACCCTTGTTCAATGTGAGGGTCGTAAGATCATGGAGCCTCTGTCAACCTACAGGCCCAAGCAAAGCCCTCACCTTCCCACCAACCTGTGCTGCACATGGGACAACACATTCTGTTGCTTTAAAAGCTGCTGTAAGGCCACTGAGGTCATTTGTCACTGAGGTGTGACATTTCCTGACTGATAGAGTGAGCAAGTATTAAAGCTAGGTGTCAGGTCGACTTTATTATTCTGTACTTCTGGAATTTTATTTTAGAAGATTTTATTTATTTATTTGACAGAGAGAAACACAGCCAGAGAGAGAACACAAGCAGGGGGAGCGAGAGAGGGAGAAGCAGGCTTCCCGCCGAGCAGGAAGCCCGATGTGGGGCTCAATCCTGGGTCTCCAGGATCATGACCTGAGCCGAAGGCAGTCGCTTAACCAACTGAGCCACCCAGGCGCCCCCTGGAATTTTTTTTTTTAATAATAAAGTTAAGTAATGATTTTCTTTGAAAATGAGATTCTATACTGGTGGTTTTAGTTCAGGGAGATCATTAAGGTCGTCTTTGTGATGCTGAAGCCAACTCTATGCGGTCAGAGTAAATATTTGGTACAGTGGAAAGAGGATCTGGTGCTATTTTTTTTAAAGATGTTATCCATTTATTAGAGAGAGAGAGAGAGAGAGCATGAGTAGGGGGAGAAGCAGATGGAGAAGCAGGCTTTCTGCCGAGCAGGGAGCCTGACACCAGTCTTAATCCCAGGACCTCAGGATCATGACTGGGGCCGAAGGCAGATGCTTAACTGACTGAGTGACCCAGGTGACCCTGGACCTGGTACTATTTCTGATTGACAAGAATCCGGTTTTTGGGGGCTGCCTGGGTGGCTCAGTCAGTCAAGCATCTGCCTTCAGCTGCAGTCATGATCCTGGGTCCTGGGATCGAGACCGGCACCAGGCTCCCTACTTGGCAGCGAGCCTGCTTCTCCCTCTCCCACTTCCTCCTGCTTGTGTTTCCTCTCTTGCTGTCTCTCTCTCTGAAAAAAAAATCAGGTTCTTTGGATTTCAGTTTCCTTTTCCATGAAATGGTTTAGATAACACAGCCTCTGAGCTTTCTATTTCTAAATGGTAATGATTAAACAATCTAGGCACCTATCCAATTACTTGTAAAAGGACAGAAACATATGTATGTATTATGTGCCACTGACTTTAAATCTATTTGCTTTTTCTTGGAACTTCAGTTTCTTTCTTGATCATATTAACTTTGTTTCTTATGTAGGTACACTGCCAAGGAACAAATTTTTAAGAAGATGGTGGCTTTGAGGGTGAAAGTAAATACATTTCATCTTTCCTTCTCAAAGCATTAGCCCTGTTAGAGCCCATACAAGAACTAAATACGTATGAAGCACCTCGGCGAGGCACGGGGCCAAAAGCATATGGTCTGTGTGCGTTTTTAGAGATAATGCTGTTTACAGCTCTTACGCTGAAGAAGAAAGCTGGAGCTATTTCAAATGTCAAAAATGAGGATTTTAGTGCTATTTTAAGGCAATAAATGCAACACTTAAACAGAGTAATCAACAAGATGTGACACGGGAAGGATACACTTTGATAAGACTCGTGGTGACATGGCTGGAAGCCAACACCTCCCGACGTCACTGGTTTCTATGTGGAGGGAGCTTGCTGGAGGTTGTGGGCCATTTGTCCTCCTGCCTTGCCCCAGGGAAGAGCAAGGACTCATCTGATCGATCAGCCTCTAAGTCAGGACCGTGGTTGTGTTATTGCAAGGGTCATCTGCGGTGGGAGGGGACATGCGGAAGCTACTTCTAGGCTGGAGGGCAAAGCTCTCTTTCTGGGCTTGGCAGTGCTTTCAAGGATATACCTTACAAGAAATCATTAGGCCATGTATTTGTCTTTTTGTCGTTTTCTGAATCTATTTTTTTTAAAGATCTATTTATTTATCTGAGAGAGAGAGAGAGAGAGAGAGGTGACCGAGATCACACGAGTAGGGGGAGGGGCAGAGGGAGAAGCAGACTCCCTGAGTGTGATGCAGGGCTCAATCCCAGGGATCATGGGCCTTTGAGATCCCATGGGATCATGACCTAAGCCGAAGTCAGATGCTTGACTGACTGAGCCACCCAGGTGCCCTAGAATCTTCTCATTATAGTACAAAGAATTTGATTGGTCATTTGGGAAGAGGAAACTAAGGGTCAGTGGCTTAGACCCTTCCTTTTCTGTTTTCTCTCTTTGGGTTGTACCTATCTGAAGAAATGGGCTTTGTCTGATCCTCCATACCTGGGGTCTTAGGGGACCAGGTCCCCCGAAGATGGGAAGGCAAACAGGACAGCTCCAGTGGCTGCTCAGTTTCATCAGGCACTGAGGAAGAGGGTCTGGTTCTGGAGCCTGGTGCGGGTGAGCCCACTTGGCTGCGGATGGAAAACCACAGCACCAGGGGCCCCGACAGGGATCAGAGGAGGAGAGGAGACCCCTGAGAGCACAAACATGGATGCTGACTCTCCCACTCCCCATTCCTTTCCTCGGCAGGTTGGGCTGGGGGGAGCATCGTGTAATGTGCATTTTTGGTCTCGTTTGTTAATATCCAGTGCTGGCAAAGATGAGAAAACAAGAAAAGGGGAAAGATGTCAGCTGGGTAAGTATCAGTATGCAGGAGACCAGCTGTCGGCAGCATCCCTAGATGTGACCAGCAGATAGAGCTTCATAAGCAGAGAGTGTGCGTCAAACATGGACAGAGAGTGAACAGAAAGACAAAGGGATACCTGCAATTCCAGACTCTAAATATTCATGAGGTTTTCCCTTCAAGCATCCTTTGTGGCCCTCTCTGACCTCAGCCTGAGAAGTACAAATATAGCCCATGGCCCCTGGGCAGGCGCTGTGGCAGTCGTGATGGGACAGAGATGCCGGGCTGTGGGCCCTCTCCTGATGCGGTTGTGATGGGACAGAGATGCCGGGCTGTGGGCCCCTCTCCTGATGCGGTTGTGATGGGACAGAGATGCCAGGCTGTGGGCCCCTCCCCGGTGCGGTCTCCCTGCTCCAAGGTCAAGCACAGGGCTGGGATGCTTCGTGCGGCAGAGACAAGACAGACCCACGGCTGACGTTAATGCGGTGCCACCAGGATCCAGAGAGTGAATCCCACCACCCCGCTTGCACCCTTCCCTGCGTCAGCTAACGAACCCTATTTCTTCCCCTTTGCTCCTTGCTGTGTTTTAACTGGCTTCATAATCAAAGTGCTTGGAGCAGATTAATGTGGCCAATGAGACCTTCGGCGCTGGGACGTCTGGGAGTGCTCGGCTGCGGGTGGGCAGTTGACGGAGAAGACGGGATGGACCCAGCCTGGTGCAGGGGAAGAGCCAGACCACACTGCAGAGATGCTCTGCGAGATTAAAGCAACATTTAAGAGGAAAACTGTCAGCCTAGGAGACTGAAAAACTGACTAGTTTAGCAGAAAAAAAAGCATTAAAGCAGGAGCTTAGGAAATAAATCCAGGTCAAAACTCAATGGAGTCCTGATCCAATCTATAGAGAAAAAAATCGCAGAAAACCCAAAGCCAAAGGCGATGTCCTCGGGGTTAGCTGGGAGGAGCATGGGCACAGGTGCGGCAAATGTCTGGCTGGAACAGCACCGGCCCCTCTGGAATCCGACAGCCCAGCTCCCCACCCCACCTGGGGACAGAGAGAGGACCGCTACGGTCCACGGCGCAGAGTGGGATCCGCAAATCCGAAAATCCCGCCCTTGGCCCTGTCACCCATCACAAAAAGGAGGAAATTACAACAGGTCAGACTCCAAGGAGGAAGGAATCATGGGATCAAGTCCTGGGAGACATCATGAGTCAAAAGTGAGAGAAAGAAGATGCCGCCCCGGGCACTCCGTCACTGTAGGTCTGCCTTTCCAAGGATGTCTTACATGGAACCCCCCCATGCTTGACGCCCTGAGCCGGAGCCCCGAGACGGACCCCACGTGCTGAGCGTGTCCGTCATGAGTCCCCTCTCATTGCCGAGCACCAGCCAGTGACGCAGGTCCTGCTGTCTGTCCCTCCTGTCACGCGCCGGGGGACATTGGGGTTGTGCCCAGTGCTTGGCAACTACAGGTAGAACTTGTACAGGTTTCTGTGTGAAAAGGACGTCTTAATTCTCTAGGGTAAGATCCCAGAAGCAGGACGGCAGGGCCTTCCTGTAAGTTTCCACCGAAGTCTGGGGGGCACTATTGAGCCCTCCCCGGGGCACGGGCCCCAGTCCTGCACCCCACACCACGTGCGGGGCTTCTACCTGCTCTGGATCCTTTCCAGCACTTGGTGTCCTTGGGGTTTTCCACTTTAATCACCCTCATAGGTGTGTTGTGGCTCCTCTTTATTCTTTTTTTTTTTCCCTCTTTCTTGGGAAACTTTGGGGATTCATTGATCATCAAAACAAACCAAAAAACAAAACTCTGTCACTTACCATGTTCCCGGAAGAAAAAGTAGGGAAAGTGGCTGAGGGGGAAAAATCTGAACAGCCAACCAGCAGCAAGAGTCATCAGACATCAGAAGAAGGGGGTTAGGACCAGATGCTTTGGAAGAAATAGGAAAATCATGGCTCTCTCTCGCTGACGGGAAGAACACACGGAGTCGATGGTGCATTCGGGTGTTGGAGATCCGTATTCTCACCTCCAGAAGCCCCTCTGTGAGGTTGTGGGGAGACCCAGGAGCCTAGAGCGGGGGCCCTCCAACAGCAGATAGTCCCGTGAGCGAGCTACGCAAGCCCTTCACTCTCTTCCACCGTCCATCCCCTCCGCTAGAAGTTTCTGGTAACCATGCTTTCTTATCTCTGTTTCATGCTGGCGAGTAGGCTTTGAGGCTAAAAATCTGTCCCAGTCTGAATCTACATAGACACCGATTTCACATACACACACTCACACACACACGTACGTGCTTGGACAGTATATTGAGCGTAACAACAAACGAGACACTAACTGGAAAACAGCAAGAAACACTGACGTCGGGGACCCAGGCTCTTGACTCTGACACAGCAATGCAGCCTGAGCCAGAGCGTGGGGCAAGCCATTCCTGTGCGAAGCCAGCACCTCACCTCCCAGGACGGGGCCTGCTGACAAACCTGAGGGAGAGCCCCTGGGCCTCGGGCCCTCCCTGGCCTGGTGCTGTGCTCATACCCGGCTTGCCTGGAAGGCCTCCACCCTTCATCCGCCGCTGCAAGACCACGGTCGACCAAAGGGTGCTGAGTTGACCAGGCTCAATCACAAGCTACGGTTGAAGGCATCATCGCAACAACTCACAATCGTATTTCGCACTGAGCCCTAAGCAGTACCAAGTGGTCTAATATTCAGTCGGCAAATTCACAGACCATACACTGCGGTGTTGTCGGCAACAGGGCAGAACCATACGGCTGAAGGCGTGGCTGGATACGCACGGGAGGCAATGGGTACAGGAGCTCAGAAAGGAAAGAAAAACACTGGCTGGACAAGACACATGCCTGAAACTTCAGAACACTGAGGAATAAATTCTTTGATAACGAGGGATGAACAAAGACACATTCCCTGACCAAGAAAGCCATTTTAACAGCCATCCAAGGAAGTCAGCCTTCCATCCATCAGGGGGGAAACAGAGTCATGAGATAAAGCCAGCCGGACATGGTGGACGGATTACAGACAGATGTCACCCAGAGCAAAGGAACATCGTCTCACTATCATGGGCACAGACTCACCGTTTGCAGTGGCCGTCCATCCTGCTGCTGTCCACACGGCTCTCCCCAGGGACCGCACTGGCCTGGCTGGTGTGCGGCGGGGGAGGCTTCTGTGTCTCCTTCTCTCCAAGTGCGAAGTCCGTGAGATCCCTTTGACTCCTTTGGCCTAGAGAAGGTTACGAAGCACCAATTAAAAATAGGTGGGAACATAAACCAGTGCAGATACTGTGCACGACAGTACGGAGGTTCCTTGAAAAAAATTAAAAATAGAATTTCCATATGATCCAGTAATTCTACTGCTGGGCATTCACTCAAAGAAAAAGAAAACAAAAACCTTAATTCCAAAGATGCGTGCATCCTTATGCTTACTGCAGCATTCTTTACAATAGCCAAGACACAGAAGCAACCAAATGTCCATTGATGGATGGATAAAGAAGAGGTGGCTTGTGTGTACACACACACACACACACACACACACACACTATTACTCAGCCACAGAAAACAGTCAGATCTTGACATCTGCAACAACATGGATGGACCTAAAGGATGTTATGCGAAGTGCAATAAGTCAGAGAGAGAAAGACGAATACCATATGATTTCACTTATGTGGAATCTAAAAATCAAAATAAGCAAAGCAGAAAGAGACCCACAAATACAGAGGAAGAGGACAGACTGGTGGGTGCCAGAGGGGAAGAAGGTAGGGGTTTAGGGCAAAACAAAGGAGATTAAGAACCAACTTGGAGTTATAAAGGAAGCCATGGAAATGAAAAGGACGGGATAGGGAAGACAGTCAGGAACACTGCATGAGCTCGCATGGTGCCCGCCGGCGGCTGCACGGCCCAGGCTCCCTGTTGTACCCCTGACGCTAATATAACTGTGTGCCAAATATACTCCAATTATACATAAATACTTTTTAAAGGCTTAAAAATAAATTAAAAAATTGGTCAGAGCTCAAAAACAAAAAACAGGGTGCACAACAAAATAAATGTCTGAGGTCTTAAGGATGCTGATGTTTCGAGATAAATCCCTCTCTCACAGAACTGGCCAGATAAAATCTGTTAACAATAACTGAATCTCTTCATACCTGGGTTGACCAAAAGGCAGAAAAAAAACTTTAAAAAGACAATACTGGGGGGGTGCCTGGGTGGCTCAGTTGGTTAGGCGACTGCCTTCGGCTCAGGTCATGATCCCGGAGTTCCAGGATCGAGCCCCACATCCGGCTCCCTGCTCGGCACGAAGCCTGCTTCTCCCTCTCTCACTCCCCCTGCTTGTGTTCCCTCTCTCGCTGTGTCTCTCTCTGTCAAATAAATAAATAAAATTTTAAAAAGTCAATACTATTAAATGTACGGTAAGCAAGCTCAAAAATTTTGTTGGTTAAGTGCAGAGGTTTATAAATTGTATTAAAATGGCAGGAGTGATAATGGTGTCTTACACGAATCCTTGGACAAGCTGCACTAGTTTGACAATTCTGAGTTAAAAAGTGGCTGCCTGTATCTCTTCATTCTAACCTCATTATTTTAAATCTTCTGAATTTCCTCCGTTGGTTTCATGGGCCAGATAAATTATTCCTTACACAAAATATTTTAAGGCATGAAAGTATAAACATGTATATTTAGCTACAGGAAAATGGCCATTTTATAAAAGAATTGGTTTTTGTAAACTCAAAAAAATAGTGCAAATCATTTTAACTTGCTTACTTCCCTTCTGCTATCTGCATGTGATTTTTAAATGTCATCCCTTTATTTTTAAAAATTGATGATTATATTATACTTTAGATGTAATTTTTGAGATTTTTTTTAAAGATTTATTTATTTATTTGACAGAGAGAAACACAGCCAGAGAGGGAACACAAGCAGGGGGAGTGAGAGAGGGAGAAGCAGGCTTCCTGCCGAGCAGGGAGCCCGATGTGGGGCTCGACCCTGGGACTCCGGGATCATGACCTGAGCCGAACGCAGTTGCTTAACCAACTGAGCCACCCAGGCGCCCCAATTTTTGAGATCTTTTAATACCTGGAACTAATATTGAATTGAGTTAGTGAAGAACATTGTCACCTGACATCTTTGGGGATTAAAGTGCATAAACACAGATCATAAAAATGATCCATCACTCTCTTACTACATATTTGCTTTTTGTGAAGTTCCAAGTAAGACAATAAATGTATGTGGGATATATATTGCCTATTACACTACATTGATACAGTTAACTTGTTTTAAAAGGCTGAAATAAAGACTTCAAGTTTTCATCCAACTACATACATGCATGTGTATGGATTTAAATAGTAAACATGCATGTAAAATGTGTTTAACTACAAAAGCTTATGAATGATAAAGAGGAGAATGAATAGTTCAGATAAATATTATTTCAATCTTTGAATATATAGTGTTCTCTGAAAAAACCCAGGAAACAATAAAAAGTTCTTTGTCTCTGTGGAGGAAAGAACCACATAGTTAACTTTTTTTTCCCACATAGTTAACTCTTATTGCCCGAAGAAAAGAACTTTGAGAGGCTATTCCCTGTTTGTAGTTTTGCACTGATTTCTTGAATCATTTTATTGATTGATTGATTTTTAAACTATTTATTTATTTGCCGGGGGGGGGTGAAGGAGGAACAGAGGGAAAGGCAGGCTCCCTGCAGAGCAAGGAGCTCGACCTGGGGCTGCATCTTAGGATCCTAAGATCATGACTTGAGCCGAAGGCAGATGCTTAACCAACTGAGCCACCCAGGCACCCTTCTAAATCATTTTAAACAAAAGTTCCTTACTTCTAAAAAGCTAAATCTACTTACCAGTATGCTTAATTTAAACCTTGTTTTCCTGGCTTTAATCATCTCTTTTCTTTAAAAAACTAGGACATAGTCTTGTTATCTTGATGTGCTTAAATGTTTGAGGACACTCTTCTGATATTTCCCCTCCCTGATCTAGGTCCACAATGAAAACAAAACTGGCAGATTGAAAAAGAGAAAGTGATAATTATGTGGTGTTAAAATGTCACCAATATGAGTGTTTCAATGAGTGCTTTTCAGGTTGAGCAGAACATACACTGAGGCAAAACTGCTCAAGAATCGATGTTTATTCTTAGATATGAAACCCTTGTAATTTGCTGGCAACTGTAATACACAACCAAAGAATCCAAGGGCTCTGGGCACTTGTCAATATCCTTACTGCTCATTAGTTTCTCCCCTCTGGATCTCACTGACTAAATATACCCAAATAGGGGATTCCACTTTCCTCGGTTCTGATTAAACACTATGAACTAATCAGAGCTATTCAGTCTTATCACTTACAGGTGGTTTCATAGACTACACATCAGAAACAGAGCTTTCAAGAAGTGGGGAGAAAAAGAACCTCAATACAAAATGGTACCAGATAGCAAACGAACTTCCAAGGACAAAGTTAGGATTTCCAGCACTCTAGGAAGACGTGACTCCATAAATACATGTATTGGTAGTAGTTAAGCTTCCTAGGTAGTTCTATTGTTCATCTTTGCAACACCCAATACTCTAGAGTGGGAAACCATTCTTACTATTGATAATATGTATAAGTGGTGTTCTAAACTGTTGGAACTCCCAAATCTGCACCTGACAAGAGCCCCATGTTGCTTGCACACAAAATGTCAAGACAATTAGTTGTTGCATTTTGTAGCGACGGAGTTCTAGCAGAGCAACTCAATCTTACTATGAAAGTTCACATGATTAAATCAACACATTGCTTTCAGAAGAATAAACTGATCATAGAATTTAACTTTGTCAGACATAAGTAAAACAATCTGCGCTATTTAAAGCAAAAGTTAAAGTAATCTTTTAACTAAAATATAGCTTAAAATGTATAGACACTATAACATTAAAAAATATCTTTAAATATTATCATTTAATTCATGGACCCCCCCCCCCAGAGAATGAAGTGTTTAAAAAATGTTATAATTAAAGAAATTATGATTTAACCAGATTGACACTGGCTACTTAACAATTCTAGTTTAAAAGCCACATGTTGGATCTTGACCTACATTTAAAATTAAAAAGTAATTCTGGTGGATTTTAGTCCTCATTCTGACTTCATGGAAAGCCACAGAACTTGTTTTCATTTGTTCAACAAGAACAAGTATTTTCTTTCTTTCTTTTTTTAAGATTTATTTATTTGAGAGAGAGCACCAGTTGCAGGGCGGGGGGGCAGAGGGGTAAGCAGACTCTCTGCTGAGTGGAGAGCCCCCTGAGACACAGGGCTCGATCTTCGGAACTTGATCCCAGGACCCTGAGATCATGGCTTGAGCTGAAGTCAGGCGCTTAACTGACTGAGCCACCCAGGTGTCCCAAGAGCAGATATTTTCAAGCATGTAATGTGTCTCAGGCATTGTAGGGGTCCCTGGGACACTATGGCGAGTATGATGTACAAGGGGCTGCTCTCCAGGATCTTACAATCTAGCAGGAATTAGGTGTTGATCCTGAGAACACACCTAAGAGCCACAGGCATTCTTCAACATAATTTAGAAATCATTCCTGGCTCACTGATTTTCTTGAAAAAGAAGAGTGTTCAGCCCCAAACAGCAAAACTTGACATGTGACTCTGGATTACATGTTCCCTAATTAACCTATGCACCAGCAGCATTCCAGGTATGTGCCTGGGAAAAATACACGTTCTTACTCTCATATTTAAGGGGACTGGCTTTCTCTTTGGGGCTGAACGTGACTTCTGGCTCGAAAGGCCAGAAGATTCCGGGGCATTTGCTGGGTTACGATAGAATGTCTCAAAGCTGACATCAATCATAAGAGCTTCCAGACTACGCCATCCCTCCCTTGGGCTCTGCATCCTAACACCTCTCCTATGTGAAGGAGACATCTCAGGTGGTAAAAAAATTGATCTGTTTCATGTCATTCTTGGGCGTCCTCCTCTCTCTCTCTCAATGTGATGAATATCTCCTCCCGCAGAACCTTCCCGTTGTCTCTCTTTCCTCCTGAACAGTTACTACCACTGGGCAGAGGGTCCATCGTGGCGTGGACTCTGTCAACCTCTTGAATGGTACCCACTCACCAACGTAACACAGGACAAACGTGTGGGGAGACAGAGAGTCTGGGCCGTTGTGGATTACCAGGGATTAAAAGGCAAGAGCTCTTCCTTCCATGTCTCCCAGCCCCAATTTTCTAATTGGGGGATGTGTAACTCTTGAGTGACTTAAATGAGACGACATGCATAGTTCTGCTATTGGACGCATCTATAGGAATGCTGCTGATTAAAACAAGATCGCTCTCATTTCCTGAATTATTTATAAATTCAGTTGCTTAATATAAACTAAGTATCCAAGGCAACACAGTGCTCTCGATTTGGGGGTTTGAAAAGGGACTTTCATTGACTGCGTGGGGCTGTGGATAAACATAGCACACTGGTGGTTTGGACCAGAGTCCAAAGTGGGAATACTCCCATCCCCTAGGACAGGTTGGCAAATCCCCTAGGACAGGTTGGCAAACTTAAATAATTAATTGATGATTCGAAAATATTTTGTGGTCTGCATAAAAAAAGCTTCATTTTGAGAATGAAGATGCTTCTGGGAGAATATAAATATGCTTCTGGGTTTTGACTGAATCTCTGAGCCAACAGTCTCCAATTTTTTTTAAAAAAAATCACACACACCATCAAGAATAGGGTAAAAAAAGGTAAGCATATAATTTCATGTGTGTGCATATAAACATGCACAAATAACAGTTATAGAAAGGGGTAAAACATAAGCAGAAGTCCTAATATTTTTTTTATCCTACCCCAATGTATATTATCCTGGAGATCATTGCTCAATGCTAAAATAACTGTCTCTTAAAAATAACAGTAATAAGAGTTAACATTTAAAGGATGTTTACAATATGCAGGATAGTACTAAGTGGTTTACATATATTACCTCACTTAATCCTTAAACAACTGTAGCGAGCAAATAATACTATTTTTTTCCATCTCGTAAATGCAAGTCCACTGCTTAAGCCCATGCTGCTAATAAGAGGTATCACTTTTCTGAAATTTAAGTCGTTTGAATCCCAAGGCCACACTCTTGCTATGCTGTTACCTAAAAAAGTGATCTGAGTTTCAGCAATATATTTTTAACTTCTCTTCCTTTTTTCTTCTTTTATATTTAAAATTTTTTCAAATAATATATGAAAACGGTGTTAAAAATGTAGATGGTAAAAAAAGAAAAAATGCACAAGATGAAGAGGAAAAGTCTCCCTTCCCTTCTGACTCAATTTTCCAAGTAACTTGCTACAAGATCCTGGGTATTCTGACATCAAACACAGTCAATAATTTTTTCCTCAAAAAGTACGACTGAGTTATTTTTGCCTTTGTTTGGAGTTCTGGTAATGGCAGAGTAGCTCGTATGGACAAAATTAAAACAAACAAACAAACAAACAAACAACTAGCTGAAGGCACTGCAGAGGAAAAAGTAGGGGGAATCTGGAGGGAGTTGACATTGGGAAGAAAAGTACAGCACTGGTGAGTCTCCTGCTTTTACAGCTTTCTGCCCAGGAACAAGCCTTGGTTTGTGCCATTCACGGTGCCTAGAACTCCCAATCTGTAGGTTTACGAGTTGAGATATCAGAGGAGAAACTTTGGGGAAACCACAGAAGCTGGGAAATAAAGGGAGACATCTCCGAAGGATGGGGCTACAGGGCAGGTATCCTGAATTACGTGTGCAAATGCTCCTCAAATTGCTGACTGGTCCCTGAGTGATACATGAACTGGGCAGATTCCAAGATACACAGCTAAGCGAGGCTGAAAGAACTAACAAGAGATCTGTGCTACTGTCCACGGTAAGGGAGGTGGGGTTTGTGTTCACGCGCGTTAACCACCTGCTAAAACAAAATGACCAATACTGGTAGATGAACAACAGACTCCAGAGTCTATACTCTATCACACAATGTCCAGAATATAATCTGAAATTATTAAGACACATGAATAAACAGAGGACTATGACCCATACGGAAAGCAGTATCTCTCAAACTTTTTGAGCCGAGGGCCCCTTTACACTCAAAAGTTACTGAGGCTCTTCCCAGGACTTTGTTATGCATCTTGTATCTATTGAGATTTACTTTATTAGAAA
The DNA here is from genome assembly GCA_004023965.1 of Spilogale gracilis. NCBI lineage: Eukaryota > Metazoa > Chordata > Mammalia > Carnivora > Mephitidae > Spilogale > Spilogale gracilis. The sequence continues at coordinate 265,072 of PITA01000357.1, read as the reverse complement.
TTAAAACTAACAAAATCTAAAAATATTTACTAATCTAAAAAACCCTTATACATGTTGACAGCAATAACCCATGTTCATGAAAAATAACTCTATTTTCCAAAACTGAAACAATCAATGAGAAGAGTGGCATTGTTTTCATTTTTTCAAATCTCTTTGATGTCTGATTTCATAGGTTAGCAAGATTCTCATATTTGCTTCTGCATTCAATATACTGCAATATTTTGGTTTTATTTAGGTTGTGAAGATAAATGTGGTCTCTGATAGTTCAAAAGACAGGAATATTTTAGTGGCCGGTCCAGATAATTGCGGATAGTCTTTTTTCATACTATACTAAAATTTGACAAGTGCTGGTTCCTTAAAGGTTTGTTGCAATGTGGAATTTGAAAGCCTGTGTTTTACATGCTATTACATTAAAATCCATTATTTTATATTGCACGTCGAATTAATTTTTTATTAATGACAATGTGCAACATTAGGTTTGGTCTTTGTAAAATAGTGACTCACTGACTCATGTAGATCTTTCAAACATTGCAACACTTCATTGTTCAATATTTAAAAAAAAACAGTCATGAATATCACCACTGATGTCATCAGGTAAATCTTTAAATGTCAAGAAACTCTTACGCTCATGATACTGGCGGATACAAGTCTTTCAAAATTTCAATTTTCACTTGAAACTTCAAATTTCATTGTGGGCCAAAAATAGTCACTTTCTTTGAAGTTACACACTCACATGATTTTTTTTTTTTTAAGAAAAATCTATCAAATACCGAATTCTGAGAAACCAGTGCGACTATCTATTGCTCTTTCAATTAGAAATGGCATCTCAGGAAAGAATCAGCTACTTCTGCTGAATCATTCACCTAAGTGTTTTTTTGTCTCTGCTTCATTATGCAGCAAAAGTGACTTTTGTATGAGTCACATCTTGTTGCATAGAATATTAAAAAGATGTGCTCTCAACGGTTGAGATTCAAAGAAAATAAGAGCTTATGTGGCTTTATCAAGGGCATTCTTAAATAACTGTCCAGTAGTACAGTACTACTGCCTTCATTCACGCTCCCAGGCCAGCAGTTTGATTGACAACTGCTTTTGTATCATCATTGCAGATGTAAACATATTGAAACAGGCAAATAACACCTCCGTATAATTATGAACATAGTTTTGCCCTTGCAGTGTCCCAGAAAGCATGTTGGGGAGCCTCAGGAGTCTGCAAAGCATACTTGCAGAGTGTCTGCACCAGAGAAAATGTAAACTATGGAGACATACCTCAAGATCACCCAGATGTTTGAATTAGCAGACAAGCAGATATAATAAATACGCTCAAAATTTTAAATGGAAATGTGCTCAGAACAAATGATCAAATAAGAAAGCTCAGCAATCTCCAGCTCTGAAGTTTAAAAAAGTCACTGGATGGGCTTACCAGCAGAATGGAGAGGAGGTGTGCAGCCCACACTTGAGAGCGGTAGTGCTTTTCCTCCTTGACGGCAGTGTCTATGTAAGTTATTTGGAATTCTTCTACTTGGGAGATTTGCCTCTTCTCCCCCATTTATTTATTCAATCATTTATTTTATATCAGTGGGATTTGTGGATATGTACTTTCTGCTTTGGGTTATAATCTTACACTGCTTTACTTCTGTCCACCTACTTCCAGATCTGGCCACTGGGGACGTCTTTCACTTTGTTTCTGAGTCTCTGACATACCCCCATGGTTGTGGGTTTCTTTGTTTTGCTTTTTAGCACTTTTTTACTTTCTGACTCTATGACATTCTTCTGGCTCATCCATCTATATTCTATAATGCCTCAGTCCTAAAATCAGGTATTTCTCCAAGGAGCACTTTTATTGAAGAATGGTATTAGAAACCAAGACCCGGGCACTAAATGTGCTCATTGCTACTGGGCTGCCCTTCTTCTGGGTCATCTCTGCTGAGAGCAAGGGCATACATGTGTACACACTAACCAACGTATATGTACTTACCTAAATATTTCTATATGTAATCCTATGCATCCATACTAAACTAAACATGAGTTTACAGGGATGTCTCCAGTGCTATTCCTTTATCCATAGGTAATCCTACTACCTCCCCTGGCTGGCTTATCGGTATTCTCCCACTCCAACAGGGAGGAACTGGCCTTCACCATCTGCCAGACATTCACTTACTTGTTCACTGGCTTAAAAAAGATTCTAAACGTTCAAATCCTTTATGGCATCATTCCTATTGATGCTCCCCTTGTCCTAGATTTGGCGAGAGAGATCTCTTTCTAGCCATGTCTTTCTCACCTCTCTCAGTCTTTGAATGTCTCATTGGGTCTTGGCACAGATATTCTGGACTTGCTTGTGTCTGCTCGGTCTCAGACACAGAATCAGCCATATCTTCGAGAAGCCCTAACTACCTCCTCTTTTTATTGAAATATAATTTCACATGCCATACAATTCATCCATTTAAAATGTACAATTCAATGGTTTTTGGTGTAGTCTCAGAAGTATGCAAACATCAGTAGTTGATTTTAAGACCTCTCCCTATTATCCCCTAATGTTTCCATCCCTCCCATCCCCCTAGACAATGGTGGCATGTATTATCAGAGCCTAGAGTATGTGTGTATGTACGTCTGTGTGTACGAGAGCATACACAATTGGCACCTATGGGGTTCGCAGGAGGAAGAGGGACTAACTGGGAAATCATGACCACAGACGATCTAATGCAGAAGGTGAAGTTTCCAAATGAGAGTACAAGAGAGGAGAGTGGTCAAGTTCCCACAGCACAGAGTGGCGATAGCAATGGGTAGGGCAGAGCCCTGATGATCACCCAAGAAAAGAAGACAATACAAGGTACAATAACTTAGATTGTGGAGTTGAGTGTTTGAGTCATTTATACATACATTTGCTCAACAATGTATAGTTATGTAACTCTCAGTAATTTAAAGTCTCTGTTTCCCTATTTGTGCAAAAGTTATCTTTGCCTTGTGGGTAGAGGGAGCTCACAGGAGCATGTGGTCATGGTTGGTACTTATAAATAGAACCTACAAAATCTTGTTGGGGGGGGCGGGTGGAGTGCAGTGTCCAGCCAAAAGACCTCTTCAGAGGGTGTCCTCTGCCATACATTATCTGTTAGGTTCATGTCCTTGGGTGGGGTTTACTGGAACCCTCCAAGATTCTGGCCATGTGCTTTTCTGGGTCTGCCATTCAATCCCTCCCAGTCTCGGGTAAGTATTCAGGTTAGGTGGGAAAGGAAGATGCTTCTGCAGAGGAAATCCACTCTGGAGACTTAGAGAACACTTGAAAAAGACTATTTAAAAGCCTTAAAAAGAGGCCCAAAAAAGTTCAAAGGGGCTAGTGTTTTGATTTTTATTTTGGGACTAAAGCATGAGTAAAACTTCGCACCCCTCTTGAAATGTACTGTGACCATTTTTTTGTGCTTAAAGTAACAAATACTCAAAATGCCTATGTAATACTTACAGACCTTTATACTAAAATTACACAAATACCTCATGTTGAAGACAATTATATCTATTTTTCTATCACTTTCTTATTGTCTCTGAGCTCACATCATTTTGAAATATTTCTCATCGTTCTAGACTGTAGAACACGTAGATTTCAAGCATCTCTGTGTCACATCCAGGCAGATCCTCACAGAGGTAACATCGTTGTGATTGTATACACAATATCTTATGCTTATCTGTTCTACTGTCTCTTCAATTCTGAAGATATAATAGCCATTATCTCCAGGTAGCTCACCTTCACAGACATCTTCAGTTTGCAGTCCCAGCGGTTTCTTCTGAAACCTATCACATTTTAGGGCTGTGAATCTGTCTCTCAGGATTCACGGAAATTTTGGTTTAAAAGTAAAAGATCCAAAGAGTCTACGGCAGGTTGGGTTCCTGACTACCTGTAATTACTAGCCCATGCGTAGTAATAGACTGGCAGCTGGGTATATGCCAGGCACGAGGACACATTTTTAGGCCCACCTTGCTGCCCGGTGTGGCCGGAGGGAAGCAGCGGGACGGGCCACCTAGAGCTGGGACTCCCCTCCTCTGTCCTGCTGCTGGCAGGGAGCGGCCACTTTAGACCCGGAGACGGACACGCCATGTTGAAGACAGCTGAGCCACCTTCTACGCCTGCACAGGTAAGATTCTCTCTTGTCCAAGGCATCCCGTGTATGGGCGTCTCAGACAGAGGCCCAGATTTTATGCTAAGACCCTGTGTTCTCGTCCATTGTTCCAGGCAAGACAGTCTTAAAGATATGCCTCCATTTTCAGAAAAGTCCAGAGTTCTGCTTCATTCTTCACACAGCATTTGCTGAACGAGTTTTGTCTTTCCACTTGTGCTTGGTGATGTGCCGGCAAGTGTTTTGATTTCCCGGGGACACCTATATTGTCCTGCATGTTGTGTGCAAGCAAGCTGTGCTCTCGAGGGATGGCTTCTGTCACTGAGGGCTGTCTGTATCCCAGCAGCTCACGGCTGGCCATCCTGACTCACACCCACTTAACATCGTATAGAAGGAAGCAGTAGACAAATGTTGGGGGTGTGGCAGATTGAGAAGAGCGTTAGCTGAGAGCTGCCTGGAGGTCACAGTCCCGACCCTACAGACAAATGGTAGTAACAGTAATGGAATACCCCCAAACACCAGCCCTACCTTCCTCTCCCAAAGTGATACTCGTTGTTCTTGGCTCACACTCCGCTCCTGGCGTACATCTTCTACTGAAAGTAGAAAGGAACCAAAGGGAATTAAATTTTATGGGACACCTTAACATTACACAAAGGCGGGGCATCACACTGACTACGGATATGGGGACTGGAGGCAGACGTACCAAAGTTCAAATTCCAGCTTCAGGACGTACTAGCGGCAGGGTTTGATAAGTAACTTAATCTCAGTGCCCTCGTCTGCAAAATGGGGATAATAATACCAACTTCAAAGTCATCTGGACATTAAGTAAAATAACGTATCTAAATATGTAAAGTGGACTGAAAAGGAAGTTGATAAGTGGTAGTTAATATCTATTCTGTCCTCATTTCCTGATGCCAAGTGCCTTATATGCTTATTTCATCAACCCTACACAATGGGCACAATCCCTCCCATTTTACAGATGAAGAAACTGAGGCCAAAGAACTCATGAGGTGAAACACATATCATACTAGCTCTCTTGCAAATGGAGAAATGGAAGCATGGAGTATTTATATAACTCATGGCTGTCTCACAGTGAAGCAATTATTGAGCTGGGATTCAAAGCCACATCTGTCTGACCTGATGTGTCAATGATCATGACGATATATACTATCTGCATTAACTTTTAAGAATCAGTTTCACAGACTGGGATATCCTCATGACTGTCTTTCAGTAAGAACAAGTGTTAAAAGTATTAAGGAAGGAGCCGGGGTCTCTATGTTGCCCTGTCCCATCAAAACTATGGGCTGTCCTTCTTAATCTCATTTCTAATATGACCGACCTATGATTGTTTTTCTGTTTTCCCAATCAAGCACAAGTAGTTTCTGAGGTTGTATTACTTTTTGTTTACCTTTTTTCATTTTGTTAAAATATAAAACTTAGGCACCTTACAAATAATTTGTATTTTTCTGACTCCCTTTGTTTTTTTGATGGTTCCCAAAGGAATTTTGGAACATTTCTCTTCTGGCCTTATTAAAAGCAGTTGGATATATTTTCAAATTCAAATTGTGTCCATTTTATTTGTTATTAAAACATTTTTTGAGTATAGTTGACACACAATGTTACATTAGTTTCGGTGTTCAACACCGTGATTCATCTTCTCTGTACACTATGCCCTGCCCACTACATGTGTAGCTACTATGTGTCTCCATACAACCTTGTTACCAATCCAAAATACCATTGGCTATATTCCCTATGTTGTGTGGTTGTGGCCATTTGGTTGTATAACATTCTTGGCTCTACAATAAAATCTTCTAGATTATCTCTATAATTGGATTTAATTATTGTGGCAAAAGATGGGTTACATAGCTATTTAAAGCAACCAAACAGTATTATCTGCTTGCTTCTTTTAATATTTTTTTAAGTCACAGCACCCAATTAAAAAATTATCTTTTAAAAATGTTATACTAGTTTCAGGTATAAAGCATAGCTATTTGGCAATTATATGAATAATGAAATCTCACCACAATAAGTGTAGTTACCATCTGTAACTACGCAATGTGACTAGTTATTGAGGTCTTCCCTATGCTGTACTCTTTGTGACTTACCAATTTTACAACTGGAAGTTTACAGAAGATTGTATTATTTTAAATAGCACTGTGTTACGTGCTCTGGAACTCCTGTATTTGAATTTATAATCTGTTGGTGAGCCAACAAAAAAGATAGCAAAATAATGAGCAAGTAGTAAAAGTGAACAATAATTAGCTGCAATTATTCCAACAGCTGAGCTGGGAACAAAGTTCTTGAGTTCCCTAGCATCAAAGTGAACGTGTCAGAAAAGGGGAAAAGATACAAGAGGAAGCAAAGTTTTTCCTCGCCCAAAACTTGAACAGAAATCTCACAAGTGGCTCTTCCCAGAAGACAGAATAACAGGGCCCTCAACAACATTTCCACTGCAGACGCACTCACGGGATCCAAAAGGCGTCTCCCTTCCACCTCGGACAGGGCTGAGGGTATAATATTGAAGAAAGTTTTGCTTAGGATCCAAAAATGTAGAGGATGTACAGCAGGAATTGCGTGGCAGTGGGAGTGTGCTCAAAGCAGCTTACTTTCAAACAAGATCCCTAACCTTTTATCGGCTGAGATTTGATAAAACCTAGATAGGAGAAAATTTCAAACTGCTTTGATGAACACCTGCCCGCTAAGGTGATTTGTGGGTGAGGGAAGAGCCACCCGCTCTGAACGCCACCTCGGCATCTGGTGGGGCTGAGCCCATTCTGCCAGGACGAGGGGGCGTACCGGGACTCTGGACTCCGGGAAGGCCGTGCACCTGCTCGAGGTCGGGGCCGGGGTCCGCTGCTGCAATGGCTGGTCTCGCCCCCAGCCTGCGTTTGTGGCTGAGGGAAGAGCCACCCGCTCTGAACGCCGCCTCGGCATCTGGTGGGGCTGAGCCCATTCTGCCAGGACGAGGGGGCGTACCGGGACTCTGGACTCCGGGAAGGCCGTGCACCTGCTCGAGGTCGGGGCCGGGGTCCGCTGCTGCAATGGCTGGTCTCGCCCCCAGCCTGCGCTCCGCACGGCAAGCAGTGCGCATGTTCACAGGCACGTTGAACGCACAACCCGAGGCTCTTAGATGCCCAGACGCACGGGAGTCCAGCCGGTCAAACCAGAGACCAGACGTTTCAGCTCACCTTTGCAGCTAACGCAGAACCCCAGGCCGTATCCTAGGAGAGCGGGGAGTTCTTATGGGGTGTATTCCCCTAAGCTACTCCACAGCCTGGGAAAACTCCTTCCCGCCTCTGCTGAACGGGACTTCATCCCGCGCGCCGGGCAGCGGACGCCGGGAAAGTGGCCGCGAGAACGCTCCGTCACCGGGCCTGGGCGGGGCGAGGGGCGGGGCCCGGCGCCAGAGGGAGGCTCCGGGGGCGGGGCGTGGGCGTGCCCGGCGGCGTGCGCGCGGCGGCGTGCGCGTGGTCGGGGGGCGGGGCAGCAGCCGCAGGCCCACGCCGTAAACAGACAAGATGGCGGCTGCGGCGGCTGCGGCGCCTGGGGCCTTGGGGACCTTGCAGGCCGGCCGCGCTCGCTTGGTGGCCGCTTGCTGTGCGCGACTTGGCCCCGGGTGGAGGCTGCCTGGCTCCTTAATGGGCCCGCGGGTCGCCCCGGCGATTTGGGCCCGGGGCTGGGCGCCCGCAGCCGGGGGCTCGGCCCCGCGGAGGGGCTACAGCTCTGATGTGAAGACCGAGGACGAACTGCGGGTGCGGTACCTGGAGGAGGAGAACCGAGGTGAGGGGCGGCGCTGGCAGCCGCTGGCCCTGGGAAGGGGCCGCAAGGTCAAGTGTCCGCCCAGCGACCCAGGTCGGGACCCCTCCCCTCGCCCGCCCCAGTCTTGCACCTGTGTAGCGCTTTCGGTGCCTAAAGGTGTCCCCCCAGCAGCTTACCTGTAGAAGGGGCCCCGCTCAGCGCCGGAGACAGAAATGCAGCTTACGCCCTCATCTCTAGACGAGCCAAGGTCAATAAAGCGGGTGTGTGATATTTGCTTCCAGGTTTTGTGCTTGCTCCGAATTGCTTTCCGTCTACTCAGGTCCAGGGTTTGAGGGGCGGGTGGAGTTTCAGAAGCTGCAGTGAGAATGCACTTCATTCTGAAGAAGCTCACGTTTAAAGCTGTGCAGTCGCAACAATTTCTCCCCTTGTTTATTTTAGAAAGTAAAAGTTAGTTTGGGAGACTGAATTCCAATTCACTGAAATCATTTTTGAGCATGTTTTGATCTTCTGGGGACCCTTGTCGGCGATAAGGCTCTTGCCCTTGAGCTACCTGCGGTGGTGGAGGGGACGGAGGCACTGGCAATACAATACCGCGGGGGTGGGGTGGGGTGGGGGCAGGGCTGTGGCGGTGGGAGCTGCCTCCCGGAGGGGTTTGTGTTGAAGCCCAGTTCCTCTCACTTGCCCACTTGGGTCGGGGAACGTAGAACAGTAGTTTGCCAGAGGACCGGTCATTTAATTTGGACACGTAGTTTTATTGAGCACCTGTCATCCGTTAAGCAGAAGTGCAAAGGGAGTGAAGTCACGATTGTTGTCTTTAAGCATCTTCTATCAGAGTGAGGAAGATGATGCTGGCAAAAAGGCTCAGCTAACTTTGAAGGCTTGGTGAGAGTGAAGGGCTGTAATACCCACAAGAGACGTACCATCAGTTATATTTGGGGAGATTGGAGGACTTGACAGGAGTGTTTGAGGGTCGAGTTGGGGTTTGGCCAGATGAAATAGGTTCACAGGCATTCCCTACCAGGCAGTTGAGTTCCAGAGTAGTGAGGGTTCTCAGGCAGTTGAGTTCCGGAGTAGTGAGGGTTTTTAGGCAAACTGCCTCTGTGCCTCAGCTTTAGTGTGTGGATAGTAGGAGAAATAATACCAACATTGTAGGGCTTCTGTGAAGATTAGATGAGAATGTACAAATTGCCCACTTAAGTATCTAGCTCATAGTGGATGCCCCTAGTGGAGTATGAGGACTTCTTTCATTTGTTATTTAAATGTCTATTCCCAGGGGCGCCTAGGTGACTCAGGTGGTTAAGCGACTGCCTTTGGCTCAGGTCTTGATCCCGGAGAGCCGGGATCAGGATCGAGCCCCACATCGGGCTCCCTGCTCGGCGGGAAGCCTGCTTCTCCCTCTCTCACTCCCCCTGCTTGTGTTCCCTCTCTCGCTGTGTTTCTTTGTCAAATAAATAAAATCTTAAAAAAAAATTAAAAAAAATATTTATTCCCAGATACAGCAGAGTGTGCTGAAAGGTGTGGATTCTGAAGATGTTTTGGGAAATACTGTAGGAAGTGTGTGCTTTAGTGTGACATGACCGGCAGAGTATTGAGAAAATCAGCTGGAAGGTAGATTTGGGACTGGAGTAGATTAGAAGCCTTTTTGGGACTTGAGTCACATTAGGTGACCCTGTGGTACCTTGGATACGGAGATTGCAGGTACAGTGAGTAATATACACCATATTCTGTATTTTTTGTCTTTATGACTTAAATGAATGCAAATTGCAAGTAAACTTTCACAAAACGTCTGGATAGTTCTTAAGTTAGAATCCAGATGGATCAAAGAGAAGAAATTGAGCATATAAGACAATTCAGTAAATTCACATGTTTACAGTTGCCATGGGATATAAAAATGCACTATTAGGAAGTCATGGTTTCTTAAGAAAGTTGATTCAGCTTCCTTCGAATGACAGCTTAGGCTTGGCTAACGTTATAAATGCTTTGGTTTACTAGCAAACCAGCAATAAGGAGTGCAGAGAAAAACATGAAGTTAAGGAATCTGCAGGTAAAGGAGTCTCTCTGATGGCTTTGCTTCCATAGAGGCCAGTCCAAAATTTGAGGGTCTAAGCAACCAGCTTGGAGTAAGAGGATGAGAGTTCTCTCAGAGGCAGGGTTGGGGGAGCCCCAAACTGCTGTGTACCCTGTGGGCCTCTTTAGGCTGCTGGAGATGAGTAAGTGCAGAATACATTAGCATTCATCTGTTGTCTGGGTTCCATATTTGCAACTTGTTGAGGCACAGTTACACCACCAGGTTTCTTTCTTACTTTTTGTCTGACCTCCTCCAGGTTTTAGAGCAGCAGTCCTTGCCCTAGTTCACCAAGGTTTCTCTTCCTTCGGTTGGCTGCTCACCAGTCATTCTTCCCAGTTTATTGTTCTCACTTGTCCTTGGGTTACCATTCTTCAAGGCCAAGAATGACAGTTCTGCTCTGTTAGAAACTTCTAGTGGCTCCCAGTTGCTTCAGGCATCATCTCCAGTGTCCCCTCAGGCCTTTGCTGCCTTTTTTTTGTGCTTTTGCATGCATCTCCCAGAATGGAATGACTTCTCTCTTCCCCTTACCAGACTAATCCCATTCTGGCAAGCTTCTACTCATAATTATGACCCATTTCAAAGATCATCTTTGTGAACCATGTTGGAAAAACTGCTGGCAGAAATAGAGCAAATAAACAAGTGCATCGTGCAAGTCATTCTTGATACCTGCTCCTTGCTTTACAGTTTACAACCAGATTCTCAAGACTTCCTGATTGTCTCAGAAATCTTCCCACTCTTCTCTGTGTTCTTTACCACCTCTGCTCTTGTCCAGGCCAGCACCCTCTCCAAGGGGACTGTAGCCGGGCTCTGCCAGCTGGTCTTCCGACATCTGCTTGCTTTTCGTTTTCAGTAGACTGATTTCTTTCATATGTTTTTCTCATGTTTTTGTTTTTATTTTTTTACTTTTCTCATGTTTTAAACATTTTCATACATCTTATGGCATGGCAGTTATATTTATAAAAATATATATTAAAGTACATATATTTGGGTGCCTGGGTGGCTCTGTGGGTTAAAGCCTCTGCCTTCAGCTCAGGTCATGATCTCAGGGTCCTGGGATTGAGGCCACATCGGGCTCGGGCTCTCTGCTCAGCAGGGAGCCTGCTTCCTCCTCTCTCTGTCTGCCTCTCTGCCTGCTTGTGATCTCTCTCTCTGTGTCAAATAAATAAATAAAAATCTTAAAAAAATTTATAAAGTACATGTATTTAAGATTTTATTTATTTATATGGGGGAGTAGTGTGTACTAGAGAGAGTGCTAGCAGGGCAGAGGGGATGGGGGATGGGAGAGGGACAAGCAGACTCCTGGCCAAAGACTCCGATATCAGTACCTGAAGAAAGTCAGATGCTTAACCGACTGAGCCACCCCGGTGCCTCAAGATGCATATATTTTTACATTTTTGTTGATCTGTAATTCACATACCATAAATTCAAAATGGACAGTTGATTTTAGTGTGTATAGAGAGTTGTGCCACCATTACCACCATCCAACTTTGGAACATTTTTATCAATCCAAAAAGAAACCCTGTTTTCTTTAGTCATGAGTCCCCATTCTCACACTCCCCTCCCGGGAAAATAGGGCCCATGTATCTATTCTCTATCTCAGTAGCTTTGTTTCTGTGGGATATTGCATATGAAGAAATTATAGATGTGGTCTTCTGTGCCTTTTTTCACTCAGCAGTATGTTTGCAAGGCTCATCCACGCTGTAGGGTGTGTCAGTACTTCATTTCTTTTTATTGTTGGATAACATTCCTGTGTTTGGATAAATCAGGACACATTTTGTTTATTTATCATTCATACACATTTAGGTTGTTTTCACTTTTTGGATATTGGGAATAATGTTGCTTAGACAGCATTCATGTGAATTTTCGTGGATGTTTCTTTTCACTTCCATTTAGTGGAATTGCTGGGTCACGTGATAATTCCATGATTAACATTTTGAGGAACTACCAAACTTTTCCAAAGTGGCTGCAGCCTTTTACATTCCCTCCAGTGAGGTAGGAGGGCCCCAGTTTTCTGTACATCCTGGCTGATACTTGTTATTGTTTGTGTTTTTGGTTATAGTCATCCTGCTACCTGTGAAGTGGGATCTCCTCGTGGCTTTGTTTTGGAGTTTCCTAATGGTTAATTGCATAGCGTATCTATCTTCTTTAGAGAACTGTCTTCTCAAAGCCTTTGCCCGTTTTTTTAAAGCTGGGTTTGCTGTTTTATTGTTGAATTATAAGAGTTTTTTAAATATATTCTGGATACAAGTCCCTTGAGATCTATGATTTGCAAAAAAATTTTCCACCCCTTTGTGGGTTATGTTTTTCAGTTTTTTAATGGTGTATTTTGAAGAACCTAGTTTCTTGGAGGTAATCTGTTACTGGTTTTCAGCACTTTGTGTATTACATGTTATTTTTAAGTATTAATAATAAATTAGTCAAGTTTACAGAATTTCTTAAGTAAAAATATATGCACATGGGAAGATTAACAAAGTAAGTGGTGGAAGGGTGCCACCCTTTCATTCGTAGGCCCCACCATCAAAGGTCAACACTCTAAACACCTCTTGAGTTCTTGCTGTGAATGATAATTTTATTCGCTATTATTTTTTATTCCACTGTATGGATATATGAACATACCACATTTTGTTTCTACTTTTTGGATTATTTGAACATATGTGTTCATTTCTCTTGGGTAGGTATTTGGGAGTAGAATCAGTGGGACCTGTGGTGATTTTATGTTTAGTTTTTGGAAGAACCACCAAACTGGTTTCCACAGAAGCAGCACCATTTTGACATCTTCAAAGGGTTCCTGACCCCCCTCCCCACTGCTCCCCAAAGCTTGTTGGCATTTGTTGTTCCCTGTAGCTATCCTGCTGGCCCTGACTGCCCTTGTAGCAAGGGATGCTGAGCATCATTTCACGTGCCCGTTGGCCGTTTGTGTCTCTTCTTTGGAGAAATACCTGTTTAAACCTCGGCCCATTTTTCATTCTGGTCATTTGTCTTTTTGTTGTGGGTAGTAAACATTCTCTTATAATCTGGATATTAAAACCCTGTGTCAGATGTATGATTTGCAGATATTTTCTACTGTGTGAGTTGTTTGTTTTTTTTTAAGAATTTTTTCCGATAGTTTTGATGAATTATGGTTTTTTCTTTTGTTGCTTGTGCTTTTGTTGTCATATTTAAGACACTGTTGCCTTATCCAAGGTCTTGAAGATTTATACTAGTTTCCTTCTGATAGAGTTATAGTTTTATGTCTCATAGTGTGACTGAGATCCATTTTGAGATCATTTTTATACATGGTGTGCAGTTAGGGTCCAGTTTCATTCTTTGATGGTTAATTTCTAGTTGTCCCACCACTGTTTGTTCAAAATGTAAGGTTTTTCATCGCAAATAGAATGGAGACCGCAAAGGCAAACAGAGTCCAAGGAGTGAGCTTTATTGCAAGCCCCCTCGGGCGAGGTTCCGCGACTCCGGAGAGGAGAGTGGAGGAAGTCACGCCTGGGTTGGGGAGTGTAAGGGTTTTTAAGCCTTATCTGCTGGGTCTGGATTCAGGTGGGTTTTTTCCCCATATTAGGCAAGGTAACATCGTGTCCCCAGGTGATTGGTTGGAGGTGGGGAAGGTCCAGCCGATGATGATGATGGGTGATGGTGGGTGGTCCCTGGCTGGAAAGTCAGGTATGGGAAATTTCAGTCCCCCCGGGCTAGGTTTCAGTTTACTGGAGATGACCTGGTGGCCACAGCTGCTTTGGCCGGAAGATCAGCCATCTTGGGTGCCCCTGTCTCTCAGCCAGCCCAACACAAAAGACTATTCTTTTAGCACTGAATGGTCTCAGTAATCCTTTTGTGAAAGCCAGTTGACCATAAGCGTAGGTGTTTATTTCTGGACTGTCAGTCCGAGGAATCTGTAGGTCTATCTTTACGTCAGTACCGCACGTTTGTTTTTACTGTAGCTTTGTAGTAAGTTTGGAAATCAGGAAGTGTCTTGATTAAGTCCTTCAGCTAAGCCTTACAGCTTTCTTTTTCAAGATTTTGACTACTTGGGATTCCTTACAATTCCATTTGATTAGTTTTGTATATTTTTTCAGAATTATTGATAAATATAAAAGTTCAAAGATGTAGGGAAGGAAGTGTAGATCATATACGTAATTGGAAAGAAAATGTGGTTCTCAAGTTTTTAAAATTCTGAAGTTTTTAATATTTATATCTGTCCCTGGTTCTGTGTTTGTAATTTTGTATTCTTTTACTAACAAGGACTCCCCAGATTTTTACAAGCTTTAGGCCTGCAAACCCTGGATTTCCACCTGGTGACAGTTACAAGATATTTCTTTACATTTTCCAAATGTCTTCGAGGATGTTTTTTATACTATTGACGTCTGCTATTGTGAACAAATAGGTATTAGTGTTTTGGTTGGGTAGTTAATAGAGACAGTCTTTTTAGAAATATCTTAAAATTAAGAATGCACACTCTCGGAGTGACTGTTTAATAAGATATAAATAGTGCCTTCCTCTTGGGTTGCTGTGAGGGTCATGGGGCTTAATGAGCGCAAAGCTCTGGGAACACTGTCCAGCACATCCTGCAGCACTCAGTTAGTGACAGCGCTGTCCTTATTGGGGGATTTAATGCAGAGGCTGCCCTAGATACAGGTTCTTTTTTTATATATATATATTTTTTATTTATTTGTAAAAAAGACTGTTCATTTATTTGAGATAGACGGAGAGTGAGCAAGAGAGCGAGAGAGCACAAGCAGGGGGAACAGCAGAGGAAGAGAGAGAAGCAGGCTCTCCACTGAGCAGGGAGCCCGATGTGGGGCTTGATCCCAGGAACCTGGGATAATGAGCTGAGCCAAAGGCAGATACTTAACTGACTGAGCCACCCAGGCACCCCTAGATACCAGTTCTTTATGATTTTCTTCATGCTGACAACATTTGGAATTCTCGAAAGTGTATTCTGTGAGCTGAAGTCTGTACTTTCTCTGAAAAATAGGTTTGCAGTTTCTTGCATAGTGAAGGCATGCATACATTTTGTTGTCTTCAGCTTACCTCAGTCTCAATAAGGGTCATGCCCACGCTTCACCCCCAGGGGTGAAGGCATCTCCCTAGGCTGGGAAAAGTTGTGCTTACTCAGGGGACTAGCAAGTTCAAGTACAGGTCATAGAGGGCTTTGAGTATTCTGCTCAGGACTTTTAATGCAAATGTTTGGGAGACAAAGGAATTTAAGGAGGGGTGGATTCTGTGCATAATTGTTTTTGGAAAATTGATCATCCTACTGAAGCGCTTGCAATGGGATGTTGGGTTTCTGATAGAATTAGGGACGTTAGGAGGGAGAGCTGGGCTTCATGGGAGAAAAAGTAAATTTTGCTTTTATAGATGGAGGTTGAATTTCTTGTTGGACTCAGTCTAAATGGAAGTGCCTCCTTCAGGTTGAGTATGTGGAAGAGAGTCAGCAGAGAAACTTGGGATGGAAATACTGAGAACTATGTAGTATGACAGCAAGAATAAACGGGTACTAACTTTTGGTGCATTAGCAAAACAGCTGGCCCACGAGGCTTGCTGGTGACGAGGGTTTGCTAGCTCTTACTTCTTGAAGATGATGTACTTGAAGATGATGAAGCCACATGTTAAATAGTGTCCTGTAATTGAGAATTTTCAATGATAAGTACATTTAGTAAAATGTGCCACATTACCTTGGTGGTCCTTAAGAAGAGATAAAGTGAAAGTGACAGGATGTTAATAAAGTTCTTTTCTAGTAGGCAGATGAAAAGAGGTGTGTATTAAGTACTAGATTGATCTTATAGTTATGCTACATATACCTCATTGTTTAAAAATACGCTTATCTGGAGGGGTGCCTGGGTGGCTCAGTTGTTAAGCCTCTGCCTTCGGCTCAGGTTATGATCCTGGCGTCCTGGGATGGAGCCCCTTATGGTGCTCCCTGCTGGGCAGGAGGCCTGCTTCTCCCTCTCCCACCCCCTCTGCTTCTGTTTCCTCTCTCGCTGTCTCTATCAAATAAACTTAAAAAAAAATGCTTATCTTGAAAACGAGGGTAAACATGAAAATAAGGAGAAAGTTCTTGGCATGAACCTCAGGAAGGGGCAGATTTCCTAAGTTCACAGTTAACTAGCTGTGTGTGGGAGTTGTACCCTGAATACTCACTAACTCAGATGCTTGTGCTGTTTTTTTGATTTTTTTTTTTCATTAGGAATTGTGGTGCTTGGAATAAACAGAGCTTATGCCAAAAATTCGTTCAGTAAAAATCTGATAAAAATGGTGAGTATAAATAATAAGCTGTTTATTTCTAATATTAAGAAACAATATTGACATCAGTCTGAAAGTGATTTTTTCCTCATAATTTTTTTTTTTCCTCCTTACCCGCCCTGTATCTGCTTAGCTCTCAAAAGCTGTGGATGCTTTAAAATCTGATAAGAAAGTAAGGACCATAATAGTCAGGAGTGAAGTACCAGGGATATTCTGTGCTGGTATGTAAATAAATTTTATTATGACTTTGAACTGTAGTCTGAGTTTTCCTTGGTGATAGCCTATTTTCCATTTTAAAGTGTTCTGTGATTTGAATTCCATTACCAACATTTTCTTTGTCTGTTTTTTACTATTTTACAAGAGAAAAAATGCTTTGTATTAGTTAAGGAACTTTCTGTTGATTGTTTTGGAAGTTGAAAAAGTAATTTGAGCCACTAAAATATTTGTAGTGCATGTATAATAGTTAATGAAAGATCAGCTGGGAAGGAAAAGTTGCGTCTCCTACCTATAACAGTGTGCTCTGTGTTTATTTGTTGCTCAACAAATACTTTTCATCGACTAGCAGTAGCTACCCCAGTAAAAAGTGTGAAGTTATACATTGGCTTTGGGAATTGTGATAGCGCCAGCTTAAGTATGTGTCCACAGAGTGTATTTTTATTAAATTGGCATCTACAGCAGCGAAAATTGGGATCTTCCCTCTTGATTGTATTGTATTATCAAAAGCTAAAGATTAAGTTGTCTTGCCTTTTCCGTTTGTAATTGTTTTTTTTTCCATGAGACTGAATAAATCTGTTTCAACTAGTAAAATAGTAAAACAAGTGAAAAATGTGGATGGGGAAGGTAAGTGCTGATAACACGTAGTATCATCGTCATTTGCAAATGAAAGTAGAAGTTGGCTGAAGCTTAAACAGTTGTTTTTTTGTTTGTTTGGTTTTTTTTTGGTAAAAATATCAATGAAGATAATCCCCTTCAGGCAATTAGACATTTGAGGGAATGACACATAGTATTTTATTCATTAAACAAGTATCTGTTAGACCTTTAGAGTGAAACCTGAACAATGCTGAGAATGACGGAAAGGGTGTAGAGTGTCTGTGTGTGTAGTGTGTCTTTGTTGTGGGCAGCAGGCTTTAGTTTCTTTCTCAAGACTCATCAGTCAGTCAGGGTTCAGCCTCTGTGGCTTCCACCCTAAAATACTGCAGAATTTTGTGGTATTTAGGAAACAGTGTAAATGAGTTATGTTTTGGCTTTCAGTGTATTGTAGCATGCCTGAAAAGATTAGTTTTAACTCCAGCTGGGTAATCGGAGAGAGACGGGTTATCATCCTCAACTGCAGGGTGAAGGCCTTTTGTGGTAGAGCCTCTGATGACCCCCGCACCCCAGTCACCTAGTCACCGGCAGGGACGCCGCCCACCTGCTGGGGCTGTTAGAGGCCTGGAGTGCTGGTCTAGGGCAGCACCCTGACTCAGTCAGTGATATCCCCTAACAATTTTTATATGGGCTTTACGTGCATTTTCATTTTTTCTTAAACAGCACGGAGAACTTACATGGAGAGCATTAGGATTCTTGTATCTGTGACTTTAGGACCAGGTGACTGTGTCTCCAGGTGACGAAGTCCAGCACACGACCAATGGCCTCGGAGGGCTGCTCAGGGGCTTGTTGGGAAGAAAGACACAGAGCAGTTTCGGGGCCTTTATGGAAAGCCTAGCCACCTGAATCTTTGAGGAGTGGGCAGTGATACCGTGAAGGCGGAGCAGTGCTTCAGCATTCAGTGTTCCCATGGCCGCCAGCACCACTCTGCCGTGGGTCCCAGGCTGGCCAGCTCCCAACAGTCTGATACCTCGTGGGGTTTTTAGTTTTTTCTGCTCCTTTGCTGCCCATTTGTTCTGCATCTCCGCCGTATTAGTGCCCTGAAAAAGCCTTTGATGCTTTAGAACAGTTTACGACTCTTTCTTTATAGGTCGCCTTTCTGGAGACATATTAAGTAATACACCAAATGCTTTTCCCCGGACGCACACGTTGGCTTCTCCGAGGGCTCATCAGATTTATTTCCTTTGTTGTATGTGCTTTCTAACTTCTGCATGATGAGGATAATTTTCTGCTGTATGTTTTAACTCATGAGATTTGTTACTCTATTTTGTTCAAAATAATTAGTGTTTGAATTACAGTAAAATTGGGGCAAGTCATTTATGTTAGTAACTCAGTGTATATAAGGGAACCATTCTCAAATTTCTCTGAAAGTGTTGTTTTTTCTTACATATATTTGAAAGAGGCAGTTGGGTAGGTAGGTCTGCCATTATTAGTATGTACACATTAATTATAAGTCCAGTTAATAAAATCTTTGCAGAGTTAAAATGAGCACTTAAATTTTTCATAGTTTATACCAGTATAGAAATCTGAATTTAGTCAGGCCTCATTTGTTGAAGAATACAGACTTTCACATAATTAGAGCTTTAATTTCTGTTCTGAAGTAGTAATATTCAAAAACAATGTCTTCATTTACTGGTTATTCTTTTATTCTCCCAACCCCTCAAGTTACTCCTTTTCCCTCTTCCCTTTCTGCCCCATAAGGTTCCTGTTCTCCATCCATCTGTATTCCAGTGGTACCTTGTTTGTTTCCTGAAACTTAGAGCTCATAAAGTGGTCTTGCCTCAGATTTCTTGAGACCGGAACTTCTTTTTTTCTTCTTTAGTACGTCTTTTGGGTGGATGGAAGGGATGGGGTGGCTGGGTGGTGGACATTGGGGAGGGTGTGTGCTATGGTGAGTGCTGTGAATTGTGTAAGACTCATGATTCACGGACCTGTACCCCTGAAACTAATAATACTTTATATGTTAATTAAAAAAAAAGTCACCTTTTATATTCTGGGAACACAGCCCCAAAAGGGTCTCAGCATGTAGTTGCTGAAATTAATTAGGCTTTAACCTGCTGTGATTCAGGGACTGTTGGGATGTGTTCTGCAGCTTCTCTCATTGTCTCAGACCACCTTGCTGCTCACTGGCAGTGTCTCTGGCTCCTGACTTTGGTTCATTCTCCTACGTCCTTTCTCTAGGGTGCCAGAGAGCAGGTGACGCGGCACTGCTTTAGTGATCCCTAGTGTGCTGAAGGTTGCACCGAGTGATCTCCTACTTCCCCTTTTAAGTGTACTATTTAAAATTGATGGCCATGTTTCATGTACATTTAAATTTTTTTTTAAAGATTTTATTTATTTATTTGACAGAGAGAAACACAGTGAGAGAGGGAACACAAGCAGGGGGAGTGAGAAAGGGAGAAGCAGGTTTCCCGCCGAGCAGGGAGCCTGATGCGGAGCTCGATCCCAGGACTCCAGGATCATGACCTGAGCCCAGGGCAGTCGCTTAACCAACTGAGCCACCCAGGCGCCCCCATTTAAATTTTTAAAATCAAATTTTATTTTTAAAAAAATTGGTGGTAGATCAAAAGGTACACACAATGTATAAAATGTGTACACATAGAGATGTCCTGCTTCTACCCTTCTGCTCAGTCTTTTCCTAATAAAACCTGAAATTTTTACTAGATTATGTTCTATCCTTCCAGTATTTCATTATACAAATGCATACAGATATGCACACTCATACACAGAGGCACCCAGTCACATGTTAAGGGATTGTCCAGAGTGATAAGATGGAGAGGACGGCATGTGCTGGTGGGCTGTTGAGAGAGGGCTGTGTGTACAGCGTTAGGCCCCTAGGTGAGGGCTCTGTGCTCCCCAGTAAGGTCAGGGATTCCAGGTGTTACTCTCCTGTCCCTGTTTCTGTACTTTCTGTGAAATAACTACCTTATAGTAATAAATTATAGTAACCAATGATATACAAAGTTAATAATTTTGGGAAAAAAAACACCAGGTACCTAAAATTGTGACATTGACTGAGTTTCTGAATTATTGTTATGAAGGTGAGAGGAAAAACTTGAAAATAAAAAGATCTTACAGAACCATACACATGCTTTCATTTTACAAAATCCCTATGAGGTTAAGGCCCTGGTTAAAGGGGGTGACTTAGCTGGAACTACTTCTCTTGACTCCTAGAGCAGGATTGTTTTGCTTTGTTTCTTAACTGTACCATGATTTCTAATCTTTTGGAGTATGAAGTCTCCTTTTTAAATTCTGAAAATTTCTGTACTTATATATCCTAGTGATTGAGAAGATAGGTAATGTCAGAATGCCAGTCTGGGTATAGCATTGTATTTAAGTGATTTTTCTGTTAATTAACAATGATATCTAGCTACAGAGAAAAGATCGTAATCCTCATGAGTGTATGTAGTGTTTCCTGTCCATGAATGTTTTTAGATACCATGCTATACCCGAGGCATAACTCCAGATTGGGAATCACTAAAGTGAACTCTTCTGGTAGGTGACACAGTGCGCTGGATTCATGGCCTACCTGCATTTCTCTTGGAACACTAAGACATGTTGTTTTCATAGTCACAGCTCATCACGAAGCATTGGCCAGAATGTGTGCTTGTCTTCCCTGCGTAGTCTGGATGTTACTTACTCATTTAGAAATTTGATCTTGTTTCTTAACACACATAAAGACACCTTCCCGTCCACACACGAAAGAAAGCTGAAGTAATCTGCTTCACAATTTTAATATATTGCCTGTAATGAAATCATGAAGAAGTTCTTTTGGCTGGGTTACTGAAATCGATGTAAATGTGTAACCCTAGTTTTTTACTTTTGTTCTTCTAGTATCCTAACACTAAATAGCAAGGGACATGTGTGTTGTTTTTACCATCAAATTTTTGAAATGAAAATTTTGAGAAATTACTCAGAATAAGGATTTTTTTCCTTTGAAATTACTAAAATAGATTATAAACAATTCTTGGTAATTGATTCCTGTGTATAGAACTCTAAATTGAGTGTTGCACTGAATTATACATAATAGTGTGGGTTTTTTTTTTTCAAGTAAATGTAGTTTTGCTTCTGCTTTTGAATTCTAGTAAATTATGATTTCACTAAAAACTTCTCAGTGAAATTGTCAACATGCTTTATTGAATGTTGTGTGTAGTGTTCAAATGGAGACAGATGTCGTGACACAGATACATGGGGGCTGCTGACTCATGAAGTTTTCTATTCAGTCTTATTTCAGAATCTGAGGTTAGGTTGTATTAATGTATTTAATTAGTCCCTTAGGAAGTTTGAGAAGTAAAGTGAAATGGTAGATACCCATAAATTTGTAATAGTTTAACAGAGGGTTCTTTTGTTGTATATCTTTTTTTTTTTAATTAAAATAATCTTTTTTATTGAGGTATGAATTTCTTGTAATAAAATCTATCAATTCTAGGGGCACCCGATGGGCTCAGAGTGCAGAGTGCGGAAGCTTGTGATTCTTGATCTCAGGCTTGTGAATTCCAGCCCCAGGTTAGATGCAGAGATTACTTAGTAAAATAACACCTTAAAAAAAAAAAGATGTACCCATTCTGAGTATATAATTGCTGAGTGTTGATGTTTTTATCATGATCACAGTAGAGATCTTTAGAGCGTGTTCATCACTTGAGAAGCTTTCTTGTGCTTATTTGTAGTCAGTCCCTTCCCTACTCTTGCCCCTTAAACAGCTGATTCCCTTGCTTTTACTATAATTTTTCCTCTTGTAAAATGTCTCTTGAGACACTTGCCTGGCTCAGTCAAAAGAGCATGTGCCTCTGGAGCTCCCAGTCCTGAGTTTGAGCCCCATGTTGGGTGTAGAGATTACTTAAATTAAAAAAAAAAAATGTCTTTTATTTTATTTTATTTTTTTATATTTTATTTTATTTTTTCAGTGTTCCAAGATTCATTGTTTATGCCCCACACCCAGTGCTCCATGTGATATGTGCCCTCAGTACCCACCACCAGGCTCTCCGATCCCCCCACCCCCTCCCCTCCAAGACCCTCAGTTTGTTTCTGAGTCCACAGTCTCTCATGTTTCGTTTCCCTCCCCGAATTACCCTACATACCATTTCCTTTCCTTCTCCTACTGTCCTCTATAAAAAAAATTGTCTTTTAAATGGACTCCTGCTGTAGGTGGTGTTTTGTATTTGGCTTCCCTCACTCAGCCTAATGCTTTGAGGTTCACTGTGTTACGTGGCTCAGTGCTGTTTGCTGAGTATTCATTTTACATGTCGAGTGCCTTTGAGTTTGTCTCCTGCCCAGTGGTTCTGAGCATCTTTCTTGGTGCTTTTTTGTCTTTTTTTTTTTTTTTTTGGTGGTGAGGTCTTTCCCCATATTTTTATCAGATGTCTTCTTACTGAGTTACAGACTTCTTTATATATTCCTGGTGCAAGGTCCTTTATCTGAGGAGTGTTTTATAAGTATTTTCTCCCATTCTGTGACTAACCTTTTTCTTAACAGTTTGTTTTGAAGAATGAAAGTTTTTATTTGAAGTTTTATGTATCCATTTTTATATTCTTTTGTGGGATTTGTACTGACTTATTGAATAAGAACTATTATCTTATTCCAGAGCACAGACCTTATCAAAAGACAAAATGTTGTCTTCTAGAATTTTTTTAGTTGTTATATTTTATGTTCAGACCTTTGATGCATTCTGACTTAATTTTTGTATATATTGCAAGATGTGGATTTAGGTATTGTGGTATAATAAGATATGTATGTGGTCTTTGCCCCAGATTCCTGGCACAGAGCACCTAAAACCCAGGGAATTTCCTGAGTGATAAGAGTGCCTTTTGTATACTAACGAGTTGACTCAAGGCTGGGGTCCCTAGATAGCTTTAGGGTGGGGACTGGTGGCCAGAAGAATCAGTCGCGGGATGAAATGGCTAGAACTTTCAGTCCACTCCCCCAGTTTCTAGGAGGGGAGAGGAGCTGGAGATTCAGTTCAGTCACCAAAGGACTTGGTGCCTGTGTCATGAAAGCTCTATAAAAACCCATAAACAATGGGGAGTTTTTAGGTCGGTGAACATATTGGTATTTTGGGAAGGTGCTGTACCCCGAGAGGGCATGAACGCCCCGTGTCCCCTGCTTTCTCTTACCTTGCCCTCTATATCTTTAATCTGCTGTTCCTGCCTGCGTCTTGTTGTTTTAATAAACTGGTAAATGTGAGTACAGTGTCTTCCTAAGTTCTCTGAGTCATTCTAATGACTCATTGAACCTGAGGAGGAGTTTGTGGAGACCCTTGAATGTATAGCTGGTCAGTTGGAAGTTCGGGGGCCCCCTGGGACTAGTGACTGGCACCTGAAGTGAAAGCAGGCTCATTCGCCTGAGCCTTCAATCTGTGGTGTCTCTGCTAACTTTGGGAGTTAGCGTCAGGATTGAATTCAATTATTGGACGCCCTTTTGGTGTGCATCATAGGAGAATTGGTGTGGAACCCTGTGTCCCTCCCCCTGCCCCCAGCTGATGTCAGCAGTAGAATTTGCTAGATTGACTCACAGACTCAGGAAAGTGCTTTACTTACTGAGTATTATTATAAAGGATAGAATCCAGGAACAGCCAAATGATAGAATGCATAGGGCAAGAGTAAGGTGGGGGGTGAACACATGTGTTCAACAACCTGAAAGCTCCCTTGAACCCCATTGTTTATGGGTTTTTTAAATTTTTTTAAAATTTTTTTTATTGTTACTAAAATTTTTTTTTTTCCAGTGTTTCAAGATTCATTCCCCATTCCCCACACCCAGTGCTCCACGCTTTAGGTGTCCCCAGTACCCGCCACCAGGCTCTCCCATCCCTCCACCCCCCTCCCTCCAAGTCCCTCAGTTTGTTTCTGTGTCCAGAGTCTCTGTTGTTTCGTTTCCCTCCCTAGATTACCCTAGTTCATGGGTTTTTATGGAAATTCGGTACATAGCCATGATTGATTAAAACATTGGCCTTTGGTGATTGAACTCAATCTCTGGCCTCATCCTGCCCCTAGAGGTTGAGCAGTGGGGCTGAAACTTCTAGCCTTCTAGCCCTGGCTTGGTCTTTCTGGTCAGGAGCCTCTGTTCTAAAGCTATTCCGAAGTCCTCCAACAGTCATCTCCTTAGCATAAACTCAGGGATGGTTGAGAGGGACTCGTTATGTATAAAAATAAAAAACACTTCTATCATTCAGGATAGTTCAAGGATTTTTAAAGCCCTGCGCCAGGACCCTGTGAAAAGGACCAAAAATATTTTGTATTATACCACAGGTTTTTTTTTTTAAACAATTTTTGCATATGCATATTCCAATTTTTCCAATTCCATTTATTGAAAAGAGTAACTTTTCCTCCATTGAATTATCTCAGGACTTTTAAAGAATCAGTTGACTGTGTCTGTGTAAGTTATACCCAGGCTGTCTGTAACTGCTCAGTCTCAGTTACTGTGAACACATCTTAGACATATTTAGTTCAAGTTATTCCTAAGTATGTCATAGTTTTTTGATGCTACTGTAAGTGACATTTTCTTTCTTTTTTTTTTTTTAAGATTTTATTTATTTATTTGATAGAGAGAGAGATCATCACAAGTAGGCAGAGAGGCAGGCAGAGGAGGAAGCAGGCTCCCTGCTTAGCAGAGAGCCGGACGTGGGCCTAGATCCCAGGACCCTGAGATCATGACCTGAGCTGAAGGCAGAGGCTTTAGCCCACTGAGCCACCCAGGTGCCCTGTAAGTGGCATTTTCTAATTTAGACTTTTGATTTTCTGTTGCTAGCATGTGCAAAGACAGTTGTTTTTCATATATTTACCGTATATTCTACAACCTTACTAAACTCCCTTTTTAGTTCTTGGAATCTTTTTTTTTTTTTTTTGTAGATTCCTTGGGATTTTTCTTAGTAGGTAGTCATCTGTAGCCAGTTTTACTTCTTCCTTTTTAGTACATTGGCCTTTTTTGTTTCTTATTATATCAGTTGGGATCTTCATTACAGTGTTGAATAAAGCTGATGAGAATGTCCATCCTAGCCTTCCCTCCACTGAAGAGAGAAGGCATTCAGTCTTTCACCAATAAGTATAGTGTTCTTTGTGGTTTTCTCAGAAATGTGCTTTTATTAGGTTGTAAAAGGTTCTATTCCTAGTTTGCTGAGGATTTTTTTTTAAATCACAAATAGATATTGAGTTTTGTCATATTTCTTTCTTTTGTGTCTCTTAAGATGATTATGTGTTTTTCCCCCCAGTCTCTTAAAAATGGTAATCATTAACTGATTTTCAGCTGTTAAACAACCTTGCATGCATGTAATGAACCCTTCTTGGTCATACTGTGTCACTCTTTTTACATCTTGCTAGATCTGACATGCCAGCATCTGGTGGAGGGCCTTGGCCGCTGTATCCCGAGGGAGACTGCGGTGTAGTTGTCCCGCAGTGCTGGCGTCTGGTTTCGGTGTCAGGGCGTTGCAGGTTCCTGAGCTGCGTCACAAGGGTCCTCATGTCGTCTCTCCTGTGGCGCTGAGGACGTCGTATAGAATTGGTGTCATTTCTTCTCAGGTTGGTCGGTAAAATTCACCAATAAAGCCATCTGGGCCCGGTTATCTCTGTGGGAAGATTTGTAACTGTGAATCTAATCTCCTCCGCAGATACAGGGCTATTCAGGTCATCTACTTCGTAAGTTTGGGTAATTTGTGTCTTTTAAGGAAATTGTGTGTTTTATCTAAGTTTTCAAATTTACTGGCATAAAATTCATAATTTTCCCTTATCTTTTTAATATCGACTGAATTTCTAGAGAAATCTTTCATTTTTGATATTGACAATTTGTGTCTTTTCCTTAAATTCTGGTAAAACATTTATTACTTTTCTTGATCTTTTCAAAGAACTGGCTTTTGGTTTTGTTGGTTCATTTTTTTTCTTTCCTCTGTTTGCTTTGGTATTAGTTTATTTCTTATTTTCTAGATTCGGAAGGTAGAAGCTTAGATCATTGATTTTTAAACCTTTTTTCTTTCCTAGTAGGAGCTTTTAAATTATAATTAATTTTAATTTTTTTATTTGGACATGCCAGAAATACCATTGAAAAGAACTCAGAGTACTCATGTCCTTTCTGAGGAAGTGATAATTATTAGCTGTTGCTAATTCATTTCTAACCCTGTTTCCATTAAAAAACATTTCTTAAGTAAGGGGCACCTGGGAGGCTCAGTCAGTTGAATGTCTGACTCTTGATTTCATCTCAGGTAGTGTTCTCAGGGTCCCCGTGTTGGGCTCTGCACTCAGATTCTCTCTCTCTCTCCCCCTTCCCCAGCTCTCTGTTTCTTTCTCTCTCTAAAATAAATAAATATTTAAAAAAATTTCCTAAGTAATATTTTATGGTCTATAGATATTCTTTTCTTTTTAAGAGCTTGAAGTACGCGTCAGTAGTAATCTGCTGCTGCGGCCCTGTGTCACTCTTGCCCCGCTACAGCATGTCGCCCTGCAGAGCAGCCCAGTCGGCCAGCGTGAAGGATGAAGGATCACCTCACTCCCCTGCTTCAGCTAATGCTCAGGAATAAAGTATGTGGTGGATGAGTAATGGCCCCCAAACTTGTCCATATCCTGAACCCCAGAACCTATAACTCTGTGACCTCATATGACACAAGGGATGTCATACTTACAAATAAGTTAAAGATCTCGAGCTGGGGAGATCATCCTGGATAATTTGGTGGGCCCAGCATAAAGACAAGAGTGTATGAAAGGAAGGCAGGAGGACTGGACTTTAGGAGGAGAGAGGAAGCAGGGAAGGTTCTAATGGTGTTGGGAAGTGGTGGCGAGCCAGGGCGCGTGGACAGCCTCAAGGATTTGGGAAAGGCACGGCATCTCACCCTCTCAGGAACCTCCAGTTTATACTTCTGACCTAGAACCAAAGGACAATCCCACTAAGCTGGCAGTTATTCGTAGGAGGTTGATACCAAGTGTGTAAAGTCTTGCTGATCTGGCTGCTTCTCCTCTCCTGCCCCGTCTCCCACCTTCCTCCCTCTTGTCCTCTCCGCCTTGGCCTTGGTCTCTGCCAGACAGAGCTCACTCTCCTCTCAGCTGTGCCCTTAGCTTGGAAAGGCCTCTGCACAAATGTCATCTCCTTAGAGAGCTGTTCCCTCGTCGTTTTAGCCCTGCTCCCCCCACCCTCTACCACAGTTTCCTATTTTAGCTTCTTCTTGGCACTTTTCAGTTCCGGAATTTATTTTTTACTTGTGATTTTGTGATCAGTCTGCTTCTCCTGCAGATTTGCTGATTCCCTGGAATTAGGGCAGGCGCCCATGATCAGAACAGTGCCTGGACCCTTGAAGGTACTGAACAAATAGTTCACGGGAGGAAAAATTGAAAGGTTTTGGTTGTTGAGGAAGTAACATTGGCAGAGTGCCGTGGTTATGGGACATAAGCTTCTACAGATACGCTGCACGCTTAGGTGGCTCGTGGGAGAAGAGTGACTTATTCAAGTTCTGTCTCCTCATGCCTCCTTCTAAAGTGCAGGCATGTCTGTGAGGAGCAGAGGTGCCTCTTTTGGGGAGAGGAGAGAATGGGCCGCTCCAGAGGTGGGCAGCTTGGCCGGAGGTGGCTAGCCTGGGCTCTTGTTTCTTAGGGCCTCTCTCCAGGCCTCGCAGGGGGGCCCTGCTGCCTTCAGCAGGGGAGGAGGGCGCTGGAGGCCAGAAGAGCTCCTGCATGTGGAAAACCCCTGCTAGGTTATTCCATGAGGCCAGGGGATATAATGCAGCCTGTGACCCTGGGTGAGGTTCCATGGAGCTCCAGGGGCTAGAAAGGCAGAGTTTAAAAACTTAGGAACAGACCGAATGTGCATCTGTCTGCTCCTGGCGGTGAGATTTAGCGGCACAGCTTGCTTTCTGAGGGGTTCCCTTGGGAACCAGAGTTAGTCTAGACTAGGGTTCAGCAAACGTTTTCAGTAAAGGGCCAGATATTTTAGGCTTTCTGGGCCTCTTACAGTCTTTGTCATCTGTCTATCTATCTATCTCATTTATTTTCACAAAGCTTAGAGAATAAGAATGACCAGTTTTAGCTGGGGGCAGACTGGCCAGCAGGCTGTGATATGCTAACCCCATTCCAGACCCCATTTCTTTTTCCTCCTTTGCTGGTCCATGTGTTTGTTTGTTTGTTTGTTTTTTTCCAAAGATTTTATTTATTTATTTGACACAGAGAAACAGAGCCAGAGAGGGAACATTAGCAGAGGGACTGAGAGAGGGAGAAGCAGGCCTCCCGCCGAGCAGGGAACCCGATGTGGGACTCGATCCTGGGTCTCCAGGATCATGACCTGAGCCGAAGGCAGTCGCTTAACCAACTGAGCCACCCAGGCGCCCCAGGTCCATGCGTTTTCTTGGGGACCTGGCCCCTCAGCCTGTAGCTGGAGAAGCCAGGCTGCGTTCTGTTGGGCTCCATAGAAAATGCTAGATGCCTGGCCTATGGAGACTGCGTCTCTACACATAGAGTGAAAGTGCCCTTTTTTCTTGTGTGACTGATGAATAAGCCTGCGGAAAGTTCTACAGCTCGCAGTCATACAAGTGTGTAGTGAGAGGCATTTGGGCCCCTGTCAGTGAGGGTCATAAGGTGTATATTCCTGGAAATGCCTCATTAGAATTCCTTTTGAATAATTTAGGACTTGCAGGGCAAAATCAAGTGAGAGATAGAGGTGGTCAGTATTTTCACATTCTCTAAAATAAAATCAAGGTCACATGATTAATAAATTAAATATGATTAAAACATTTGTAAAAACAGCATATACTTTCAGTTTGTTATCTCTTCCTCAGTATAAACTTTTGGTGATTTTCTTCTCTTGAATTGCATGAAGTATCTGTGATTGGTTTTTGACATAGGGAAGATGTTAGGGTTCAAAGCTGAATGGCCAGGAAAGAATTCTTGAGATGTCTTTGGTGCAAAAAGATGGTTTTATTAAAACATGGACAGGACTTGTGGGCAGAAAGAGCTGCACTGGGATCATGATAGAGTGGCCCATTATAAATTTTCAAGTCGGGAGGGGTTAGGGAGATCATAAGTCTCTCAGGAATTTGGAATCAGGTTTCCAGGACCTTGGGGGGAGGGGGCGCTAGCTATTTTTGGGAAAATGTCATTTATTACCGCCAAATGAAACCTTAGTCCTGAGACCCTTCAGATGTGTATTTGTGGGTCATATGCTTGGGGGGTGATTGCCAACATGTATCTTGGGGAGGGGCTAGAGATAAAGGAAGTTTCGAGAAGGATTTTTAGATGTTAAAGTGGACTTAGAGGATCTGGGAGTGGGGGCCGGGGTGAGCTAGAATTGCCTTTTGCCTTCAGCAAAGTGTCAACATCCAGGCAGTTGTGTCCCTAGAAGAATGTCACTCTGCCTGTTTCAAGGACTTGTCAGCGGGCTGTAGGTAGTAAGAAAGTTTAATAATTTCTCTTCTGCCTTTGCTTCCCACATCAGTTATGTTTGTGACAGATAGACCACCCCTGCTTGGTGTTTTTCTTACAGTGTTGTTTTATCCAGCAAGTGATCACACTCCTGGAGGATCTGCCTGATCCTTTTGAGGCTTATTTTTAGGTTCTGATATCTTTACTGAGTGCCCAGGGCATTCTGTACATTTTCTCAGTTCCTACTTGCCATAAGGTGAACACCAGCACTGCTCAGGCCAGCTCCCTGTTGGCGTTCTTTCTTTGATAACTGCCGATGAATGGGCATTTCAGCTTAAAGGTTAAGGGAATCCATGCAGATGATGGGAGCTCTTTCTCTGAGTGACACTTCTCTGATTTTCTGTTTTGCAAATTCCAGCCCCCAACCCCCCTGCCTTGCGCCCCATCCTGGAAAGCACCTTTAGAAAGAAAGAAGCTGGAACAGTCAGCGGTCTGGGCTCTCAGTCAGTCTGTCACTACCAGTTGATCAGCATCTGAAAGAAGTTTCCAGTATTCGAAGGAAAAAGGCTAGTCTGGCATCACTTTCCCCATCATAGTCAGAGCTGTAAATTTTCAGTTCCCTTTGGTGGGGATTAGTGTTTAAGAACCAAGATGTGAGTGCTAACCGTGCTCACGGCCCCTTGGTGTCTTTGTCTCTGGGCCTTTTTCCTGGATGAAGCTCAGAGCTGCGTAGATGAGTGACATGGCATCGCGTGTGTATACCTTCCTATCAGTGTCCGCATTTATACATCGAAAGCCGTGAGTTCGTGTTGACAACTCCATTTCCACTTCCTCACCTATTAGGTTTTTTTTTTTTTTTTTTTTTAGATTTTATTTTATTTCTCAGAGAGAGAGAGAGAGACTAGAAGAGGGCACAAGTAGGGGGAGTGGCAGGCGTAGGGAGAAGCAGACTCCCTGCTGAGCAGGGAGCCCTGATGAGGAGCTCCATCCCAGGACCCTGGGATCATGAGCCCTTAACCCACTGAGCCACCCAGGCATCCCTCCTCTCCCATTTTATATTTGTAGTATCTGAAATATATTTATTCATTTGTTCAGTTCTGTAGGTTCGGAATTGCTGAATTGATACCACTGTGATAAACACACTTTCTAACTAGGGTTCAAGATTTACTTAGTGTATGTATGTCGTTAGACTGAGGGTGTAGGGTGAAAACACTGCATTGAAAGTCATGTCATATCTTGTTCAGTGTAATTATGTTTTCTTCATTTGAAATAAAGTTAGGTTTCCTCACTTTTGTTTCTTTTACTTTGAGTATATGAAATATCAATATGGTTTCAGAAGTCAAAACTATACACAGAAATGTCACTGCACCCTGCCTCCCTCTGGTCCCTTCCATCTGATTCCCACTCTTGAGGGCGTTAATGAATCTCATTAGTTCCTAGTTTATCCAGCGTGTTTCTTTTTAGCAAAATTAAGGACATGCTTGTGTACCTGTTTCCAGTTTTCTTATGTATGTAGCATTTTGTATATATATTTTGTACTTGTTATCAGTTAATAGTATATTCTAGAAATGAGTTCACAGAAATGTGATGATAGCGGGCAGCGGATGAGGAGTTAATGATGGAGCTCTTACCACAGGGGGCAGCGCGCTGTGATGGGGCTGGCCCTGACGCCAGAGGGGAGAGGAGAACCGCACCACCATAGGAGAGAGCTTGGGATACTGGGTACAGGACAGTTTTGGGTTTGGGATGGTAAAAGGATGCTTCATGGAGGAAAAATGAAGCTCAGTTTATTAGAGCCTGAATTCAGACAAAATCCTGTGGCGGAACAGCCCTTTTTGTTAAATGGGAGTTACTATAAATGACTTTGAGGAAAATTTGCTGTATAATTTAAATTTTTTTTAGCAAAGTATTTTTAGAGCAGTTTTAGGTTCACAGCACAATTGAGGGGGGTGTACTGGGATTTCCCACCTACCCCTTGCCTTCATGCACACATCGCCTCCCTCATTAGCAGTATCTCCCACCAGAGTGGTCCATGTGTTAGGTCTGGTGAACCTACACTACGCCTCCTTCTCACCCAAAGTCTCTAGTTCGTGTAGCGGTTCACTCTTGGTGTTATGCGTTCCGTGGGATTGGACACATGTGTCTGCCATTACAGGGTCACGCAGAATAGTTCTGCCGCCTTAAAGATTGTCTCTACCTCGCCTAGCATCCCTTCCTCACAAACCCCGATCTTACCCTGTGTCCATAGTTTTACCTTTTGCAGAATGTCACAGCAGAATCATACCCCGTAGAGCCTTTTCAGATTGGCTTCTGCCATTTAATGTGCATTTAAGGTTCCTGCTCCAGGTCTTTCCATGGCCCCGGCGTGATAGCTCATTCCTTTTTATTGCTGGATAATATTCCACTTTATAGATGTACCACAGTTCGTTCATTCACCTACTGAAAGGCATCTGGGTAGCTTCCTAGTGTTGGCAATGGTGAATAAAGCTGCTGCGAACGTCTGTATATAGATTTTTAAGCGGACAGAAGTTTTTATCTCCTTTGCGTAAATACCAAGGATTGCTGGATTGTGTGTTAAGAGTATGTTTAATTTTATAAGAACATGACAAACTATCTTCTGGAGAGGGTATATCATTTAGTATTCCTGCCAGCATTTGGTGGTGTCAGTGTTTCCGATTGTGGCCATTCCAGTAGCTGTGTGGTGGTATTTCCTTGTTTTAACTTGTGTGCCCATGATGACTGACATATGATGTGGAGCGTCATATGTTTATCTCCAACCTGTATATCTTTGGTGGAGGGTCTGTTAAGGTCTTTGGCCCAATTTTTTTTTTTTTTTTTTTTTTTTAAAGTAGGCTACATGCCCAGCATGGAGCCCACATGGGGCTTGAACTCACGATCCTGAGATCAAGACCTGAGCTGAGATTAGGAGTTGGATGCTTAATTGTGCCACCCACACACCCCATTTGGCTCAGTTTTTAATTGAGTTGCTTGTTTATTTAAGAGTTCTTTGTATATTTTAGATAACAGTCCTTTATCAGGTAAGTCTTTTGCAAATATTTTTTTCCCATTCTGTGGCTTGCCTTTTCATTGTCTTGACATTATCTTTAGCAGAACAAAAGTTCTTCATTTTAATGAAGTCTAGTTTATCCATTATACCTTTCATGGGTCCTGACTTTGCTGTTAGAGATATACCTTGGATCTATAGACTAAGTTGGGATGAACTGACGTCTTGACAACATTGAGTCTTCCTCTCAATGAACATGAACCATCTTTGCACCTATGTAGTTCTTCTTTTATTTTGTTCATCATTTCCTAGTGTCTCTCTTGCGGATCTTACATATTTTGTTAGATTTCTACCTAAGTATTTCATTTTGGGGCGTGCTAATGAAGGTGACATCATGTTTTTAGTTTTAATTCCCACTTGTTCCTTGCTGGTATATTGAAAAGTGATTGACTTTTGTATATTAACTTGTATCCTGCAATCTTGGTATAATTGCTATTTCCAAGAAATTTTTTTGTTTACTCTTGGATTTTGTACATAGTAGACAATCATGTCATCTGCAAAAAAACACAAAAAAACAATAGGAAAAAAAACAGCAAATGACAGTTTTATGTCTTCCTTCCCAGTCTGTTACTTTTTACTTCCTTTTCTTGCTTTATTGCATTCGTAAAGACTTCTAGTATGAGATCTGAAGGGTGTGGTGAGATGGACATCCTTGCCTTTTGCTTGGTCATAGTAGGAAAACTGAGTTTCTCACCATTAATTTTGCCAGCTGTAGACATTTTGTAGATATTTTTTATCAAGTTGTGAAAGTACCTTCTCTATTCCTAGTTTATCAAGAATGCATATCATGAATGGGTATTGAATTTTCTTGTATGCTTTTTCTGCATCTATTAATCTGGTCATGTGATATTCTTTTTAGCTGCTGATCTGATGGATTACTTTGATGTATAAATGCTGAACAGCCTTGCATACTTGGGATAAGTCCCACTTAGTTGTGTATAATTTACTTTAAAAAAGAAGATGAAAACTCATTGTCTTTTGTAATTACAGTATGTTTTTGTTGAACCTTTTTTTGTGAATCTAAGATGAATTATGGGTTCTTGTTTCATATCACTATTTACATTAGTAATTTCATCACCTAGGAATGGATTTATTACTACTTATCACTTCTTCACGTCTATGCTAAGAAAGACTACAGTACGAAAATGAAGAATGATGAAACTGCCAAGAAAGATGATGTAATAGTCAGAGTGTTGCCTTTTTGCATTGCCTCAAGAATCGCATCATCTTTTAAAAATTTAAATGAAATCTGGCACCATCTTTGTAGTTTTTCTTTTAGCTTTTATTGAACACATTAAAGAA
This sequence comes from Spilogale gracilis, assembly GCA_004023965.1. Taxonomy (NCBI): domain Eukaryota; kingdom Metazoa; phylum Chordata; class Mammalia; order Carnivora; family Mephitidae; genus Spilogale; species Spilogale gracilis. The sequence continues at coordinate 231,355 of PITA01000357.1, read as the reverse complement.
TTTAGAATTTTTAGTTTTCTACTCTGATGACCAGGAGTAGAAAGCTGACAGAGGAAGATTCTTCATAGTTATCAGAAGAATAATCATCAAAAGAGCAGGACTCCAGGCTGTAATCATGAAGGTGAAATTGGTCATGTAAGGGAAATCATACACCATGACTTGTCAGATGACAATATCCTGGATGAGTTTTTTCAAAATCGAGAAGTGATGAGCGAAGAGTTTATTTCTATGATTTATATAAAGGAAATGTGGAATTTGGCATTTAGTTAGTCAGTTGGTAGGAAGGACTTCCTTATGCGGTGGTCTGTGATGAGCCCTTGGACATCCCATTTTGCTAAAAAGATGTGTGTCAGTATTCTTGTATTTCACCTAATGTTTGTGCGTGATTGCTTACTTAATACAGCTTTCCGGGGAAAGTGTTGAAGGTTAGTATGTGCACAGATGTGTTAGGAAGAATAGATGGTGTGGAAATGAAAACAAATCATCGGCCTTGTTCTGAGTTTCACACATCCTGAGGGGAATGCATTTTACAGTTAGAGTATAAAGAATATGACTGTCTTAAAAAATTGTGAGCTGTCAAAATTTTCAAAAGCACTGCATTTCTACAATGTAAACTCAAGAAGAGCTATAGGTAATGATCATCTGTTAGCGGTATATTTGAAATCTGGGATCAGATTTTATAAAACTATATGTTCCAGGTTCATACGTGTCAGTTGATGGACAGTTTTGTTCAAATGATGTCTGGCTTTTCAAGTGTATTTGGGTCCGTGTGTGTGTGTGTGTGGGTGTGTGTGTGTGTGCGCATATATATGTATGTTTTTGTACTGTGTGTATGTGTCCACATCTATGCACATACTAGGAAAATTTAAAAATACGGGTTTGGTATATTTACATTTTGACTAAAATGTCAAATTTGCTTTTTCATTTTTAAAATTTTTCTGTAAATTATTTATAAAATGACCCAAATATTAAATAAAATACAAAGGGTTTCTCAGCCTCAGCTGATAAAGGGTGTTGATTATTTCTCTTGGTCTACTGAGGGTTACGGTGATGTACCTGAGTGGGTCATTGCCCTCAGCAGTTGAGGATTATGCATTCCTTTCAAGAACACATGGAATATTCATGAAAATTAACCATCTGCTTGGCTGTAAAACCTCTACAGATTTGAAAGGCTGTGTTCTGTGACTGCAAGCAGTTAAGATAGAAGTCATTTACAAAAAGTAATTAGAAGACTCCATACATTGGGAGATTTAAAATCACTTCTAAATAACTTAGAGCTCAACAAAGGAATCTTAATATAAATTAGAGCATGTTCAGAATAACATTCTAACAAAATACTTTAAATGTTGTGTAATATAGTTAAGATTGTGCTTAAGGAAAGAATAAAGGCTTGAAATGAATAAACTGAGAATCCAGCTTAAGAAATGACACAGCTATAGGCTAAACCTAAATGGAAGGAAGAGAATGAAGGTGAGCGTACACTGACGGCACAGAAAACACACATTAAGTGGGGAGGAAAATGAAGCCTAAAGTTGGTTCTCTGAAAAGTCGAATGGTCCAACTTCTGGCAAGATTAAATCAAGGGTGAAAAAACAAGTAAGTAATACTCAGATTGAAAAAAGAGGCCATACGTATCAATTCTATAGATATTAAACTGGTAAGATAATGTTTGCCAGTAACTGATGTCAATACATTTGAAGTTTTTAGGTGAAATAGATAAATTATTGCAAAATAAAACTTAACCAAAACTGACTTAAGAAATAAAAAAATGGGCTGATCCCAGAACAGTGAATATACCCGGGCAGATGATTGCAGAAAGGCATTCTACCCAGAATGTCTGGGACAGCTCATTGCAATCTCATAGAGGTTGTTTGAGAAGCTGAGAGAGACCCTTACCCAGCTCCTCTTGGGAGGCTAGGCTCACCTGGCTGCGCACCACACAGGAGCCAAGGTCTTGGGTTTGCGCGGATACCTCCCCAGGACACTGGGAGCATCAGCTCTAACTGGTGCTGTAGACTGAGCTGCCTGGAGATCTTGTTGTCCTGACCTGATGTTTGGGTTGAATGGGAGGAATAAAAGACCTTCTGGGGTGGGAGTGAGAGAGACCGAGGGGTCTGCATCGACAGCATGCGTGCGGACTCTGCAATGACTCAGACATGTCAGCTTTGGTAACTGCACAGTCACGGTCTACACATCGCGAGGCATTTCTTCTGCTGTGGAGCAAAAGGTAGTTAAAGCTGCCATCTCTTGTCCATTAGATGGGCAAGACTCAACCAGTGTGGCGGTGCCAGGCCAGGTGCAGTGCCCTGCTGCTGGCCGGATCTGGAGGCTGAAATACTTGGAAAACAATTTGATCCCGGCTTTTAAAGACCGTAGTCTCCATCTCTGTGATCTGGCCACTGCACTCCAAGGAAAATGACTTCACACCGTGACCTGCCAGACTGAGGTGGGGAGATTTCTAGGCGTTCCGGAGGAATACAGCTAGTTTTCAGAGCAGCTTACATACCCCGGTGCTCTTTCGTGAGCCTTCTCTGAGCGGTCTGTGGGTTCCGGTCACCCTCGCCCTCTTCCCTGTCACAGCTGTCGCTGCATTTCACAGGTCAGTCTGGATCTTACTTGCTTCCTTGCGGGGGCGCTTCTGAATTGCCAAAAAGGTTTTTTTGTTTTTTGTTTTTTTAAAATACGAATGTTGAGAATTTCAACGGGGATCCTGTTCTTATTCTGGCAGTTTCCAGTTCTTTGCTTAGTGAAGTTCATATGGAATTGTGAAATGCTTCTCGATTACTATGATTTTTCAAGATTTGGCTCCAAAGGAGCTGAAAAAAACTGGGTGAGGGTGCCAAAGTAGAACTCCTTAGTTTATGTGAGAAAGTTTTCTCCATGTGACTACAATTGATAATGAACCCTGCCTCATTCTGGCAATAAATTGTTTGCATACATAGATAGATGAGGTAGTGAGTGAAAGGAGGGGAGACGGACCCAGGGATCTCATTGAGATACATCTCCAGTACAAGTTTCCTTTAACATCTACTAGTCATCAGATATGCATTCCATTTATATTTCAATTGGTTGTACGCCAGGGAATGCTTGTGACGAAGTCAGTCCAGAGGAAAACTTTTCAAGTTAGTGCTTCATCATAGTGCAGGAAATTTAATAAAAATTAATTCAATCCATTTGCATATTTCATTGCAAAAAAATTTTCTCTGCATAAATACTGAGTATGTCAGAAAGTGAAGTAGAAATACCAGTTCATATAGAACAGAAACCACGTAATATTTCTTATTGTTGAGCAAGGATTTATCCGTATGTGTTAGATGTGGATGATTTTGTGAATCAGATCACTGTGGTTGCACTGGACATGATGCATGTGATCTAAGTCAGCTATTCTGTGAGATGCCGGTGTTTAGTAGGCGTCTACTGCGATCTTTACAAGTGTTAAACTTAAGTGATGAAAAGTTTTAAATGTCATATACAACTTTTCATGACAGCCTATTTTTAAGAATTCTTTTTAGCAGTATTTAGCAGGAACAAAAAAGGTTGAAGACCATTGGCTTAAAGCAGTAGATCCTAAGAGGGATGGGAACACTCACTGGGGAGCTGGAATTCTGGGGGAGTTCTTCGGTTGGCACAGTGATTGAAGGGCCTTATGGTCTTTTGGTTATTGGGGGCCAAGGAAGCTAGAGATCCTGCAATGGATAACAAAGAATGTTACTGTTTCTCATAACTTCTCTGAAGTCCTGCTGGTTAGTCTACTGTAAATATAAATGAGCAGAAATTTAACACATAGTAATCCTAAGACATATTTAAAAGTAGGAATTTATCTAAAAAAATAAGTCCAGGAATTTTAGGAGAGGGCCATTTTCGTGGGCAGTATTTAAGTGAAATAGATATTTTCTCAAAATTGCTAAATAACATATTGACTCTGTGCATCGTCTATTTGGTGAATTAAATACCGAACTGTGTATTTAGATGGAAAGAGTTTGCAGCAGGACAGGAACTGCAAAAGTAGTATAAGTGGTGAAAAATATGTAACTTAGAACCAAATATTAAATTTTCAGGAACATGAAAAGCAGATGGTCCTGAATTTCATTCTACTTTCTCAGTAACACCAGTGTGCTTGCACTATTTCATACTGTAACGTGGTCCACACCCTCACTGCCCCCCCCCCCCACCTCCATGGTACTTTCCTGTTTTTTTCCACCCCAAACATTTACCACTTCCTTTGTTGGTTATTAATTTTTTAATTGTCTTTCCTTCTCCCTTGCTTAAAAGACACAGTGTAAGAGGGGAGGGTGGGGGACAGGAAGAGCAGCCCTTTTGAGGAGTTTGGCTTTAACAGTCGGTGGTTGCGGGAGGGGATAGAGCATATGGAGTCAGAATTTTTTTTTTTTTAACTTTTTAATTGAGTTCTAACATACGTACAGAAAGTTGTACAAATCTTAAGTGTATAATACGGTTCTGTGAAATGAACTAACCTGTGCAGTCACTGCCCAGTTTACCAGCACGCCACAGTCCGCCCCTCGGGGCTCTTGCTGTCATTAGTCATCACTTACCCAAAGCTACTGTGGGTTATTCTGATTTTGAACACCAAATACTAATTTCGCTTGTTTTTAATCCTTATGTACTGGAATTAATCCAGCATGTAGTCTTTTAAGGTTGACTTCCTCTCAACCGTGTCTGTGGGATTTGGTTTTCACCGTTCATCTAGGAGTAGTGTAATCCTGATCCTTGTGGGAATATTTCACAATTTATCCATTCTGTTGTTGGTGGGTGTTGGGGTGTCGCCAGGTTTTAGCTGCTCTGAGTAATGCTTCTGTGAACATGTTTTCATTCTGCATATCGTGTATTTCAAATATGGGTGTTTCCACTTGGGGTGGAATTACTTTCCAAAGTGATTTTTACCAACTTTTACTCCCAAGAGCATTAATCCAGAGGCCCCGTTGCTCTGTACCTTCATCGACACCTTAGCTGTGTGTCGCTTATAAAACTGTGTTTTGAACTTCTGTTTGCTTGATGACTAATCATGTCTTGTTCCTTTTCATCTCTTTGTTAGCGATTTGGATGTTCTCTTTCTAGAAGAATCCGAATCTTGTGCCTGCTTTCTGTACTTGGGTCACTGAACTTTTTCTTTCCGTGATTTAGTGCTTTATACTTGTGGGACTTCTATTGCAGGCATTTTTCTCATTTTTGTCCCACTCCTTTCACGTGCATATTCATTCTTTTGATGAACAAAAGTTCTATGAAGTCCAGTGTTTTCCTCAGTCTTTGGAGAAATCTTTTTAAAATGTTGTGTTTACCAAATTCTTGAAGATTTTGGTTTTCATTTACAAGTTTGATTGTTTTGCTTTTCATGTTTATGTTCTGATTTATCATGAATTGATTTTGTGTGTGTGTGTGTGTGTGTGTGTGTGTGTGTGTGTGTCTTTGAAGGGTCAAGAATTGTTTCTCACATGAACATCCAGTAGTCCCAGCCCTATTTATCAGAATTTCCATCTGGTCTCACTTCCGCAGTGCCGTCATTGTCAGAAAACAAGTGGGTCCTTTTTGGGCTTGCTGTTTTGTACCATTGGTCTTTTTTTCTGTCTTTGAGACTGTATTACAGTTTTCTTAATTATGGTAGCTTTATAATAACATCTTTCTATTTTAATATAAATTTTCCAACTCTTTCTTCTTCAGGAGGCATTGAAAATGCCCTCTGCATTCTCAGCTTGTCGTTTTCAAAAAACTTTGGGATTTTGATTGGAACCACATTGACGCTATTAATTCCGAGAGAATTTACATCTTTCAGTATGAAAATCTTCTAACAGGAGCATGATGTATTCCTCTGTTTATTTAGTTCTTTAACTTATTTTAGAAGATTTTATAGGTTTTGTGTCAAGATCTTATTCATCTTTTGTTAGAGTTATTCCTCGGCTCCTTGAATTGTGAGTATTTCTGGAGATGGTATCTTTTTTAGATTTCACAAATTTCTTTTGCTAGTATATATGAAGATGGCTGATTTTTGTTTATTGAGCTTGTATTCATCAACCTTTCTAAATTCACTTGTTTTCATGATTTCTAAATTCTTTTGGTTATTCCTCTTGTATAATTAAGTCATCTCCTAATGATGACAATTTCATTTTTTTCCCTTCTGATCCATGTAATTTAAATTTTTTTCCTTATTATTCTGACTCGTATTTGTCACCATCTTAGTATTGACCTGTAAAAGTGGTGGTACTTAAAGATATTTCATAATCGCTCTTCATCAGATTCAAACAGATTCTCTTTTCTTCCTAGTGTGCTATGAATTTTTAATTAAGGATGACTATTGATTCGGTATAACACCAAAAGCACCTGTGATTAAAAGATCGATAAATTGAATTTCATTGAAGTTAAAACTCAAAGCATCAAGAAAGTGCAAAGATAAGGCACAGATGGGGAGAAAATATTTGTGAATCATATTTCTGAGAAAAGACTTGTATTTAAGTTATTACTCTTATAACTCAATAAGAAGATGACAAATTGTCCAAAAAAAAAAAAAAGGAACAAAAGATTTGAAATGACATTTCACCAAAGACCTGTATGAATGGCTAACGAGCTCATGAAAACATACTTAACCTCATTAGTCATTAGGAAAATGCACATTTTAACCATAATACTGTTAGCACCATAAAATGCTATTTAAAAAAATGGCAGACTAGTGTTGGTGGCCATTCAAGGGCCACGGGGACCCTTAGGCATCGCTGATAGGAACGTAAAGTGGTGCAGTCACTATGCAAAAACACCGACAGTAGGGGTTTTTTGTTGTTAAATAGAAATTTACAGTATGACCCAGGTATTGTACTCCTGTGTGGACTCAAGACAAATAAAAACACTTGTCTACACAAAATCTTGTGTGTAAATGTTCATAATATTATTTTTCATAATAGCCAGAAAGTGTGGAAACAACCCAGATGTCCTGTGAATGGATGAATGGGTAAACACAATGTGTCTCTGTCCCTACGGTGGAATACTATTGGGTAATAAAAAGAAAAAAGTACCGATTCATTCTTACAACATGGGTAGACCTGAAAAACACTGCTCTTGCTCTGTGGAAGAAGGACACGGAAGACGGACACGGAGGGTCCTATCTGTTGTGAAAGTTTATTCACATGAAATGTCCAGAGAAGGCACAGTTTTAGGAAAAGTGGTTCCCTGGGGATGAGTGTGGGCACAGGGAGTGACTGCAGGTGAGTGTGAGGGATCTTTTTATGGTAATGGAAATGTTTTAAAATGGCGTGGTGGTGATGGTTGTACACTCTGTAAATTGACTAAGTCACTGAGTTGTATACTTAAAATGACTGGATTTTACTTTATGTAAATTTCACCTCAAGATGGTAAAGAATTAGTTGAATGTTAACTACTTTTTCTATGCCTGCTGAAAATTTATGTGATTTTTCATTTTTATGCTGTCAGTTTTATGAATTTAAACACTTAATATTAAACCAGTCTTGAATCTTAGACTGATTATAACTTGGTCTGGATATATTGTATTTTATTATGTTACCAGTATGTATGATTTACTAATATTTTGTTTAGGGATTTTTTGAGACTGTGTTTATGAGAAAGATTAGCTTATTTTTTTTTTCCCTTAAAATGTTCTTAATTGGGTTTTTGTTTTGCAGTTCTCTGTATTAGTGTAAGACTGATGTTATTTATTTATTATTTTTTTAAGATTTTGTTTTTTTTAAGTAATCTCTGTACCCAGCATGGGGCTCAGAATGACAACCCCCGAGATCAAGAGTGCTTTACCCACTGGGCCAGACAGGTGCCCCCACCGCCAATTCATTATGTATTTGGGAGAATTTACTATTGGAGCCACATGGGCATGTAGTTTCCTTTGTAGGAAAGTTTTAGGTTAACGTTTTCACTTTCTTTCAAATGTATTTGTTTTCAGGTTTTCTCTTTGTCAGTTTTAATAAGTTGTGTCTTTCTTGAAATATGTCCATTTCATGTCCTTTTCAAATGTACAGGGACATGGTTGTTAGTAATATTCTCTTGTTATAATCTGTGTAAAATCTGTAGTATTATCCTCCTTTTCATTCTTGCTATTGGGTTTGCTTAGTTTACAATTCCAAGTGGGTAGTTACTTACTTTCCCCAGTTGAGAGCTGTCATCTACTTTCTGTTGAGAAGTCTTACTCTTTCTGGCAGGTCCTTTTTTTTTTTTTTTTAAGCAGTAAGTTTTGGTATGATTTTCTTCCTGTTTTCCCTGTTTTATATTTAACCTTTAGAGGTCCCGAAGAAAAGAAAAGCCTGTGGTGTTCCTCTTTGGCAAGCCCTGAGCTCCAGTCTTTTTTCCTCATTTCTGTGAGATTGTTAGAAACTTACATTGGCCTTGATGTTCTCATATATTCTGTCTTACTTGTTCTCCATTGTCCTCTAACTAGCTGTCTTATGTGTCTTATTTAGGGTTTCATGAGGGAATTGGTCTGATAATAAGCTCTTCCATTAGAGCTGGCAGTGAAAGTCCACATAATTGTCTTTTCTTTTTTAAGGTGAGCAGTGTTACAGTGTTACAGTAGCTCACCGGAGTGCTTCTTGAAAGAAGGTTACTGTCTGTTGATGATGGCAACCGGGAAAGGGAGAATTGCTTGAGTGGTGGCCCTGAAGAGAAAAGAAGGGGTGGAATATAGTGCACGAGTTGGCTTTGGTCGTGAGTTAGTTCAACTGCAGTAATAGGAGGGAAGGCGGAGTGTAAGAGTTTAATCCTGGTAGGTAGCTTTGCTGGTGGTGTTGGTGAACGTTGTCTTCTGAATGCATCAGTTTTCATTGTAAGTTGGTGTCAGGTTTGGGTAGGAAGTTTGAGGTTTGAGGAGAGAGATGTTAGGAAATGGTCTGTAGATGAATAGAGTAGGGAGATACCCTAGGATTGCCTGGTAGCGCGAAGGCTCACTCACCTGAAGTGAGGGGTCATGGACATGGGATTAAAAAGTAAAAGAAACATGTCACACCTCAAATAAAACTGTGATGTTATCAAATAAGAAATGTGTAGTCTGGAGGGATAGAGGCGAAACTGTACGTTTAGGTTCTGAATGTTCAAGATTATAGGGTATGTTTGTTTCTAAAGTAAAAACAAAAAGGGTCTTACAATTTTTAAAGTGTAGTCTCAAGGTCGCAAATGTTTAATGTCCTTTGGAGAAAAGCACTTATTTCTAAAATAAACCATGAATCCCATGGAAGTCTCATATACTCTGCGGTTTAGGACCACATTAGGGCCCGACCACATCTTCCACCCCGATGACTGGTGCTTGTCGACGGGCTGCACGTGTCCAGAGCAAACCTCTGTTCCCCTGAGTTCCTGGCATGGCTTCCAACACCTAGTCTCTTTAACCTGGCTGTGGATTTCAAAGTATGCATGTTGGTGCAAGCCCCCGTTGGAGCCCTGGTTGCTGTGTGAGAGGGCATGCTTACGGTGTAGTCCACACTGAGGTTACAGACGTGACGGGTCCATGATGTAGTTACCCGCGCACCTTCAGGACCCCTTCCTGCAGAGCCCCCGCGTCTCCCATCTGCTTTCTGCTCTTTGTTGCTTTGTCTCCTCTTTCATCTGTTCCCCTCCCCAACATGGTGCTGCTTTTCACTACTTTTATGAACCAGTATGTATTAGCCAACATGCACTAAGCAACATTTTATATTCTCAATTTAGATTATATTCTCATGGTTGAACAGTTTTTTCTCTAAACAAACATATCGAAGTGGCTTACAATTTTTTTTGGCCCTAAAAATATTTTTAATGGAAAAAACTTCTTATGAAGACATATTATCAGGCATTCAGAAATGTTTAAAGACAAATATATTGAATACTGATCTTAGACCTAACTTAAGTAGCAAAGTGTGGCAAATAAGTTTGAAGTTCTCTGATCATTGCCAGTCACATCTCCCTTCTTGCAGAGGTCACTGCTGATCGAATTTAGTATTTATTATGTCCATGCTTATTTTATATCCCTAAATAGCTTTCTTTTACTATTGTTTGTTTGTTTGTTTATTTATTTACTAAGCTATAGGCCCAGTGTGCGGCTTGAACTCACAACCCTGAGATTAAAAGTCATACGCTCGGGGCGCCTGGGTGGCTCAGTTGGTTAAGCGACTGCCTTCGGCTCAGGTCATGATCCTGGAGACCCGGGATCGAGTCCCACATCGGGCTCCCTGCTCGGCGGGAAGCCTGCTTCTCCCTCTCTCACCCCCCCTGCTTGTGTTCCCTCTCTGGCTGTGTTTCTGTCAAATAAATAAAATCTTTAAAAAAAAAAAAAAAAAAGTCATACGCTCCACTGACTGAGCCAGCCAGTTGTCCCCCTAAATAACATTATTTTTAAAAAAAGTTATGTAAATCATTATTATCCTGTGCATTTTTCTGTAAATATAGTAATATATTATTAAATATATAAATATATATTAATGTTTTAAGGTATAATAAATATACATAATTACATGTTCTTTAGTACTTAGATTTTTCCATATTTATACTTTAATTCCTTCATTTTTATGTTGAATTTTATGTAATCTCCTGTATAAATATATCTTAATTTTATTAAAAATTCTGATGTATTTAGGTTATTTCTTTTTTTGTGATATTATATATGTTGCATTTGAATGCTAACTGTACATATTCCTTGGGCATATGTTTGCGATTTTCTAGGGTATATATAGCTAAGAACTGATGGATTGTAGGATATGTGCTCTGTCAGTTGCAGTTCTCAGGTCCCACAGGGAGTGTGTGGGCTCAGAGTGTTCCAGCCTTGGCTGGCACTTGATACTGTAGCTAGTCCCGATTACTTTGTAGCGGACTCTTAAGAGAGTAAGTAGCTGTGTGTCTCCCTTCTATGCTGTCATTTCACTTTGTTTTGCATTTGTCCATTTAAATGGCAGCCTTTTCTCATACATTTTTGTTTTAGTAAAAAGAATGCCTTTGTTGGGCCTCAGAGTAAATGATCCCTTAAGTATTTCTTCTGTGCTCCAAATTTATGATTCTGTGATAAACTCATAATTACGAAATTGTCAGTTTACTCGTGTGTTAAATCTGCAGCCCCCAAGGCGGGCATCCGTGGAGTCAGACTGATTTCCAGCGCTTTGCCCTTTCCCCTGGGTTGACGGTGCTGCTGGGCTAGAGCAGTGCTGGTCAGATTGTGGGCATCCTCGGAGGGGCCGAGGAGGAAGCATCAGTTTGTAGTCATTTATCTTAATATGAATGGCTGCATTTGTATTATTTAGTTAATGCATATTTTTAAAATTCAGTAGTTTTAGTTTTTTTATAGAGTAACTACTGGTAGATATCATCTAAGGTAAGTAAGTCTCTTCCTCTAAGAGTATAAAGGGGTCCTGAGACAACAGGGTCTGAGAACCACTGCTGTAGGCACATACTGGCTGCATGAGCAGCTCTTGTCTCCTTTGAGAACAGCAACTTAAGTAATATTCCTTTAATGGAAAAATTCGGTTGATGTTCAAGTTACATATGAATCTTAAGTAAATTTTCAATTTATTGCCTTAAAATCTTGTTTGTAACTAGATTATATTTGTAAATAAAATACTTTTCAGGTGCTGACCTTAAGGAGAGAGTCAAAATGAATCCCAGTGAAGTTGGTCCTTTTGTCTCCAAAATAAGAGCAGTGATTAATGAAATCGGTAAGCTCAATTTAACTCCTTTTAGCATGCTGAAGATGACCTTAATGTCAGATTGAGAAAGTTGCACACTGTCTTTATATGTATGCTTGCGCTAAGGTACGTGCGTCATTAGATAATCATGATCTGTAACTGGTTGCTGCGGAGCAAAATGTAATATATTTAATTTGGAAAATTTATGAAGAAAAAGAAAAAAAAGAAAAGGAAAAGAAAAGAAAAATTATGAAAAATATTTTATAATTAAAGATGTCTCCTATATGTGATGACAGGGCATATGAAGGTAGTTATTCACAAAGAAAATGTCTCCCAGATAATTGAATACACACAGATTTGGCATTGTTTTGTTGTTTGTATAAATAGGATTGTATCATTTCCTTAGAATTACAGACTTCTTATGTCTCGGTACATATCAACTTACTGGATTATTAGTACTTTTTACTATATTGCAGGGTAGTATTCCATAGCATTGTCTTATCCAAAATTTTAAATTACTTCATTAATGTGTAGGGATTTTTTTTTCCATTTTTTGTTATTTATAATAAAGCAGTGAGTATCTTTGTATCAGGTCTTTCAGAGCATTAGTTTGTGTACTTACGGGATAGATTCCTGAACATGGAGTTGCAAGCCTAGGTATCATGTGTTCATTTTACATTTTAATCATTTTTACCAGATTATATTCCAAGAAGATTGTAATAATTTACATTCCTATCAATTATGTGCCAGTACTTATTTCTTCATATTTTTGTCAGCATTTAATGTTGCTGTTTTTTCAAGTTTGCCAAGGTGAAAAAAAAAAAGATGTCTTAGCACTTTATTTTAGATTAATGAATGAATTAATTAAAGATTTTATTTATTTGATAGAGAGAAACACAACAAGAGAGGGAACACAAGCAGGGGGAGCGAGAGAGGGAGAAGCAGGCTTCCTGCCAAGCAGGGAGCCTGATACGGGGCTGATTCTGGGACCCTGGGATCATGACCTGAGCTGAGGGCAGATGCATAATGAGTGAGCCACACAGGAGCCCCAATTAATTTATTTTTTGACATCTTTTCATTTTAATTTGCTTTTCCCCAGATTCTCCCCATTAGACTTAGTCTCCCCTGTGTGGATTGCGTCTTCATGCCCCTCCTCCTCTTCCCTGCAGCGCCACATGATCAACAACTGGGCACTTAGGGAAGAGCCACTCCTTCTGTAGTAGTCTTCCGTTGTTCACATGTGTTGCAGGTACTGTCTCCTGATGTGTCCCCCTAAGTCAATTCCATATTTAAATTGAAAACCTGTAATATCTTGAGGGTATGAAGGTCCCTTCATTATTCTTTTTCTTTTCTCCTTGAAGATTTTCTTTGATAATTCCCACAGGTGACTTCTTCCAAATGAAATTGCAATTATTAGTTTTTAGAGCAAGGAGGGAAAATATTGTCATGGGACTCTGATTGGGATTTCTCTAAATCTTATTAGAAAGAATTGACATTTTTGTGATACTGACTCTTTCCGTCTGTGATATGTATGGGTTTCATTAGGAGTGGGAGGGGTGAGGGGTGTGCGTCATTGCTTTTGTTTAATGTCCTTCAAGAATGTTTTCTTCACCTTTGCCTTGCTTGGTCTTCCGTCTTTTTTTTTCCAGCTCAGATTTGTGTTTGCTTTTTATAGCATTTATTCCTTTGAATGGGATCTTTTTCTCCTATTTCTTTTTTTTTTTTTAAAGATTTTTTTTTTATTTATTTGACAGAGAGAAACACAGCCAGAGAGGGAACACAAGCAGGGGGAGTGAGAGAGGGAGAAGCAGGCTTCCCGCTGAGCAGGAAGCCTGATGTGGGACTTGATCCCGGGTCTCCAGGATCATGACCTGAGCCGAAGGCAGTTGCTTAACCAACTGAGCCACCCAGGCGTCCCCTTTTTCTCCTATTTCTGTTGAAGTCTGGTTATTGTAGTTCTATAGGAAAGTCACTAAGTTTTAAGTGCTTATTTTAAATAACATCAACTTGATAATTACTTTCATTAGCTGTTGTTATTTCTTGGTTAATTTTTTTGTGTTTTCCAGATGAAAATTCATTATCTATAAGTAATGCTATTTTTATTTTTTGCTTCTCCCATCATTTTAATCTTACATATTTTCCGTGTTTTATATTGGCTCAGCCCTTCAGTACGATATGCAGTTGCTGGAGTGTGTTCATCCCTATCTTCCTTATCTTTATTTGACTTTGATGAATGCCTTTAATATTTGCTAGTAATTAGCAAGTTTGGGGAGTTTTCTTCTATTTCACCTTATTAGGAACTTGTTACTGTTTTTTAATCAAGAATACCTGTTGAACTTTGTCAAATGTGTTGTTGGTGTCAGTATTTATACAGTTGACCCTTGAACAGTGTGCGGCTGAAGGCCGCTGAGCCCCCACACAGTAGAAAATCTGTGTATTACTTTTGACTACCTAGGACTTAACTACAGAAGCCTATTCTTGAACAGAAACAGTTGATTAACACATATCATACATGTTATATGTTTTATATAGTATATTCTTACAATAAAGTATTAACATTTCAATAATATATTTTCAATAATATTCTTAGAGTAAACTAGAGGGAATAAAATGTTATTAAGGAACTCAGGAGGAGGAGAAAATATATTTACAGTACTCTTCCTATATTTACTGAAAGAAACTCTGTATAAAAGCACCTGCACAATTCCAACCTGTGCAAGGGTCAGCATAGTTGGTATTTGTTAGATTGATCTCACTGAGCCTTTAGTATACTAAATTGTATGATAGAGTTACTAATGCTGTGCTGGCTTTGTGTTCCTAGAATAAACCCTGCCTGGTCATTGTGGTTAGTAGTTCTAGTGGATTTTAATACAGACTGCTGTATTAAAGTTTTATATGTTTTGATATAATCATAAATGAGATTAATCTTCTAGTTCTCTTTTTGTATGTTACCCTTTTCTGGTTTAGTATCAAGGTTGTATAACTTCATAGAATGAGATGAGAAGCTTTCTGTCCTATTTTCTGTGCTATATAGGAAAGTTATCTGTTATTTCAGAGTTTGGGAGAATCTGACCACGTAACATTTTGGGGGGGGGGTCTTGTGTGGTTTTGTTATTGTTTATTTGATTTTTGTTTGTTTTTTAGAGTTACGATTTAGAATATATTGGTTTTGATTTCTGGAATGGTTGTGGTCGCCTTTCTACCTTTTTTAAATCCCGTGCTGCTGTTTCTAGCAGCTCTGCTTTGCCTCTCTCTTCAGTTTCGGCTTCATGGTCAGATCAGATGTCCCTGAGGCAGAGCATGGACTTGGTTTCCATGTTGGTCAGAGAGCATGATCTTGGAAGTAGACGTTGATGCTGTCTTTAACTTTATGTGTACAGTAGGAGGAGTGGCTGAGACGGGTCCAGTTAGTTGTAAACATTACCTTGATGATTCTTCCAAGCTTCTTTTCATTATATTGATTTTGAAATTAGAATTTTTCTGGCGCTTTTAAAATGCAGAACTGTTCCTTTTTTGCAGTGGCATTTTCTTTTCAGTGATTGTAGCTGTAGCGTTTCTGTCTGGATTCTAATCCAGTCCACTTTTTTTCTGTCCTACGAGTTCCCCAATTTTTGTTAATGATACTTTTTTTTTAAGATTTTTTTTTTTTTTAATTTATTTGACAGAGAGAAACACAGCTAGAGAGGGAACACAAGCAGGGAGAGTGAGAGAGGGAGCCTGATGCGGGGCTGGGTTCTGGGACTCCGGGATCATAACTTGAGCCAAAGGCAGATGAGATGCTTAACGACTGAGCCACCCGGGGTCCCCTAATGATACTTTTTTATTACAACATTATAATGGACATGAAATTTTTAAATTGTCTTTGGTGGTGATTTACTGAGATATTTGAGGGGCAGATAGAAACAAAGTGTCTTGATCTAATCTACTCATTTAATGTATTAAGCCAGGGGAGGCAAACTTTTCCTTAAAGGGACAGATAATATCTTAGGCTTTGTATGCTCTATTTTGTGACTCTGCAACTTCCTTTTTTTTTTTAAAGACTGTATTCCCAGAACACATTTAAGTTCACATGAAAATTGAGGGGAAGGTCTAGCGATTTCTCTTACACTCCCTGTCACCACATACGCACAGCCTCCCCTGTTAACATCCCCCACTAGACTGGGACATTTATTACAGCTGAGAGCCTCCATTGACGAATCATAATCATCCAGAGCTCGTAGTTTACATTAGGGTTCACTTTTAGTATTGTACATTCTTTGGATTTGGATAAATATGTAATGACGTGTATTTACCATTATTGTGTCATAAAGAGTATTTTGGGTGGCCTAAAAATGATCTGTGCTCAGCATGTTCTCCCCTCTCTTCTCTGACATTCTGTTTTTACTGTCTTCCTAGTTTTCCATTTCCAGAATGTCATATAGTAAGAATCACATAGTATGTATCCTTTTCAAACTGGCTTCTTTCACTTAATAAGACACATGAAAGTTTTCTCCTTTTTTATGCCTCGATATCTTATGTGTTTCTAGTGTTGCTCTGTGTTTCTGGTGCTGAATAATACTCCATTGTTTGGATGGACCACAGTTTATTTACCTACTGAAGGACATCTTGGTGGCTTCCAAGTTTTGAAAATTTTGAGTAAAGCTGCTAGCAGCGTCTGTGTGTGGACACAGGTTTTCAGTGCTTTTGAGAAATACCAAGAAGCATAATTACAGGATCAGGTGGCAAGAGTGTTTCGTTTTGTAAAAAACAAACAAACAAACAAAACAAAACAAAACCTGATTAACTCTCTTCCAAAGTGAGTGTACCATTCTGCTTTCCCCCCAGCAATGAATGAGAGTTTCTGTAACTCCACATCTTTGTCAAAACTCAATGTCAGTGTTCTAGATTTTAGCCATTCTAATAGGTGTGTAGTGGTATTGTTGTTTTAATTTGTATTTCTGTGATGATATATGATGCGGAACATCTTTTCATTTGCTTATTCCCTGTCTGTATACCCATAGTGAGATGTCTGTTGAGATTTTGTCCCAGTTTCTAATTGAGTTGTTTCTTGTTGAGTTTAAAAGTTCTTTCTGTGTGTTAGATAATAGTTCTTTATCAAATATAGAGAATTCTGTAAATTTTTTTCTCCCAGCTTGTAGCTTTCATTGTAGTCTTCTCATTCTCTTGATGTTATCTTTTGTAATAAGTCTTTCATTTTAGTGAAGTCCAGTTTATTATTTCTTTCATGGATTGTGCTTTTGGTGTTGTAAATAAAAAGTTAGTCATCTAGGTCATCTAGATTTTCTCTTATCTGCTAGGAGTTTTATGGTTTTGTGCTTTACAGTTAGATTTGTGATCCATTTTGAGTTAATTTTTGTGAAGGGCATAAGGCCTGTTTGTGTGTAGGTTCCTGATTTTGCTTGAGAATGTTGCTGTTTCAGTACCATTTGTTGTAAAGACTATCTGTCCTCCATTGTATTGCCTTTTTCTCTGTCAAAGATCATTTGATTTATGGGAGTCTGTTTCTGGGTTTTGTTTTATTCTTTGGTCCATTTTCTGTTCTTTCCCAACAACCACACTGTCTTGATTACCTTAGCTTTAACTGTGAATCTCCACATTGGGTAGTCTCAGTGCCACAGCTTTAACTCCTTTAATATTGTATTGGCTATTCTGAATCTTTTTCTGCTACATATAAACTTGAGAATTAGTTTGTTGATAGCCACCAAATAACTTGCAGGTATTTTGATTGGGATTGCATTGAGTCTATAATTCAAATTAGGAAGAACTGACATCTTGACAATACTGAGTCTTCCTATCCATGAACATGGACTCTCTCTCCATTTATTTAGCTCTTTGATCTCATGCATTAGTATTATAGTTTTTCTCATGTAGATCTTGTACATATTTTGTTGGGTTTATACCTAAGTGTTTTATTTTGAGGGATATTAATGTAAGTGGCATTATGTTTCTTTTTTTTTTTTTTTTTTAAGATTTTATTTATTTAACAGAGAGAAACACAGCCAGAGAGGGAACACAAGCAGGGTGAGTGAGAGAGGGAGAAGCAGGCTTCCCGCCGAGCAGGGAGCCCGACGTGGGACTCGATCCCGGGTCTCCAGGATCATGACCTGAGCCGAAGGCAGTCGCTCAACCAACTGAGCCACTCAGGCGCCCCGGCATTATGTTTCTTATTTCAAATTCCACTTGTTCATTGTTGGAAAGATGATTAACTTTTGTATATTTACCCTGTGTCTTGCAACCTTGGTTATAATTGTATATTTGTTCTAGAACCTTTTTTTGTTAATTCTTTCATATCTTCTATGTTGTAGACAGTCATGTATTTGCAAGCAAAGATAGTTTGATGTCTTCTTTCTCAATCTGTACTACCTTCTATTTCCCTTTTTAGCTTCATTACATTTGCAGAGATTTTTAGTATGATGTTGAAAAGAACTAGTGAGAGGAGACATCTTGCCTTGTACTAGGTACTCAACTTTGACAGATAGTGCCGAAGCAGCCACAGATAAAATGTAAACAAATGTATGTTTCTCTGTTTCAGTAAAACTGTATGCACTGTGAAATTTAACTTTTAAATAGTTTCCATGTGTTATGAAACAGTATATTTAATTTGTTTCCTTTTTTCCAGCTGTTTAAAAATACAGAAACCTAATATATTAGCTCACAGGTTTTACTAAAACAGTATTATAGTATTTTCCTCCCTCCCTCCCTCCCTCCCTTCTTTCTATCCACCCATTTATCTACCTCAGGTTACTCCTATCTTCTTTATTTTTTTTATTTTTTGGAATTCTAGTCTTCTACTCTTTTTTTTTTTTTCAAATTTTAAGAAATCTAACTTCCAGTTTTGATTTGGACAACTTGTTTCATGTTTGGCTCAGGCCTTTTTGATTTTTGCATTTTGGAAATTTAAAGGTTTTAAGGTCTTTGTACTTTTTTCTAGGGAGTTTAAGGTATTATTCGTGGAGCAGGAATGGAGCATAAGTCTTACAAATGAGTTGGAGGGTAGAGAGTGGAGAGCAGAGTAAGAAAAACAAAAAAAAACCAAAAGAAAGTTTGTCAAACCTTAAAATGTTAAGAGGATAAAAGGGGTCCAAGCTCAGGACAAATTAAATCATTAGATGAAGTAAGTCTAGTAATTACCATTAATGTCAGTTGACTAAACTTGTTGTTAAAGACGTGGCTGTTCACATGTGATTAACAGACTTACATCAACTGTGTACTGTTAATAGCAGCGACCTCTGTTGTAGCCTTTTTCATACCAGGAGATTACTAATCACACTCTTTAAGACAAAGAGGGCACTGCGTGTATTAGAAGGTTAAGTGTTCTTAAGATTAAACTTGTATGTTTCTTAAACCAGAGATCTAAAAGTATACCAATAAATAAAGTTATATTGGTTGTGGATGATTTCAGTTGATCTCTCCCAATTTGTCATGAGATTGAAAGACAGTTAAAAATAAAAATTTGAACAGTGTGCATATTAAAGGTGACTTGATAGACTCTTAACCCCAAATCAGAGAATTATGTGTACTTCTCATGAACATATGAAACATTTGAAAAATGAATCATGTGCTGGACCCTAAAATCTCTGTTAAATTTCAAAAAAGACCATGCTCTCTGTTCACTATGCAGCTAAGTCGGAAGTAAACTTACACATAATACAGAGATTTAAAAACCATATATTTGTAAATTAAGAAAAAGAGCAGTTAAGTCAGTCATGGGTCCGAGAAGGAGCTATTTTAGGAAAAAGTACTAAGACTGAATGAATATAGAAATTACTGTATATCCAAGTTTTTGAGATTTGATTTAAGTGATAGTTTGAGAGGTAGTCATGACTTTAAATGCCTGTGTTAGCAAGGGAAAACCACTGGCAATAAGTAGCTAAGCATTGCCTTGAAAAGTTAAGAATCTAAAGAAAGTTGAAGAAAGGCAATAATACAAGGTTCAGAAGTTACTGAGGTGGAAGCTGGAGTTGTGGAGGGGAGAAGCCTGAGGCCAGGCCTTTGAACAAAGGAGGAAGGGTACTGAGCAGTCGATGTTACCGATGAAGAGGGATGTGATTGTAGGTAGAGCAGAGATTATAACGCTTATAAGAAATAGAGTGAAAATCTTTATGCCAATAAATAAGAAGTTTCTGTCTCAAGAAGAAATCATATTCTGGAATAATCCTATTACCACTGGAGGGATTGAATAGTAGTTGGAAGTTTTTTCACAGAGAAAGCACCAGGCCTAGTTTTTCCATGTTCACTGATTTGCCTTTAGGCACTTTATCAGATCATCGCAGCCTTATACATACTCCTCCACTGAATGGTACAGTGAGAGTTTATTCCTAACCTCAGTATTTTTGATTAGTAGACTTTCACACGTACATGTGATAAAAACAAGAAGAGCCATGGATGAAATCTAATAGGTGTTTAAAAAAAAAGAAAAAAGAAAAAGACCAGTTGGATTTTCTCAGGAATATAAGGGGGAGGAGGAAGTTCCCATTTGAACATCTTTAAATTGTGACATCAGTCATTTAAAATAAAATCATGTTTTTCCTTACTAGATTGATGAAAAGAATTTGGGAGATGTCAACGCTATCTATAGAAAAAGGTCAGGGCAGACTAGAAATAGGGAAGTTCCTTAGTATCTCTTTCTTAGTAGTAAAACATAAGAGTAATCTCCTAAAATCAGAAAAAAGGTCCACTGTCACCACCTCCATTCAGCAGTGTTCTGAAAATCGTGGCCTATGTCGAAAGGCGGGAAATAGAAATCAAATAATGACACAAAGAACAAATATAATACTGCCTGACTCAAGTGCTCTGTTGAAATCTAAAAGGATCAACAAATTATTCAGAATAATGATGGCTCAAGAGAGCCAAATATAAGATCCGTGTTTAAAAATAATTAATTGTTCTTCTTTACCAGCAACAGCCAAGAAATGTCAGTCAAGAAAAGATACTACTGACAGCAGGAATAAAAAATGAATCTAGAAATATATGTAAGCTATTTTGAAATTATGACACTTTGTCATAAGACGTTAAGAAAATTAAATGGAGACACTTTATCTCCTTGAATAGGAGGATACAGTATCAGGAAGATGATTCTCAAAAATGATTCAATGTACAGATTCAATGTAATTACACTTACGTTTTCAGCATGAATTTTGTGAGGAGTCTGATGAGCGTAATGAGGCATAATGAAGCCAAATATTGCTAAAGAAGAAGAAAAAGGGTCTTGCCTTATCAGCACTCAAAACTTACTTTAAAGATCTGTAAATTAAGACGGTATGTTATGAGCTTTGGGATAGACGAATGGACCATGCAGTGGAATACGGAAGCCCACGGGACACATACAAACGGGGGGATTGCCACAGGAGAGAGGAAGCATTTGCTGGGGACGGCAAAGGCTTGACTGCATTTATGAAAGAGAGTAAACTTTTATGATCTCGACAGAGGGAAATTGTTACACACAAAATGCAGCCCAGAGAATGAAAGGTTAATAAATTCTACCAAATTAAACTTAAGAACATTTGTTCATTAAAAGATGCTATAAAGAAAGTAGAAAGAAAAGCTGCAGACTGGGAAGAAATACTTGAAACACATAGCTGCCAAATATTCATATGTGTGTGTGTGTGCACCACGTGTGCACAGACACATGAATCAGTGCATACGTGTGTATGCCACCTAGGAGTGTGTAAGCCAGCACAAGAGACAGTCATGTTTCACACATCTGTCAGATAAGCCTCATATTCCTAGGAATTAGAGTTAGTGAAGAAGAGGATCACCAGGCGGATTGACTCAGTTCTGATGGGAGTACAAATTGATGTGACTCTTTAGGAAAACAATTTGGTGTTGTTTTAAAAGGTTGAGCATTTACATTCTATAAGACCTTGAAAGTCACTTCTTTAGAAATTTACCTAGAGGGTAAGCCTAAGCCCTTCAACGGTGTTCTTGCTGGGCTCATAATAAAGTTTATCCCAGTAAACACATAGGGAGGGCATCAAATGTTCATGAAGATAATAACCTTTCTTTGTGCATTGCATGTGGATACTGTGCTCTTTTATTTTTAAAAATACCTGATTTTGACCCAGTGAATATGTTGCTGCTTGGATTTGGAAACAGTGCTATTCTGTAGGCATTTTGTGCTTGTGTCCTAGGGAGGCATATGCTAGGATACCAGAAACAGATTTTATAGTAGCAATATCATTAATAATAAAAAGCCAAAGACAACCAAATTTCAGTGACAGGAGAATGGATGAATGTTTTTATGTATTTGTGCTGTTGTACTATAGAGAGCATTGTGCATAAATGAATAGAAAGTGTGACAACATGGATAAATCTTCGACACGGTGCGTTAAAGCAATGCACTTTTTATAAAAACTAAAAGCATACAAAACAGTATAAAATTCAGAAACGTATGTGCACTGAAATCACATACACACGCCCAGGAAAAATAGGGAGATAAGCAGAGAAGTCACAGTCGTCATCTCCCTTGGGTCTGAAAAGGCAGATGGAAAGTAGGTGGGCAGGTAGGGTGTGCCGACACAGTTCTCACGTTGGTAGGCTTAAGGAAGTCTGTTATTATTATGCTTCCTTATATGTATATGCTATATACATTCTTTATATTTGCCAAATTAGATCAGTTTTTAAAATACCCGTCTATCTTGAGGTTTGCAAACATTTCTAATTGTTTTTTGAATAATTTTCATTTTTTGGAATTATTTTGAATAATTCTGAAAATTTTGAATTATTTTTTGAGTCATTTTCCACCTTGATTCTTATTTTCGAGAGGAGCCAGAAGTTGTAAGGTCTTTAGAGGCGAGGAAAAAACCGTTTGAGTGTTAGACAGAATGGGTTTGTGGCCCAGACTCTGCACTAGGCCTCCAGCCTTCTTATTGGTCCTTCCCCCACCAGTTCTGCTGACACGGTCAGTTCATTTCCCGTCAAGCCAGGCTTCAGAGGTTGCCGTGTCCATGGAGACGTCTTATCTGGAGCACGTGAGTGGACGCGGTGGGTGAGGACCCTGTGTTGCACTTGTGGGGTTCTTTTGCACATAGTTGTGCTGATGCACGTTCATAGAAACTCGGGATGATTGCCCTTTTTCAGGAGTTTTGTGAGCTGATTGTCACAACCGTTGTGGCACTATCAGAAATGGTATGAATCAGAGTATATCCTGCCTATCTGGTACTGCTTTTTCCTCTTGCCCCCTATTATCTTTGCACTTTCCACACCTGGAGCATCTTTCCCTGGGGTCTCGGGCCATGGAGTTTGTTCTTGACCATGGTGACTACTGTGTCCTGCTTGCTTTTTTTTTTTTTTTTTTAAAGATTTTATTTATTTGACAGAGAGAAACACAGCCAGAGAGGGAACACAAGCAGGGGGAGTGAGAGAGGGAGAAGCAGGCTTCCCGCCGTGCAGGAAGCCCCATGTGGGACTCGATGCCAGGTCTCCGGGATCATGACCTGAGCCGAAGGCAGTCGCTTAACCAACTGAGCCACCCAGTGCCTCTACCCTGCTTGCTTTTGATGAAAGAGTCTGAGGAACTTACAGATATGGGACTCATTTGTGTTTTTAAAATAGAGATCTGAAAGAAGTTCTGTTTTTTTATTCAGAGTCACTAAATTCTTTATTGTTCCTAGCTTCTTAGAAAGGCTGTTCTTAAAAAGTCACCCCAAAATCCTCAAACAGAATTTAGTTCTGTTGCTCTTTTCAAAGAAAAAAGGCTCTTTTCACTGTAAAGAAATGTGAATTCTCAGATATCTGAAAGGTTAATCATTGTTTCAAGTCCCTCGCCCTTTCGGGGCTGCCTAAGCTGAAAACAGTGTAACAGGTTATTTTGAAATCCGAGGCCTGAGCAGGCCATAACAGCCGCACAGACATGAAATGATCCACATCTGCTAAAACCTGGTGATCCTTAACTTACCACTCCTTCTTCCGCTGCAGGCTATGCACCTTCCTGTTTTCCCTTGTGGGAAAATGGGACTTGCCACTGTTGGGACCCCCATTGTACAAATTAGTGCTATGGAAGGTGGGGAGCAAAAGAATTACTTCCCTCGTGATGGTCAGTCTTGTTTCATTAGGTGGTATTTCATGAAGAGCTAGAAAACATTTTAGAATTCTCTCTGAAGTAGACACTCTGAGGGGGCAAAGTCTACTTCCTTCTGAGGTGGAGGCATTTAAGAATTGTCATCTAATGATAAAGAATGGCTTAAAATAGATTTCCACCAGAATTTTTGGTTGTAGCATGTAGTGTGATGTGGATGATTTCTTTGTAAAGGGTACTCCCTTAGTAATCCTTTAAAATGCCAGGGGGAGCATTTTAATGTTTCAAGACTGGGCTGAAAGGAACCAGAAAGGAGACACAGAAAGATCCACCGGGGTAGAGACAGCGGAGGAAAACAGTTCTCTGAGAGCCAAGTGAAGACAGTCTTTGATTTGGGAGGCCCCGATCACATGCTGCTGACGTGTCCAGGAGGGGCATGGGGAGAATGGACGGCTGAACTTGGCCGTCACGGGTGCCTTTACAACTGCCCTCCTGGAGGTGAGCGCTGGAGCTGTGGGCAGCTGCTGCTGGGCTGGCTGGCCAGGATTGAAAAGCTCCATTCTTCGGACCATTTTGGAAGGCCCTTTAGGTTGACTGTTGGGCTTTCTGGTGTAAGTCCAAGTAGAAAAACTAGTTATCTGAAACTTACCCTTGTTATGGATGAAAACTTGCCATAATTTGATTTCTTATCAATACACCAGAGGTGAGGGTTTTTGGAAATTTTTGTTTTTATTTTGTTTTTTTTTTCCCTTGGAAATTTGTATAGACCTTTCTTTGAAGCATAAAGTTGTGGTCTCTGAGGTAGGGTGCAGAGCTTTTAAATACAAATCAGGTATGATAACATTTTACTAAAGTTAAAAAGTGTATTTGTCAACTTCATGCATTTAGTCATTGTATTCTTTTAAATTACATAACATGTTACACTAAGGCTTGTGCTTTGTCAAGTCATAAATCCACCTAAAATTCCCTTTGGTCCCATTTTAATATTTAAAGATTCTTGAGTAATGAATGCAAAAGGGCTTGCATGAAATTCCAGATATATTCCTTTTAAGCTTTCCATTTGACATAGAGACATCTGATACTTACAAAAAATCAGACATTAGCTCAGCTTATCATTTTCCCAAAGAAGTTGCCATAAGGTGTTTATTTGCTGCAGAAAAGTCATGTATATCCATTACCAAAATGTGGTGAGCTTCTATGAATTGGGATTGATTTTTTTAGAGTTTGACAGTTTATCATCGTTACACCAGAGCTTTTTCAGATACTTCATTTGTGTTTGGATAGATCTGAAATAAAGCTTATTTGTCGAAATACTGAATTAGTCCCACGCTGACCACTATCACATACAGTTCGAAAGGTTATGTACTTGTTACATTTTCTTTGCTATCCTCTGGTTATTTGACTTCGATTTTAGATGTAGTAAGAATTGTTTAGTAAACATTTTTGAAAAAGATTTTATTTATTTTTCTGACCGAGAGAGAGATATCACAGAATCACAGATACGCACAGAGGCTTTAACCCACTGAGCCACCCAGGTGCCCGAAAAGAACATTTTTTAAGGCTTGCAGAATTGTTAGTCTGGGGACGCCTGGGTGGCTCAGTTGGTTAAGCGACTGCCTTCGGCTCAGGTCATGATCCCGGAGACCTGGGATCGAGTCCCACATCGGGCTCCCTGCTCGGCGGGAAGCCTGCTTCTCCCTCTCTCACTCCCCCTGCCTGTATTCCCTCTCTGGCTATGTTTCTCTCTGTCAAATAAATAAAATCTTAAAAAAAAAAAAAAAAAGAATTGTTAGTCTGCCAGGTTGACCCAAAAAATTTATGTTCACTGTGACTTTTTTTGTTTTTTGTTTGTTTGTTTGTTTGTTTGTTTTTGTTTGAAGATCAAGGAGATTTTTTAAAATAATTAGTTTTGTTAAATTGGGTGCCATTCCAGCATGTATTTTACATTTGTTTCCCCTAATTTGATGAAATAAGTAGAAATTGGAAGAGCTCAGTTACAGTATGTGAAGGATTGATTGATGAAACACTCAAGTTAACTGTGCTTACTAGTTTCCCAAGGGGTGACTTCCAGATCCTGCTTTCCATTGTCTTGATCCTTTCGTCATCCTGACGGGAAACAGACCCAAGTATCTAGCAGTGGCTTGTTTTCCCTTAGAACTGTGAACATCCCCCACCTACTGAATCACAGTTTCGAAGAGAGTTACACTTCCCTTTGTAACTTAGGGTTTCTCTCCTATTCTTTTTGGAATTCTGTTGCTTTTACTGACTTCCCCTGGGTATTAATCACATTATGATTTTGGATGGTGGTGTGAAAATTAGAGTATTTTGCTAAATACAGCCAAAGAAGCAGGCTTATCAGCTGAGCTCTGTCTCTTACACTAAAATATTGCTCTGGAATATTCTAGAATTTCACTTTCATTCTTGTAGAAGGGAAAAAGGGAAATACTTTCATTCTTTTTTGGCTTTTTTATGTTTGTTACTTTTAATTCCATAAGGACTATCTGAATGTGTGTTTACTGTAAAAAATTAGAACTTCTTTTAGCAGCTTTTCCCCTTTCCCTTTCTGTACACATAAGTAATTATTGCTAGTGCCCTGATTTAATATTTTAATATTTAATGATTTTAGTATTTTTAGGCCTTTTCCTAGCTTTTACAGAAGTATCTGTTTTATACATACACTGATTTAGATCATATGCAGACATATATGAAAATGACCATGTACACAAGTCGTCAGTTTTTAAGTTTTATTTCTGGAAATCAATGCTTTTCTAGGAACGTTCCCATTGCATCTATATTTTCAGATGCATCGGTGTGCAGCCATTGGTGATGTTCTCTTCGTGTCTCTGGGGGGTCAGCAGTGGTTGTCTCTTCTCACCCCTGAGACTGCTTGCTGGCGTCCTCATTCTCCTGGGATCTGCCTGTCCGTAGGTTTAGCACTTCTAGTATTCATTTCAGAAATCTGTTTTGGGCCTTGTTAATCCCCTCTCTTGTTTCTGTTTTATTAATTTCCATCTTGATTTTCATTTTTTTTTCCTTCAGGTTACATTTGCTGCTTTCTTTTAAACCCATGACAAGCGATGTTTGGTTCACTATTTTCTGCCAGTTTGGCTCATGTCAGACCTTATTGTATGTCTCTGTCTCCTCTTCAGTCTTTTCCGTGTTTGTTCCTCCTTCTCTCTGAATCGTTTACAGCATCACAGATTTTCTCATAAGCTGCATGTAATTCGTTACAAACATTGAGTTTTTTATTTCATTTTAAAATACCTTTTGTTTCTTTTAAAAAACTGTTGTGTCATTTTCTATCATTTACAATTTCATGCTTGGCTTCATGTCTTATTTGAGAGTCAGCATTTGAAGATTATGGATCTCAATTCTGTATGGATGCTTTCTTAATATCTTTTTCTACTGTATCTTGTTTTCTTGGTTACCCTTTGTATGATAGAGACATATTTGAAAAATTATTTCTGGGAATAGTTTGTAGTCTAGTTTTCTACAGTGTGGGATTTTTACCACTGCATTTAAAAAAATTGTTTCCTTGTATTATTTGCTGCAGACATACTGTAATGTATGTAATTATTTCCTTCACTGATGAACATTTAGATAATTTTTAGTTTTTTACTATGACAACAGTACAGAAAACATCATATATTTTATATGAGATCTAAGGGAACCTAAAGATACAAATCCTGCTTCTGTCTAAGCTTTAGAATAAATTGAAAAATAAAATGTAGAAACAGGGGCAAAATGTTCTCTTAGTCACTGATACTAGCTAGCTAAGTTGAAGGTTGTGGCTGTCCGTGTGTTGATGAGGGGACTTGCTCGTTCGGCTGTCCCACCCTGGCCACTTCCCCGGTCACTGGCGGCCCCTGCACCAGTTGGCCCAGCGCCAGCATCGCGGGCTCACGGGCATTTTCCCGTAGGTGTGGAGGCGGACCTGTGTTCTGGGAAAGAAGGAGGGAATAGCTGAGCTAAGGGTAAGCCTGTGTATTACTTTTTATATTATGCATTTAAATAAATAATTGGTTGGGGTCGAAGAAATTTAGGGGCTGTGGTTCTGGGAGCGTGGGTGTCATGCTGTGTCTCTGTAGCATCAGGGAGCACGAGGAAATCGGTACAGCCACGCACCCTGGCCTCTTGCCAGCCGGGAGGGGGGCCGTGCTGGAGGCCGCCTCTGGAGGCAGGTGGCTGCAGCCCGCGCTCAGCCACTAGAACGGACGAGACTGGCCTTCAGGCCATCCATACGTATCTGTCCCCACTTAGCTCGGATTTTTGTTGTGACTTTTTAGTTTAATTATTGTGTAATGGGAGAGAGTGGCTGTAACGTTTGTGCTGTGAGGAGTTTGTTGTGTGTTGTGTGTTTGCTTTATGGATGCTGCTGCTGTCTGATTTGGTGTGTAGTAGGTATTTTTTTGCTGCTACATCATTGTTGTGGATTTTTCACTTTTAAGCCTGATAAAGACCTTCTCGTTTGCCCATTTGATGCTTTTACTCAAATGTTACCCATGACTTACTGAGCTTATGAGATGATTTCTTTGTGTTTGACTCTGAGATACACTGTACTCCTTCAAATTTTTAAAATTTTATTTTCTCTGATGTACTACTTGTAATTGGATTTTGCTTTATGATCTATACGGAGCCTTCTCGTTAGTAGATGAATTCAGCTTCTTTAAATGTCTTCCTAACGTTTGGTTGTGCCGTTTGTTGTGATTTCCTGAGCCTTCTGACTGTGGTGATTGGGCGGCTGAAAGATCGTATTAAGTATACTCTATGGTTGGGCTTGTTTTTTTTCCCTGATGTGGGTTTCTTCTTTTTTTTAACTTTAAGATTTATTTATTTTAGCGGGAGAGGAAGAGAGTGACTGTGCATGCAGGGGGAGGGGGAGAGGGAGAGGGGGAGAGAATCTCAAGCAGACTGCTCGCGGAGCGTGAGGAAGTCACGGGGCTCAGTCTCAGGATCCTTAGATCATGACCTCGGATCTAAAATCAAGAGTCGCACGCTTAAGCTTAAGCAACCCAGGCATCCCTCAGCTGCTCATTTTATAACTTTACATAGTGTACTTGATCCGTACCTTTGGAAAGTTCTATGAGCAGGGACAGAATTGGTATATTTCCAGTTTTAAATTCTTCCCTCCTCATTACCCTGAACAACGTATTTATGGACACATCTCCTCAGGCGAGGGAAACAAGTAAAAATAAACTATTGGGACTACATCAAAACAAAAAGCTTTGCTACAGCAAAGGAAGCCATTGACAAAACACAGAGGCAACCCAGTTAATGGGAGAGGTGATTGCGAATGATATGTATCTGATAATGGGGTTAATATCCAAAATATGTGAAGAACTCCTGCAACTCAACAGCAAAAAACTGGTCTGATTAGAAAACGGCAGAGGACCTAAACAGACATTTTTCCAAAGAAGACACGTAGATGGTCAACAGTGCCCTGAAAAGATGCTGAGCATCACTTATCAGGGAAATGCAAATCAAAGCCACAATGAGATGTCACTTTGTATCTGTCAGAATGGCTAGTATCAAAGATAAGAAGTAGCAAGTTTTGGTAAATATGAGGTGTAAGAGAGACCCTGGTCTGCTGTTGGTGGAAGCATAAATTAGTGCAGCCAGTATGGGAAATAGTATGGAGGCGCCTCAAGAAATTGAAAGTAGAGCTGCCATATGATCCAGTAAATACTGGATGTTTACCCAAAGAAAATGAAAACACTAATTTGAAAAGATATCTGCAGCCCTGTTTATTGCAACATTATTTACAATAGCAAGATAATGGAAAAAACGACCTAACTGTCCATTGAGAAATGGACGCATAAAGCAGGTGCAGGGTGTCATACTGCGTGACATAAGTCAGACAGAGAGAGGCAAGTAAGCGATCTCACTCACGGGTGCGATCTGAGTAACCAGATGAACAAATAAGCTAGCAGAAG
The DNA here is from genome assembly GCA_004023965.1 of Spilogale gracilis. Classification (NCBI taxonomy): domain Eukaryota; kingdom Metazoa; phylum Chordata; class Mammalia; order Carnivora; family Mephitidae; genus Spilogale; species Spilogale gracilis. Next base: position 201,797 of record PITA01000357.1, on the reverse strand, counting down.
ACCAAGCGCTTAAATGAGAACAGCAAACTGGGATTGTCAGAGGGTGGAGAGAATGGATAAAATACGTAAGGGGATTAAGAAGTGCAGACTTGGGGCGCCTGGGTGGCTCAGTTGGTTGGGCGACTGCCTTCGGCTCAGGTCATGATCCCGGAGACCCAGGGTCGAGCCCCACATCGGGCTCCCTGCTCGGCGGGAAGCCTGCTTCTCCCTCTCTCACCCCCCTTGCTTGTGTTCCCTCTCTGCCTGTGTTTCTCTCTGTCAAATAAATAAATAAAATCTCTATAAAAAAAAAAGAAGTGCAGACTTATAGTTATAAAATCAGTAAGTCACAGAGATGAAAAGTACAGCATAGAGAATAGGCAATACTGTAATAATGTTGTATGGTGACCGACCGATGGTAACCAGACTTACCTTGGTGAGTGAGCTCGGAGTTATTTAGAGAATTGTCGAATCACTATGTTATACACCTGATGCTTATATGATATTGTATGTCAGTTATATTTCAGTTAAATTGTTCCTTTTTACTTTTCTCATTTTTTTGATGCTATTTCTTTATAATTTTAAATTGATTCATACCTGTGTTATTTGATTTTACATTATATCTATAAAAATAAATATAAATTATATATCTAATTGACCCCTATTATAAAAGAGCAGGCAACTAGTATAGTTTATTCTCTTGAATTTATCATTTTTATGTTATTCTAGTCATAGAAATTTTAGGAAGAGATCTGTTGAAGTATCACTGACATATAATAAGTTGTACGTATTAGCATGTACCAAGTGTTGACTTTGACTTTTGGAAACGTCACCCCAGCTGAGATGGTGAACATGTCCATCACCACCAGAAGTTTCTTCGTGGCCTTTCAGTGATCCCTTTTCCGCTGCCCCTTCCCATTCCCTACCTGTCCTCAGAGAACTACTGAGCTGATTTCCATCACTGGAGACTAGTTACCATTTTTAGAATTTTTAATGAATGGAGCACAGTATGTATTAATTTGCATGTAATCTTGCAGCATATTTTTTTTGAGGTCCATTAATGTTTAGTGTGAATTGGCCAGTAGATGGTTTCTTTTTATTGCGAGCAGTGTTCCATCATATGGACACACCACATAAAGCTGCCACAAACATTTGTGTGTAAGTCCTCACTACCTTTACATTTGAGTCTCACTGAAAGAGTCAGGGCTCTTACTGCTTCCTCTCTCTGTGTGTGGGTCAGCACGTTATCCTGCAGGATGGTGAGGCGGTCAGGTTTCCCGTGGATTAGCTGGGTACCCAGAGTTTCACCTGCAGTCTCGCTGAAGTGCAGCTCCTGGGACGGGGGCGAGGCGGGGGGTGTACGGCTAGTTCTGGTGTGGGGCCCGGGGTTGTATGTTTCAACAAGCTTCCAGATGATGCTAATGCCGCTGCTCCATAAACTGTGCCGTGCAAAGCACGGATATAGAGCCTGAGAGTTCTTGAAGCCAGGCAGGAGTGGGGTATTTTTTTCCTACCAGGTAATTGTAAACTACTTCTAGTGTTGCGTTTTCATCAGAAATGGAAATAACTACATGTGTCATGTCAGTCAGCATTTGCTGTTCCAGGAGTTCGCTCGCTCGCTCGCTCTGTCTCTGTTTTATTCGGCCGTTCGTCGTGGTGAACACCTGGACGAGCAGTGGGCGGTGGCAGCTATCTTTCCGTTCTGTTTATTGCGATCTTCCAGACAGGCCTGTGGAGTGCGGGGGGTGGGGGCGTACCCTTGCTCACCCTCCCCTGTGCTTTCCCAGGGAGGCTTCATTTGTTTTGGGATTTTGGTAGGAAGGGGATGCCCTGGTGTTGGCCCTGGTCATGCGGTCATGCGCTGGGGACAGTCTGGGTCGGAGGTTGGCGGGGCAGTCTCGAGTCAGAACTCCATACAGTCAGCCGACAGCAGAGCTCAGAGCCAGTGTGCTTGTCGGACTTGTCGACGCGTCTCAGCATTCCCCTTTCTTCAGACTCCTGGTCGCAGGCCCTTGAGGAAGGATGGAGTGTTGTGTTGAGTCCAAGGCCCTGAGAGCTGGTGGGCAGTTGGGCCAGCTGAACTCAGTGAAGATCGCAGTAGTTCTGATGTCACGAGGCTGGTAGGAGGGTTAAGTCATATTCGTAAGGTGCTCAGGACCGTGAACCCATACAGTCAGTGCCTTCTCGTGTGTGCTCTGTCTGTAAGCAGCTATATGGAAAATAAGAAGACAGGTAGAGAAGAGGGAGGATTAGAAAAAGTCAAGCGTCTTTTCTCAGATTGCAGTGGCCCCTGTTTACAGGCCTCGAACCCGACTGTGTGATGAGGTGTGAGTGTGTGTGGGCGTCCAGGTTGGTTCCCTCTTGCTCAGAGGCCCAGCCACCTGCACGCCTTGGCCAGGAGGGCCTGTATTTTGTTTCTGTGGTTCCTTTGAAACCTCATGGTGGGAATGGGAGAGACTACATGAGGGTGAAAGTTGGAATTGGAATTTGTGATAATTAGGAATTTACCATAATTTTCAATTAACCTTGATTTTATTTCTATTCTTTTTGAATGATTTCAGTACAATTAAGTCAGACCCGCAGTATGCTATATGAGCATTTCTTTTGAAATGTTTCTGTTTTGTATAAGAGCACGATTCTTCACTCAAAGCCATATTTAAAAATCACAGCTGACACTAGCATTTTCCCTTATTAATTGAATCTATATTTTTTCTGGACACATCTGAAAACCTCTGTTACATATGGTTTCTCTCTTGGAGCTGAAAGTAGACCTGTTCCCCTTTTCCCTTCATTCCTGGTCTCCTGACTCCAGTGCCCCTCTGTCCTCGGGGATCTCTCTGCAGACACTGAGGTAGATCAGAGCCTTTCCGGGCAGCTCCTATATTTTTCTCCTGAAATAGCGGAACTTTAATTGTTTGCTTTTAATTACATTTTTAGGAGCATTTCAAAGGATTATTATCTTCTTTGTCATACCTGGCCCATTTCCTGGTACTAAACTCAAAATAGCATCTGATCTGATCCTGTTGGTTGCGTAACATGCCGAGTCATAATTTCTTCCTTTTGCTGTTGGGAATAACCTCTGCTCCCAGCGTCATCCAGCCTCTCTCGTACACAGCTGCCGTTGTGACCGTTCTCAGTTCTCTGAGACGGATAATCTGCCCTTCTGAAGTGTGTTGTATTAAGTCCACTAAGATTAGTAAGTGCTACCAAGCAGAAAAAATACTGGATGTAAAACCAAGCAATGACGTGACCGTGAAGCTAGCATGTGCTTTGGATGACTCATCTTTTCCCGAAGAAAATTTGCTAAGAGAGACGTCTTTCAGAGAATGATTAAGATTACATAAAATTTAAGATTAGAAAACAAATTTATATTTTCTAATTGAAGTATACCGTTGACACACTAGAACTGCAGGATTTATAATATTATAAAATGGTTGAAATTTACTCATTGAATGCTAATTGAGCTGTTCTGCTTAAATACTTTTTTAGTAGAAAAAATTTTATAGACTGCTTTATATAATGCTAATTTATGTTAATTAGCCTTTGAAAGGCACAAATAACTTATCTTTTTAATGATTTGAGAGTGTTAATACCCTGTTTTCCTTGTTCTTTTTTTCTTTAAGTACCCCACATTTCTTGTCATTTTATTTAAGGTACTTCACATAAGATGTAATGTCTCAAAACTTTTAGTCCCTTGAGAAAATGTCTTAAGGTTTTAACTGTCAAATTTAAAAATGATTGTCATTATTTCCAGAGAACATAAACATATAAGGGGAAAGTATATTGATTCTTTCACTTCTGGAGTAAGAAGACTTGAGCAGGAGACCATTCATTTCACCTCCTCCCCGCCACCATCTCCCAGATCAGCCGGTTTGCGTTTATCTCCCTAGTTCCTGCCTCGTGTGCATGCACACCCTCTCCCCCATCATTTTATTTCATCAACATGATGTTTGTTTATAGCACCTCTTACAATGAAAGGGAGGGTATTTTTACCGGTCAGGTTTATTTGTGTTCTTAATGTGTGTTATCTCTTTTTTTCCTTTTAAGGACATTTTATACGTCTAAAAAATAATAGCTTTTCAACTTTCTGTTGGCTAGTGTGATTTTTAAGTATGGCATTTATTTGAGAATATTAATACAATTGTAGAGCAAAGCCTCGCCGGGTCTTCCTCAGGCCTCCATTCCTTGATGTAGCATTACAAGTATTATTGATGAGCATGGATTATAGTCTTGCTCTGTGCTTTACTGGGATGCCTCAGGGCTTAGGAACTTGTGGGATATTACTTTTGTGATTTATAGTCAGCTTATTCCTTTGGCCCCTCTACTTAGTATACATTTTCAGTTCACAATTTGATGCGAAAAAAATGAATTTGTTCCTATTTGGGGGGGGGTCCTAAAGAATATGAGACAACCCCTATTAGCTAGGAGTTTGAATTTTCAGAAACTGGAACTTAGTAGTAGTACATATATTTCAGGCCAGGGTTTGACTGTAGAGGGCCTTTAAATTCACCTTTGTGATTCCGCTCTCAGAAGGGCCGGCTACGGGCGGGTGGCTGGGGAGTGCCTCTTCCTGGTGTCTCTCCCCTGCGCAGGAACCCTTTATACTTTATCTTTTCTGTACCTCCGCTGGTCTACATATATTCATGTTATTTCTTTAAAGTATTAAGAGAAAGAAGTTCATAGTAAAAACAGAAGCGGGGAGAATATGAGGTTTAATGTCATAGGGACAGCAGAAGCAGCCCCGGAGTAGGAAGAAGGAGGTCACTGGCCAGCACTGATGTGATGTTCATCTCTGTTTCAGAACGGGTGTTGTGCTAGTAAATATGCTCTGCTGGAGAAGTGTGGACAGAGCACCGTGGACGTGTGAAGGGAGGGACTTGGGAGCAGTGCCTTGAAAGATCCCTGGGTGCTAGCTAGGCACGCCAGGCAGAGGGCAGCTTGTCCACAGGCGTGGATGGGGAGAACTTCTGGAACATGGAGTATGTGTGCCTGAGGTTGGAGAAGAGGTCAGGCAGGTGGACACACCTAGTTTAACAGGGTGCTTCCTCCGCCATGTTAATTGTTTTCTCCATTTTTATCCTGAGTGTGAAATAAATCATTGCACAGTTTTAACTGGGGGCAGAGCAGGACTGCATTTGCATTTCACAAAGATTGTACTACAGGAAATTTGGACGCTGTGTTGGAAGGAGCCAGTCCCAGGTGAAGATCTGAAGAGACTTCCTGCTGCTGAGGAATGAGGGGCCAGAACTTTGGCCTTAGGAAAGGGAGGGTCTTGGAGCTTTGTGAGCTGTGGAAAGGACAACGTCTGGGATGACTTCTGGATGGAGATACTACCAAGTGTGAAAGAGAATCTGGAAGAAGGGCTGACAAGAAGCTGGTTTGAACGTGATAAAGCATTTCAATGCAGACGTGCCAATAGGCCGGGAGTCAGAGAGACGCAGTTGCCAGGGAAGTTTGGGTTAGAGGCAGGGATTTGGACATCCTTGGTATTCTGTGTGGTGAAAGTTCTGGGTGGGAACGAGACCTCCTAGGTGGGGTTTCTGTTGGGAGGGGAAGAACGCTGAGAAAGGAACAGAAAGTGGAAAGAAAGACAGGAAAGTGGACAGGGGTGTTCCCAGGGAGATGAAGAGAGGGATTCATGGAGGAGGGTCCAGCACTAATGTCTGGTCATCAGAGGCAGCAGCCTCACGGTGCCCCTGAAAGCGGGGCCGGAGCAGCCTGGGAGGGACAGGGTGCGGCAGGAACACTGCGGTGGGTGTGAGCCCCGCGGCGGGTGCTCCTTTACTCTCCTCCCTCGAGAAGCTTGTCCTCGAAGGACCAGAGCTGGAAAGAAGCCGAGGGAAAGGTTCTGGTGGGAGACACATGAGACTGGAGGAGTGTAGAAGTAACGATCATTTCTGTCACCAGGTTCTTAGAAAGGTCTGAGAGCTGGGTAGCAGAGTTAACTCCCCTTGACTGGTCCTGGTTGGAGCTGACCTTGGAAGCCACTCAGACAGACTTGCCCTTATGTTTCTTTATTCATCTTTCTTTCCTCCTCCTCCTCCTTTTTTTTTTTTTTAATCAGATAAACTTAACCAGATACTGTTTTTTCATGAAATTTATTTCCTCATGGTAGACCCTGGCGTAGCTGTTTATTTGTTCACCAGAAGTGCTGTCACGAGCACCGGGGGCGCTCCTTTGAGTCTGGCCTGCCCCTCAAGGCCTCACCCCCCGCAGGTGCTCAGGCAGGGCCGGCCAGCTGACGTGCGTCCAGCCCCGCTGTCCGGGCTGCTTCTGTCTTCGGGGGAAGCGTCCCAGCCTTTTCAGACTTCGCTCTCCAGATAAGTCGGACGAGTCCCTTCATGTGTGAAAAAGCTCAGTGTGCTGAAGCAGATTTGGATCTGCAAATAAAGGAGTCAGAGGGAACCTCTCTGACTGGAATTTCATATTTCAGAATACCTGTCGAAGAAGGAGGTTTTTAGGGATGATACCATCTATTTCCTTCCTTTCTTCCTTCCTTCCATTTTATTTATTTTTCAAAAATTGAGCTATAATTGCCATATAACATCGTGTAGGTTTAAGGTGTATAACGGGTTGATGTGCTGTATTTATATTTTACAATATGATTACCCCTGTAGCATTGGGCAGTACCTCACGCCACAGGAGTATTATTTCCTGTTTGTTGTCAGAGCAGTCAAGGAGAGAGATGGCGCCACATTCTGTCTTTACTGTCGTAAGATTGGCCAGCCTCCTTCACATTCCCTTTGTCAGAAATAAAATTAATAAGGAGAGTCTCCTTCACAGAATAATTAACCAGTTTTTGAATCAGTTATAAAAATGAAATCTGTATGTTGTAATTTACAATCTCATTAAAATAATACTCTGGGGGCGCCTGGGTGGCTTAGTCGTTAGACGACTGCCTTTGGCTCAGGTCATGATCCTGGAGACCCGGGATCGAGCCCCACATCGGGCTCCCTGCTCGGCGGGAAGCCTGCTTCTCCCTCTCTCACTCCCCCTGCTTGTGTTCCCTCTCTGGCTGTGTTTCTCTCTGTCAAATAAGCAAATAAAATCTTTAGAAAAAAAGTAAGACTCTGGGCTCTGGAGAGTCTGATTTGAGCTCTGTGGATGGCTGACCCCTTCCCTAGGCCTGCTTTTGGGAAGGTCCTTGGGGCCTTATCAGAGCCTCTTCCCTCTGAAGTGTATTACTTCGGTGGATGAGATTGTCATTTGGAGTTCCATGATGACCCGTGGAGGATCGTGCATTTGCAGTTATACCTAAGTCATTTCAGATGGAAATTTGTGTGGACCAAACATCTCATAAAAGGTGTTATAGGCTCTAAGAATACGATGTCGGAACTGTGTGCTAATTCAACAAAAAATATTTGTGGAAGTATGATACAGGAAGATTTAAAGACATTATTGCCTGTTTATTTGGTGGAATCTTACACAGTCGTCACATGTTTTTGAAGAGTGATAACAAAGGAAACGGCTATTTTGTTAAAGGCAAAAGGGCTACAAAATTCTGTATACGGTTTAAAAATAATTTATTCAATTTAAAAATTTAAAAATTCACAAAAAAGATTCTAAAATAAATTACATAGTAAGGTAAGCCTGTTCCTGAAGACATGTAAACTCTTCCCTTCTGTTTCAGCTAATCTTCCAGTGCCAACCATCGCGGCAATAGACGGACTCGCTCTGGGCGGCGGCCTCGAGCTTGCTCTCGCGTGTGACATCCGCGTAGCAGGTGAGAAGTCATCCTCTTAGAAATTAGCTTTGTGCTTGAGCCTCAGATGATTCCTAATAGTTCTGCTTTTCTTTTATTGACTGGAACATTGAGAAGAAGTCACTGTTGGGCTTATTGAGGTACTGAAGATTCCCAGTTCAGAGAAGAGTCTCTTACGAGCCTTAGCGAGAGGGGAGGACAATGGGAACGGGGTCAGACAGAACTGAAATTGAATCGTACGCCTGGTTTTTTCTGATCAGTTTCCTCCTCCAAAATGGGAGAAGCAACAGGAGCTGTTGTGACGACCAAGTGAACTAATCTGGGGCATGTGCCCAGTCCCAGCACTTAATTCATGTCGGCTACAGGAATGATGATCTCTTTGAGGTTCACTTCTTCCTTGATTTCCTGTGGGTTGGATGAGGTGATTATGAAAATAATAATGAGAACAGTCCGTGCTGGCCCTGTGCTGAGCGCTGACCCGGTGCCCAGCCCTGCTCTAAGCCGCTAGTGTGTATTACGTCACACCATGGGCCTCAGAGCCCTCAGTGGTAGGCGCTCTGGGGTGCTCGAGGAAGCTGGGGCACGGACAGGAGACAGTAACGGGCCCAGAGCAGTGGTTGAGCTGGGTTTGGAACCCAGGCAGTCCGGCACCATGGCCATCACTCCCCCTATTCTGCCAGAGCCCTGCAGACTGCCGCCATAGGTCACATTGGGGTGACATAAAGAGGCCCTGGGACCAAGGACCGGGCAAAGCAGGCAACAGCTGTGTGTCACCGTTCTTCCCCAGGCTCCCACTGTCACTCCTGAAGCAGCTGCCTGGTAGAAATAGAGTCAGTATAATTATGTTTTCAATAATTTTTGACTGTGTCTTGGGATTTATAGGTGCTAGTGCATGTGGACGCTTTCCCTCTTTCCACTTTATTTTAATCTCTACTTACCTGTCAGAAATGATGAGCTTTAAATGGAAAAGCTAAAGTCCACGTAGTCCATTTTTGAAAGCATGCAGATTCTGTGAATTAGGATATGGTGGGTGGTCCAGACACATTTGGATATGCAAGTAAACAAATAAATAAGAGGTTATAAAGTAGCCATGAAAACAAAACACAGAAAGAGGAGCCCTGTCCAGCTGTCAAAACAGTGAAACTGTTCATCAAAAGTAACTAGAGATTCGGCCCCGAAAAGCTGCCATACCGGATGGGATATATTAAGCTGTTTAATTTGGAGGGCCCTCCAGGCCGCTGAAGGTCCCTGCTTGTCCTCACCCTGAGTAAGTAAGGGGCCTGGGCCTTCAGACATGAGTTGGCGGTATCAGGCCGGATTACGTAGTTATAACCCTGGTCTTTCTGCCCCGAAAAGTAATTCACTGCCAGGCACTTTTTAAGAGGAAATGTCATGTGACTCTCCTAATGTACATCGTTTCTAGTGTTTACTTATTTCCATAACTAAACACCTTCTGAAGCAACTTTTTAAAAAAGATTTGTGATACAGGTTTAATTCATAAACAAAACATTTGTAGCTGATTTTAGTAACTTTTTCAAGTCATAATATTTAAATCTGATGATACAGATTTTACTTAATTTTCTTCCTTCCTTTTTAGCTTCCTCTGCAAAAATGGGCTTGGTTGAAACAAAGTTGGCAATTATTCCTGGTGGAGGTATGAACTGTTCCATTGATTTACTTACTCTCAACAACAGGGCAGAAGGCAAAGGGGTGTTCATTGAAAAGGCAGTTTTTGTGTAAAGAGACTAATATTGTATTGTTTGCTTTTGCAGCGAAGTCCTTATGCAGAACATGCTCTCTTAGCTTAGGTACTTGAGAAGATGCTACGTATGTTGGGTGCTGCTCTGTTTTTGTGGTGTCTCCTGTGCTTTTCTGTATAATTTCTTCATTTTTAAATTATTATATCAGTCACATTTTTCTTGAAGGGTTGCACTGATTTTTCTGAAACGTTGGTGTGGGTCTAGGAGTGTGCATGCCCTCAGAGAGCGGCCTGCACGTGGTCAGACCCCACTGGAGGAGTGGGCAGGGCTTCCAGGCTTTATGCCAGCTTTTTTGTGTTTCTGGGCAGCAGGACAAAGGTTGGGGTTAGTGGGTGACCTGAACGTGGAGCTGAGTTGCTTCTTCTGTCAGGTAGGTGAGCTGCTTTTTGGGAAGACTCACTTAAGAAAGCACCTTTGCAACGTTGATAATGAAATCTTATATCACCCAATAAATCTGAAGTTTTGGTTCTTTTGTCTGATGAGAGAATTTGGAGTTATTCCTGTTTTGTGTAGTCGTTCTTTCAAAAAGTAGGGTTCATTTGAAATGTGCACATTGATAATTGATTACAGTAACAATGTGAAAATGAAAAGCCGTGTTTGAGCACTTCAGACATGTTTGTACCTGGACAGGTTAAAATTGTGTGCTGAACCTTACCATTAGAAGAGTGCTTATCCTGATTAGGGCGGTGGGGAGAAACTAAAACACAGTTCAGTGAAGCTGGTGACTATCCAGGCCAGTGTATAAGGCTCACTGAATGTTTCTACTTCGGTTGTCCATGAAAACGCTCTTCTTGTGGGCCAAAGCACTTGCTGTCTGTCTGTCCGACCGTGCCAGTCTTGTTCACGGCAACGAATGAGAATACTCCGAGGAGGACCGCCGTGGAAATGGGTCCGTTTGAAAAGAATTATCAGGTAACTGGAAATACTGGAAATAAAACGAGGTTTAGAAAAAGGATGATGGTATGATATGTTTCTGATTCTTTTAAGAAGCAAGCATTTATTGATAATCAGGGTATAGCTGACCCCAGAAAGTCAGTGACTGTAGTGGAGTGGTGACAGCCTTCCCCGCCCCTGCTGCCAAGGTACTTCGGCCTGGACCTTGTGAGTTGGACAAAAGGTCTTTGCAGAAAATGTGCTAAGGCTCTTGAGATGACCTCATTCTGGATTATCCGAATGAATCTCAAATCTGGTAACAAGTGTCTATACAAGAAGAGAAAGAAGAGAAGAGGAGAAGCAGAAGAAGGTCCTGTGAAGGCAGAGACTGGAGAGAAGTATTTTTAAGTCCAGGAAGGCCAAGGATTACTGGCAGCCAGCAGAAGCCAGGCGCCTCTGGGAGGAAGTGCCCCTGCCAGCATCTCGAGTTTGGGTTCTGTCCCCCAGAACTGTGAGAGGAGACTCCTGTGGTCTTAAGCCAGCAAGTTCACGATAATTTGGTATAGCAGCCCTTGGAGATTAATACAGTGATGCTTGATGTTTTGGTGATTTTTTTCTGGACAGGGAGTTAGTGGGTGGCAGAGATAAGGGGTGGAAGGAAGATGAACTTGGTGTTTGGGATATCTATCATCATCTCGAAGATGAAATGTTTTGTATTAAAACCACGAGTAGGTGGAACAGTTGCACGAGTGGGCCGTTGGTGTAGGTTAGAGGAAAGAAGCCTAATTAACTGCACTACAGAGACACAAGCGGTAGCATTAGCTCCTTCGTCTTCGCTCGGGAACCAGCCCCGTGCCTTTTGAGGTCTAGGAATTAGCATTGTCTTTCCAGAGTACTGAAGTTCCTTAGGGTCCTCCTCAATCAGGGACCCGTTAATTAGAACCCACTTGTAAATTTGATTCATCTTGGACTGTGTAGTCTCATGATTACAGGTACTTCTGAAATTTTTATTAAATGAATTGGTCATAAAATTCAGAATGCTGTAACGTTTTCTCATCTACTTACAAAGATCATCTTCTGTCTTTGTCTTTTTTCCTAAGTGAGTCTGAGGGAACGTATCTCAGTTGCTCCTTTCATTAATGAAGCTTTCAAGTTCATCACCTTGTTTCTTGCCTCTTGTACTGGGGGACTTGGGGTTTGTGTCAGGAAACCCTGCTACAACTCAGAGAACTGTTCAGGCTTCTTGCTCGGGCACACACACACACCGCTGTGACGGATGCATCGTCCTTTCATCGCTCCGTGTGGTTCTCTCGGATTTCCTCCAGCTTTTTATTTGGGGAGTATTCAAACTTCAGAAAATTTGAAAGGCAGAAAAATGAACCTCTTTATACTCCTCACCAAGCTCTGCCTGTCCCCGTATGCGTCTCCTTCTCTCCTCCCGGGCTCATTCGCACTCTGTGTTCCCGCTGAGCCATTGCAGAAGGCCGGGTGAACTGTTTGTGGTAGCAGCATGCCTTTCCTCCGAAGAACAAACTCCTATAGAAGCACAAAACCACCGCCACACCTAAGGAGATTAGCATCATTTCAGGTTCCCCACGTGGCTCATAGCGTTGTTTGTGGTGGTTTTGGCTTTACTTTTTCAGTTCAGGATCCAGGTAAATGTCATGCTGCATTTGGTTAGATCTGTGGGGTTTTCTGTCTTGTTTTCTAAATCTAGAGAAGTCTTCATTTCTTTGTTTTTTATAACACTTTTTTTTTTATTTTTTAAGAACAGGCAAATTATCTTACTGAGGTTTACACATTCTGAATATGACTGAGTCATTTCCTCAAATTTAGATGTAGGTTAAAATATTTAGCCAACAATACTTAGTGGGCCATGCTCTGTTTTTCATTTTCATTCTATGCTGTGGCACTTGGTATTAGGTCGTCCTGCTTTGGGTGACGATAATTTTGATTCCTTAGTTCACGTGGTGACTGACTACGAGTACCCTTTTAACATTCTGTTTTTAGAAACTTTTCAGGAAAAGAATCTTTAATAATTCTTATTGTCATTGACCATTCCCCAAATTAAAAATGAGAGGAAGGAAATGAGCGTATTCAGATGTCGTGGGAATAGGGCGAGGGATGGGAGGCCTCCCTGTTCATCTGACTACTACAGGCTGTGCTTTGCAGTAAGGCAGTTTCTGGGCACGGTGACCTTCTATTTAAGGCGTATCTGTGAAGTACCGTGGATTTTTAGATCCTACATGCATGTTATCCTGAACACCGTAGTCATTTTGGAAAGTTTTGTTTATAACCTTTGTTGAAATCTTCCTAAAATTTACATCAGAATGTGACCTTATTCTCTGAATATCCTTAGTAGTGACTCATCTTTATCTTTTGAGCGTGAATTTGATTTTCATAAATAGCAAAAGACCTTTATGTGCCAAATATGATTAATTAAGGTCAGACTATTTCAGGAGGAAGAGAAATGCAACAACAAAAATAAGACTGCTTTTCTTAAGAGGTTCACGTAGTGTCAGGCATTCACCCGTGTTGTAAGCGGTGGGCCCCACCACTGGGCTTAGTGCTCTCTCCCCGGCCGACCTCTGCAAAGGCCAAGCGTACTTCTGTTCTCTCAAGTTACGTGCTTTTATTTGTTTATTTATCTTAAAGATGTTACTGATTTTATTTTGAAAGAGAGAGAGGTGCACAGAGGAGAGGGAGAGGGAGAAGCTGGCTCCCCGCTGGGCAGGGAGCCCCATGTGGGGTTCCATCCCAGGACCCCAAGATCATGACCGCCCCAGTTGGGTGCATTATTAATACACTTCTTACCCTGCAGACTCTCATTTTTTGTACTTTAAAATGTAATTCAGTGACCGCTTCTAATGACAGTGTTTGGGAAGTTATTTGTTGGCTTGACACTGCTGACAGACCATGTTGTTAGCTCTGTGGAGGGAAGTACGGGTTCGTGTGACTCTTTGAACTGCCCGTGTCAGATCTGGTAGGAGAGACAAAATAGACAAGTATCACAACTGCCCTCTATTAGAATTGTTGGAATTGAGCAGGAGTAAGGCAGTTTACAACTGGGAGTTGCGAGTTTGGATGCTGTTAGCTTTCTCCGTCAGTGTACCAGGCCTCCGGGGTGTCTTCTCAGCACTTGCCCAGCCTCCTGTCCTGCTGCTGTCTTTGCTCACACGCTGTGTTCTAGGGATGTTCTCTTAACACAGTAAACATTTGCTGAGCCGTGCGCTGCTTAGACCCTGGGTGTGCGGCTGTGGACAAGTAAGGCACGGTCTCTGCTGCACGCAGCTGACCCTCCAGCACAAGGGCGGCAGGCCTGGCAGAAGTGTAGGCTGCTGCGGAGGGAGAGAGGGCAAGGGGCCGCAGGAGGGGAGGGCTGCACTGGCACGCAGGGGCCCAGGAAGCCTCACTGGGAGGGGAGCATTGGAGTTAAGACTGATGGGAACTGAGGAAATTAATCCTACAGACAGGAGGGAAAGTGTTTATGCCTGGACGTTCCCCCAGCACCGCCACCCTGCTGGACAGGAGGGGCCTGACAGGAGGCTCTGTCAGAGAAGCAAGAGGGGGGTTCGCATCGGGCTGCCACCACTTTCACCCTGAACGAGAAGGGCCCACAGCGGGTTCTCAGCGGAGAGTAGTACAGTCTTAGGCTTTTAAAGACTTTTCTGGTCTCTTTGTCGAGAGCCCATGTCAGGGGAGCCACGTGAGAGGCCGGAGCCCACTCGTGGTGGGAGCCTGTGGCTGCGTTGGGATGCAGGGCGGCGGGGCCTGCGTGTGTGCTGCAGTTGGAGAGTGTCCCGGCAGGCTGGCGGGTCGTGAGGAAGGGCTGCAAGGGCGCTGGCTGCAGGAACTGAGGAGAAAGGTTCCCTTCAACAGAGATGTGGAGAGAGCAGGTTTAGAAGAGACAGTGCAGAACATTGTTTGGTTAAAAATAATTGTTAGACGTCCAAGTGCCATACTAATCAAGCAGTTGGTTGTGCGAATGTGGAGTTTAGGAGAGTGGTTTGGGCTGAAAACAAAAATACGAATTCAGTTTTTTCCTGGCATCCACTGGTCTGGTCTAAAAAAGAAAAATCCCAGAAATGGACCCTGGCACAGCCAGAGAGAACAGAACCAACCTCAGGAGAATCTTTCTCATTCGGGTCTGGGAAATGGGAGACTAATCTGTTGGTAGGGAGTGCTGTGGCAGCGGGGACCCACAACGCCGGAATCTGGAGGGAAGAGAACCTTCTTCAGTCACTGTTGTTTCCAGGGGGTGGGGGCACGTTCCTGCTGCTTTTCTTTTCTTTGTCTGTCTGCATTTCGCCTTAGACATATGTGTAGTTGTTGGAAGTGTAAGATAGGGCAAGGTGTATAGAACCCCAGGGTTCTGGATGGAGGGCCAAAAGGAGGGGGGGATATTGGAAGGTACCAAAAGATGGTAAAGAGGGGGGAACACAGGAAGGCGATCCCGTCAGGTCGTTTATGAACTCCTGACTCACTCTTGGGCTGTGCATGTGTGTCTCTGATGCTAAATAAAAGATCAGACACTGAGAATGTGAACCAAGAGATGGACTGCTGCCCAGATCTGAAACTGGCCAAAGTCCTCACAAACATAGCAACACTGAAACCACAATCCACAGAAGGCTGCTTAGAATGTGTAGCCCGAGTACATTTAGCATTGACTAAATGCTGAAACAAAAATGTCCAGGCCAAAATTACTCAGCATATGAAAAACCCCAAAAACTTGCATGGGAGAAGACATTCAACAGATGCCGTCTAAGATGGTAGATGTTAGAATTATCTGAGAAAGATTTTAAAGCAGTTACTGTGAAAATGCTCCAAGAAGTATGGGTGAACCAGTGAACCATTTTAGTTTCCTGCTCTTCACCTGGTTAATGCAAGAGGGATTCCTGTTCTAGGTTTCTGGGAATGACTAGACACTTAGCACCTGACCCCAGAGAGAGGTGATTGATAACAGTTTCTTATCACGTCTACCGCTGTTCCTGTAGGAGGACACTGCAAACACCCCACGGGGCCACAAAGAGGGTGTGGTCTGGAGCAGAGGGACCCAGCACGGCTGTGAGAAGCAGGCTTTGTAGTGACAGGAGGGTGTTCTGCCCCCTGGGTCCCATGGGAGATAGCAATAGGCTTGTTTTTTGTTAATTTTGTTTTGTTTTGTTTTTCTTGTTAATGCTTTTTGAATTCAGAATTCAGCCTGAGATCAAGAGTCACATGCTCCACCAGCTGTGCCAGTCAGGTGCCCTGATGGGCTGGTTTGAATGATTCCATGGTCTGACGCTGGAACCCACTCCCCAGAGATAAGTAGGAACCCTGCCTGGTCTCTTTAATGAGGAGGGTTGTTTGGGGCAGTTACCGACGGCAGAGGAGTGGGGAGGGGAGCAGGTGCTCAGGCCGTTGGCGGTTCATCTGGCTTCCCTAGATGTTAGGAAGTATGTGATATTGGGCCTTAGTTTTAGGCCTTACACCACACGAACAGGTGGAAATACAGCAAGTTTCAGAAAAGAAATGAGAGATACATAGTATCCTACTTTAGGGCTGAAAAATACATAAGCCCAAATACGAAGCAGGTGGATGGACTGAATATGGAATAGAGACGACAGAAGAGAGGGAGTGAGCCTGAAGACCTGTCCACATGACACTATGTGGCATGTTGGTGGTACCGACACTTATTCTATTATGATTTGTGTCGTTCCTCAACGGTGGTTTGTGTAATTTTTCTTATTTTGAAGATATCTCTAACAGCTCTACATTGCAAGTGATGTGCAATAAACTGCATGTGTTTTTAGCAAGAATATTTGGTGAGGTTTGACATGTGCACACCCGTGAAACCATAAACAGCTAAGATAATAAATATATCAGCCCCAGAAGCTCATTCATGCAACCACTGAACCACTCTCTGTCCCTCTAGATTAGTTGTCATTTTCTAGAATTCTGCATAAATGTTATATTCTCTGTAATCTTTCCTTTGCCTGGCCTTTTTATTCAGCCTAATAATTTGATAATCGTCTGTTTTGTAGTGAATTTCAGTACTTAATTCCTTTTTATGGCTGAATGGTACTGCATTGTAGGGGTATACCACAGCTTGATAACCTGTTTACGTCCGGATAGATACTTGGCTTATTTCCAGTTCTGGGGTCTTACGACTGAAGCTGCTGTACATATTTGCATAGAAGGCTTTGTGTGGACATACATTTTCAGTTACGTTGGGCAAATGCATAGGATTGGAATGGTTTCACATGATTAAGTGCATATTTGTTTTTAATAAATGGCCAAACTGGTATCCCACTTGGCTGGACCAGCATGTGTGAGAGTTCCCACCAGAAGGAATGAGAATTCCCTTTTCTTTTGCATCCTCTCCAAGGCTTGGGACAGTCTTGTTGTGGATGTGACTCGCAGTTCCGTAATGTCTAATGATGTTGAGCGTCTTCTCATGTGCTTACTTGACATCTCTAGTTCTTCTTTTATGTTGTATCTCTTCAGATCTTTTACCCATTTAAAAAAATATATTTTTATTTATTTGAGAGAGAAAGAGCAGCAAGCATGGGAAGGGAAAGGGACAAGCAGACTCTGCACTGAGTGGGGAGCCTGATGCGGGGCTTGAAGTCAGGACCCAGAGATCACGATGTGAGCTGAAATCGAGAGTCGGACACTTAACCGGCTGAGCCACCAGGCGCCCCCCTGAGATTTGAATACTTCCTGTGTTTTCTTATTACAGGTAAAAGTCCTTTTTCTGTTACATACTTTGCAAATACTTTCTTTTCATCTGTGAGTTGACTTTTTATTCTCAGCAGTTCTTTGAAATAACAGAATTTTAATTTTGATGACGTTCAGTTTATTAACTTGTTCTTTCATGGATTGTGATTTTGGTGTTGTGTGTACGGAATCTTCCCCTAAACGGTAGTCGTAGATGTTTTTCTCCTATGTTTTGTTGTAGTTTTGGTTTACACTTAGACCTATGATCCCTTTTGAGTCCATTTTTGAGGATAGTGTGCTGTGTGAACTGATAGACGATTGCATATAGACCTCTGATTGTTCCGGCACCATTTGGTGAAGCAGTGTTCTAGTCCTCTGATTTACATTTGCGCCTTTGTCAAAAATGAGAAGTACATATATGTGTAGGTTTATATCTGCACTCTCTTCTGTTCCATTAATTTCTTTGTCTATCTTGATTCCTAGACCCTACGGTCTTGATTACTGTAGCATTAAAATCGATCTTGAAAATATCGTTAGTCCTCTTATGTGTTTGTCAAAGTTGTTTTGCCTGATCTATATTCTTTGCATTGCCATAAGAGTTAACATGCTCATTTCTACAAAAATCCTCCTGGGGTTTGACTGAGACTGTATTCAATTTTAATTTATAGAGATTTGATTTTCACATCATTGATTCTTTAGATCCATAAACACCGTGTAACTCTTTTTACTTTGTTAGGTCATTAATTCCTGCCCCCACCCCCAAGATTTTATTTATTTATTTATTTATTTATTTATTTATTTATTTATTTATTTGAGAGAGAGAGAGAGAGAGAACAGAAGGAGAGTGAGAGGGAAAATAACGCTCAGCTGACTGAGCCAACCAGGCACTCCATGGTCACTAATTTTTCCAATCAAATTTTCTGTTCTCTTGTTTGGCAAAACAACACATTCTGCAAATGTGAATTAACTATAATCTTGAATTTTTCTATTTTTCTTTTCAGTTCTATTAGTATTTGCTTTGAGTGTTTTAAGGTCCTAGTAAGTATAGAAATATTTAGTTTTGTCATGTCTTGTGATGGATTGCTCCCTATTATCTTAAAAGAATCTTTTTGTCCTTGATAATAGTCTTGCTGTGAATTCTGCTATGCCTGGTATTTATGTAACTATTCCAGTTTACTTTGGGTGGTATTAGCCTAGTCTGTTCTTTCCTGTCTTTTTATTCTTAAGCTATTGTGTCTTTTTTATTTAAAATGCATTGCTAGTAGGCAGCTTATTGTTGGGTCTTACTTTTTCATCCTGTCTCACAATGGCTGCCTTCAAATGGAGTATTCAGACTGTTTACCTTTAACCGATTATTGGTCCTTAAAAATCTCTCATTTTCTTATTTGTTTTCTAGTTCTCATTTCTGTTTTCCTTTTTCTCTTTTTTTGCCATTGTATGGCATAATTGAATTTTTTTATGATGCTATTTTATTTTCTCACTGACTTATTCACTATTATTATTTATTTTATTGACTGCTTTAGGGCAGGAACTGAACATCTTTCATTATGGCAGACTACGGTCACATGAATAAAACATTTCATGTACAAGAGTGTTATAGTAAGTACTTTTATTGTTTTTCTCTCATCTTTGTGCTGTCATTGTTATGCACTTTAACCTTTATGTATGCTTAAGCTCATGCTTCATATTAATTTTTGTTTAAAAAAAGCTATTATTCTTTTTAAAAAAATTTTAAGTAGATTTCATGCCCAGTTTGCAGCCCAGTGCAGGGCTTGAACCATGACCTTGAGATCGAGACCTGAGCTAAGTTCAAGAGTCAGATGCTTACCTGACTGGGCCACCAGGCACCCCCGAAAATCTATTATTCTTAAAAGAGATTTAAATAATTAGGAAAAATGTCATATATTTACTTCTGTGGTTGTTTCCACTTTGTTTATTCCTTTGTGTAGACACCTACTTGTGTTTGTTACCAATATCCATCTTCCTTTAACTTTTCTGCTGTGCACATCTGCTGCTGATGAGTTCCTTTGGCTTTGGGATATCTAGAAGAGTCTACCTCTGTGTTTGAAAACATACGTGCTGGGTATCAAATTCTGGGTTGGCATTATTTATCTTTCAGTATGTTAAAGATGTTATTAACACCATTATCATAGCTGAATATTTTTTTCTTGGGAGGAATCTGTTGTCATTCTTATCTTTGTTCTTTCAATACGACATGTTTTCTTCTAGAGCTGCTTTATGATTTTCTCCTTATCACTGGTTATGCGCAGCTTGAAATATGTTGTGCCTTGGTATGGTGTTCTTCCTTGTCCTTTTGCTTGGCATTTATTGGGCTCTTGATTCACTGTTCCTTTTAGGTGGTTCTTTCCTTGGTCTTGGGGAGTTTCTTCATATGTGTAGTACCCAGTGCTCTGAGGAATACTCAGGAGGGACTCTCTTCAGGTGTCTGGAGTCTTACGTCTGTCTTGCATACTATTACTTGTGTCCCTCAGGGCTCCCAGCTCCTCCTTTACTGAAGGTGTACTGGGTGTACTGCCTGCCAGCTCTCTCTACTGTGTCCGTCCTGGCAACTCTTTCTGGATGGGAAGTTTGTGCACAAGTAGGGCTCACCTTGCTTGTTTTTCCTGCTGTCAGTGTCTCGTGTTGCCTTGTGTCCAGTGTCAGGAAAACGGAATTTTGGCTGTGTCAGGAAGAAGGTACATCTAGTCTTTGCTACCGTATCGTGGCTGAAAGAGGATGAGCTCTGATTTCTTAAATGAATACATGTGCATGCAGCCGTTAATTGCATTGTTTATTATTTGTTTAACTTTATATTGAGATACAGATGAGAGTAACATCTTAGTTTCCAGTGTATGATATGGTGATTCTCTATATGTATATGTTGTAGAATGATCAGCATAATCCAGTTAACATCCATTACCACACAAAGTTACAAAGATGTTGTTTCTTCTGATGGGAACTTCTATGATTTCCTTTTAGCCATTTTAAATATTCAGTGCAGTATTATTAACTGTAGGCACCATGGTGTTTCTTATATCCTCAGAGTTTGTTTATTTTAGAGTTGGAAGTTTGGGCCTTTTGACCATCTTTACCATCGTGCCCAGCCCCCACCTATCACAACTGCCAATCTGTTTTCTTCTTTATGATTTTTGTGGGTTTTTTTCCTCCTTTTTTATTTAGGGTTCTGCATATAAGTGAGAACATCTGCTACTTGTTTTTGTCTGACATATTTTATTTGTTTAGCATGATGCCCTCAAGGTCCATCCACGTTGTGGCAAATGGCAGGATTTCCTTCTTTTTATGATTGAATGATATTCCACTGTAGTATAGACGCCACAGTGGCATTAGCCTTCATCTGTTAGTGGACACTTAGGCTGCTGCCATATCTTGGCTATTGTAATTAATGCTGCAGTGGACATGGGTGTGCGTTTTTCTTTTTGAGTTGGTGTTTTCATTTTCTTCAGATAGAGTGGAGTTGCTAGGTCATATGGTATTTCTATTTTTACCTTTTTGAGGAGCCTCCATACGATTTGCCATAGAGGCTGCACCGATTTGCCTTCTCACCAACAGTGCACAAGGGTTCCCTTTTTTCTGTATCCTCATCAAGACTCGTTATCTGTCGTCTTTTTGGTAATAGCCATTCTAACAGGGGTGAGGTGATGCCTCATTTCGGTTTTCATTTGCATTCCCCTCATGTTTAGTGATGTTGAGCACCTTTTTGTGACCTCTTCGGTATCTGTATGTCTCCCTTGGAAAAATGTCTGTTCAGATCCTTTGCCCATTTTGTAATCTGTTTTGTTTTTTTCTGTGTTGAGTTGTATGGTTTCTCTCTGTATATTTTGGATATCAGTTGCTTATCAGATACATGATTTTCAAATATTTTCTTCTATTCTGTAGGTAACTTTTTCACTTTATTGATGGTTTCCTTTGCTGTGCAGATTTGTTTGATGTAGTTCCACTGTTTAGTTTTGCTTTTTTGTTGTTGCTTTTAGGTGTTAAATCCAAAAAGTGACGTCACCAAAAGCAGTGTGAAGGAGCTTAGTGCCTATCTTTTTCCTTTAGATTTATGTTTATAGGTACTATATTCAAGTCTTTAATCCATTTTGACTTGATTTTGTGTATGGTATAAGAAACTGATATAGTTTCCTTCTTTCACATGTGACTGTTCAGCTTTCCCAACACCACTGAAAAGACTGCCCTTTTCCCATTGTATATTCATGGCTCCTTTGTTACATATTGGGACATATATGCATGGGTTTATTTCTGGGCTTTCTGTTCTGTTCCATGGGTATATATATCTGTTTTTAGGTCCAAACTATATTGTTTTGATTACTGAAGCTTTATAAAAATTGTGAAATCAGGAAGCGTGATGCCTCCAGCTTTGCTCTTCTTTCTCAGCATTAGGTGGGCTATTTGGTGGTCTTCAATGGTTTCATCAAATTTTAGGAGTCCTTGTACTAGTTCTGTGAAAAATGCTATTGGAATTTGGATAGGGATTATATTAAATCTTTAGATTTGCTTTGGGTGCTATGGCTATCTTAGCAATATTACTTATTTCAGTCCGTGAGCAAGGACTTTTTATTTGCTCAGTCCTCAGTCTCTTCTGTCAATGTCATTCACTTTTTCGGTATATGTCTTTCATCACTTTGGTTAAATGTATACCTAATAAATGGGATTATTTTCTTAATTTCTCTTTTTGATAGTTCATTATTATTGTGTAGAAATGCAACTGATTTTTGTGTATTGATGTTATATCCTACAACCTTGCTGAATTCTTATACTAGTTCTAACATTTCTGTGGTGGATTATCTAGGACATTTTATATGCAATACGTCATGTGCAAATAATGACAGATTTCACTCCTTTTTTTTTTTCTTTTAGATTTAGATGCATTTTATTTTCTTGCTTAATTGCTCTGATTAGGACTTCTAGTACTATATAGCAAGAGTTGATGTCCATGTCTTGTTTCTGAGAAATTTTCAGTGTTTCACTGAAAGATGGGTAATACCGCTTTACATGTTTGGTGTAATTCATCTGAAAAGCCATCTGGTCATGGATTTTGTTTGTTGGTATTTTTTTTTTTATTCAATTTCATTACTTGGTCTCATATTTTCTATTTCTGATTCAGTCTTGGAAGATTGTGTGTGTCTAGATATTTACGCATTTTTTCCGAAGTTCCTTGATTTGTTGGCAGTTTTCCATAGTAGTCTCTTATAATTCTTTGTATTTTGTGGTGTTGGTTTTAATTTTTATTTCATTTCTGATTTTATTAATTTGAATTCTTTCTTTTTTATTCTTGATTAGTTCAGCTATTGGTTTATCAATTTTATTTACCTTGTCAACGAATCAGCTATTGGTTTCATTCATATTTTCTATTTTTTTATTTTTTAGTGCTTAATGAATTTTTTTCACTCAGATTTCTATTATTACCTGCCTTTTGTTAACCTTGGATTTTGTTTGTTCTTCTTTGTCCATTTCCTTTAGGTGTAACATTAGATTGCTTATTTGAAATTTTCCTTTTTTGTTTTATGAGTAGGCCTGTGTTGCTATAAATATTCCCTCTTCGAACTGCTTTTGCTGTGTCTCAAGGATTTTGAACTGTCATGTTTCCATTTTCATTTTTGCTCAGGTATTTCTTGATCTTCCCTTTGATTTCTGTGGTAGCCCTGAGGTTCATATAGAACATCTTATATGCATGTAGCAGTTTATATTAAGTTGTTGTTTGTTTATGTTTGAACACATTCCAGAAGCACTACATCTTACATATACAAAGTCATATTTTAAATCTTTTTTATCTTTTTTATCCCTTAATTAGTTTTTGTAGCTATAATTACTTTCACTATTTTTTTCATTTAACCTTCATACTATCCATATAAGGATTGATTCACTACCTTTACTATATGTTTGCTTTGCTTTTATCAATGAAATTTTTTCCTGTCATAATTTTCTTATTTCTAGTTATGGATGACCTTACCCCCTTGCCACCTTCTTCTTATTCTCTCGCTCTCTCTTTTTTTTAAGATTTTATTTATTTATTTAACAGAGAGATCACAAGTAGGCAGAGAGGCAGGCAGAGAGAGAGGGGGAAGCAGACTCCCCGCTGAGCTGAGCACCCGATGTGGGCCTCAATTCCAGGACCCTGAGACCATGACCTGAGCCAAAGGCAGAGGCTTAACCCTCTGAGCCACCCAGGCACCCCTCCCTGCCACCTTCTTAAAGTCCCTTTACTATTACTTGTAAAGCCAGTTTAGTGGTAATAAACTCCGTTAACTTTTGTTTGTATGAGAAGCTCTTTAACTCTTCTTCAGTTCTGAAAAATCTTGCCAGATAGAGCATATTTTAGCTGTAGGATTTGTCCTTCCTGCAATGTGAATATATGTCATGTCACTCCCTATGACTTGCAGTGGTTCTGCCAGAAAATCAGCTTACTGCCTTGTGGGTTTTCCCTTGTGCGTAACTATTTGCTTTTCTCTTGCTGCTTTGAAGATTCTCCGTCTTTAATTTTTTATTTTAATTATCATATGCCTTGGTGTGGATCTACCAGGGTTCATCTTGTTTGGGGCTCTTTGTGTTTCCTGGACACAGATCCCTCTTTCCTCAGATTTGGGAAGTTTTCAGCTACAGTTTCTCCAAATAAATGTTCTACTTTGTTCTCTCTTTTCTTTCTGGGACCCTTATAATGTGAATTTAGTATGTTTGATTTCTGTCTTATAGGTCCCTTAATCAGTCTTCATTTTTAAAATTCACTTTTCTTCTTACCATTAGGTTTAGTTGCTTTCCTCTACCCTGTCTTCCACATCACTGATTTGTTCTACGTCATCTACTCTTCTGTTTATTCCCTCTAGGGTATTTTTCATTGTAGTTATTGTATTCGTTAGCCTTGATAGTTTTTTCTTTACATTTTCTATCACTTTTTTGAAGTACTCACTCAGTTCATCAACTTTACTCTCAAATCCTATGAGCATCTTTAAGGCCATTACCTTGAATTCTTTGTTATTATTTCCCCTTTGCTCAGTTCTTTTTCTGCGGTTTCGTCTTGTTCTTTCATCTGGATCATACTCTGCTGTCTCCCCGTGCCCAGGTCTCTGTGTCTCTTCCGTGCATCAGGTAGGTCCGCCAGGTCTTTTGTTCTTCCCTGCGATGCCCTCATGTAGCAAGCTTTCTTTGAGTCTGAGTGGTACAGTCCCTCTTGGTCACCAGATCCAAGTGCTCTGTGGATGTCCCCCGACTGAGCTGCTTGTGCCGTCTTGTGACTGGGCAGTGACTGCTGCTGGCATGCTGGTGAGTAGGGCTGATGCCTGGAGGGGCTGGCGGGGAGGCCAGATCTTGTCTGCTGTAGGTGTGCTGCTGGGCAGGGCTGGCTCTCAACCCTGCGTGTTGCAGTGACTGGCCTCGATCACTGTGGGCACACTGCTGAGACGGGTAGGACCCCGCCGTCGGCTTGCCTGACCGTAGCTACGGTGGGCTTGCCGCGGGGTGGGGCAGGCTCTTGGCACAGCTGGCTGACAGGCCCCAGTAACAGCTGCTCTGTGCACGCTGGGGAGGGGGCTCACTTCCCAGAGTAGGAGTTGCTTTGGTGTATTGGTCTTAGCCAGGCTGCTACAGCACCCCTTCCCATCCTCATGGCAGGGTGGATGGTGGTCCTGACCAGGGTTGTCCACTGTGTCCACATGGTGGGGAGGCGCAGCTGCTTTGGTGAGTGCCTGCCTGGTGCAGGTGTGTTTTCAGGGGAGTGCCCAGGGGGGGCGAGGGGTGTGAAGAAAGTAGATTGAAAATGTCAGAAGTGGCTAGTGAGGTAGATTGAAAGAGGTCATGAAAACATGGCACTGCCGACTCTTGTGTTCCTTCTGCTCCGGACAGAGC
Source organism: Spilogale gracilis (assembly GCA_004023965.1). NCBI lineage: Eukaryota > Metazoa > Chordata > Mammalia > Carnivora > Mephitidae > Spilogale > Spilogale gracilis. Next base: position 176,921 of record PITA01000357.1, on the reverse strand, counting down.
ACTTACACATTCCTGCCCCTGTGGCACGTGCCCTACAATTAGTCAGGAAATCTCCATCACATACAGCCCAGGCTGTTTTCAAACTGCTGCTTCTGTGTTGGGTCTGAGATCAAACAGTAAATCCCGGTGGCCCTTTGAGAACAGTGTTGGTTTCGTGTAGTCATCAGGCTTTCCTGGAGGTAAGCCCTGCTGATTTTTAGAGCCAGACGTTTTTGGGAGTCTTCTCGATGCAGATTCACAGGGTCAGGGTGCCCAGTGTGGGGCTGGATCCCCTTGCTCCTTCGCAGTGATCTCCATGCCTGTGACATCCCTCCTGCTTCTGGGTCATTGTGCTGGAGGTTTGCTTCCCAGTTCTTATCTGTGTCCTTCCTACCCTTCTGGATGTGGCTTTCTTTTCTTTTTTCCTTTTTTTAAATGTCTTTAGTTGTGAATGATCTGTTCTGCTCACCTTCAGAATGTTCTACGAGCACACTGCTTTATATGTAGTTGTTATCTCGGTGTGTCCATGGCAGGAGGCTCCTTCCGCTCCACCGTCTTACCCCACTCTCTGTGTCTCAGGATAACTTTTTCTTTTTGAGTTCTTCTTTGATCCATTGGTTCTTCAAGAGTGTGTTGTTTAAGTTCCACATACTCACGAACTTCCCAGTTTTCTTCTTTAATTGATTACCGACTTTATACCATTGTGGTTGGGAAGATGCTTGATCTGGTTTCAGTGTCCTTCGGTTTAATGACCTTTTTTGTGGCCCAACATATGATTTATCTTGGAGAATAGTTCACATGCACTTGAGAAGAAAGTTCTTGCTTTACGACGGAATGTTCCGCGCATGTGCTTTGATCTGAGGTTGTCTTTCCTAGGCAGCACTTGTTTTGACCCATTCAGCTCTTCTGTGTCATTTGCCTGCACACCTGGTTGTTTTACACTTAGAGTAATTATTGATAACTGTATTTTTACTGCCATTTTGCTAATTGTTTCCTTGCTGTTTCGTAATTCCCTTTTTCCCCCTTCTTTTGCTGTCTTCCTTTGTGGTTTGATGGCTTTCTGTGTGGTGAGCTTAGCTCCTTTGCCTCTTTGGTGTGTCTGTAGGTTTGAGTGTGTGCTTACCATGAAGCTTACATCACAGAACTTAGATTTATAAATGTCAGGTGAATTCAGATGCATCCTACATTTTTATTCCCCCCTCCACGTTTGGTGTTTTTGATGCCACATCTTATTTACATCCTTAAAGTGCTGCATGGACAGACTGTAGTGACAGTCCCTCGGCGTGGCCCTTGTTGTGGCCATGCTCCCTGCTGAGGGAGTGACCCCGCCCCTTCACAGCGTTCAGTTACCCTGGACTTTGTATTTATTTTTGCCGGGCGATGGATACTTTAATATACTTTCCTGTTACTAATTAACAGCCTTTCCTTTCAGCTTAAAGCCATTTCTTTAATATTTTTCTGGAAGCCGAATATAGTGGCGATTTGAGGAAAGTCTCTCTAATTCTGCAGGCCAGTTTGTCTGGGATTCTCATTGAGCACTTTGACCCTCCTGTACCCCTCCATCCTGGCCTGGAGTTTCTGCTGAAAAATCTGCTCATCGTCTTGGCTTTCTTTGGGTTTTTCTTATGTGGGACTCTCTGGGCTTCCTGGAACCTCAGGTCCTTAGTCCCCCAGGTTGGGGACATTTTCGGCCATTATTTCCTCAAAAAGTGTTCTGCCCCTTTTTCTCTTTTCTCCTCCTGGGGCCTCTGTAATGCGGGTGCTGGCTTTCTTCATGGTGTCGGATGAGCCTCTTCAACTTTTTCTTTTTTACCCTCCCTACCCTCCTCCTCCCCCGCCGCCTTGCTCGTAAGAGTCCCACTGGTCGGTCTTTGAGCTCGTGTTTCCTCCTCCTGCCCCAGCACGTCTGTCTGGAACGCCCTGTTGTTTTAAAGTTCAGCTCTCCTGTTTGTCAAGGCCGTGACTTCTGTTCGCTACCTTCTTTTATTTTCTCTTTGTTGAAATCGCCACTTGGTTCATAGATTCTTCTCCTGTCGTCAGTGACAATTTTTATAGTCCTCATTTTGATATCCGTTTCATTAAGGGCTTCCTGTGAGGTGTCGTCTTGGTTTTTTCTTTGGAATGGATCCTCGGGGTTCTTCATTTTCCTTGGGTCTGTGGTGGCATCTCCTGCATGCGGTGGAGCGGCCGCCTCTCCCCGCCTTGGACAGGAGCCTCGTCATTCACCTGTGCCCCAGCTCTTAGCTGTCTCTCAGAACCCTTTGTCCTCGCAGCTTGCTTCATTCTCAGTGACCCCCAGTCCTGGAGGGTGTGGACAGCCCTGGCAGTGCCCGGGGAGAGGGTCTCAGGGAGCACCGAGTTCGGGCAGACTGCTTCTAAAGTGGCAAACAGGCCCCCAGGGGACAGCTGGCGGTGGGTGCTTCTGTCTGCTTCCTGTTTATTCTAACCCTGACTCAACGGCCAGGTAGGAACTGTGACTTCGCTTGCTGCCGTCCTCCTGTATCTGTTCTGGGTGGCAGCCACCACAGCTGGGGGGCCAGATGTGCACAGCGTTCTTCCTCAGCCACCTGAGGCAGGGCAGGTGGAGGGCTCCTGGTGGCGCCTGCTGGTTCCTCTGTCCCTCGCGGGGATTGTAGTGGCTCCCTGGTGTGTGGCCCGTTGGCCACAGCCGTGAAGATAAGTGGATAGGCGCTGTCACTAGAGTCCTGGGCCTTTCCCGCAGCTGCGTCTCCGCTGTCAGAGTTGTGTGGATCCCGTGACACATAACTTGCCGTCGTGCATCGTGGGTTTTACGTAAGGAACGGGACTTGGAACACCTGCCCCCAGAGCCTCGTGATGGAGGGCTGTCAGCCGCAGCACTGAGGATGCCATACCTGTGCCCAGGCTTGTTTCTGGAAGACACTGGAGACCTGCAGCATGGCGGGGAGGGGCACACACAGGGGGCCCCCCCCCCCCCCGGCGTTTGTGGTCTTTGAGAGTATTTCAGTAGGCCCCTAGACATGTATTGTAGTAGATGCCTGCCCTTCAGGATGAAGCTTCAACATAGACACATAGGCCTCTTTCCCAGGAAGACTGGGTGCTTCTCAGTTGTCTGCTTCTGTGCTGGGCCCTGGGGCAGCCAGGTGAAGCCCTGCGGGTTTTCTGGCGTGAATCCTGATGACTTGCAAACTAGATATTTTGTGATTGCACCTGTCACTCGGGGCTGAAGATGTGGGGAGGTGCCCACGTGAAGTTCAGTGCTTGTCCCTCAGGGAGGATCTTGGGGCTGCGAGTTGAGTCCAGGTGCTGGGCTGCCGTGCTGGGGGTGGGGTTTGTGACGAGGTTGTCTCGCAGCCTCTCCTGCTGCTCCCACGGGGCTTTTTTCCTCATTCACCCACTGTGTAAGAATTTCTCAGCTAGCTTTTTGGCATCTTTTATACGAAATCGTTCTGTATTTAGTTGTAGATTTGATGTGTCGGTGGGAGGAGTTCGGTGCAGGGACCTTGTATTTCACTGTCTTGACCTGAAACCCTTTGCATTATTCCTGTTAAATTACTGATCGTTTAATCAGAAAAGTTTTCTTAATGTTTGCATCCAGACTGACTATAATTTTCCCATTCCCTGAGATCCCGCCAGACTACTTCTAGGGTCTGTTGGTACAGTGTTGAACTCTTAAGAGCACCGATCTTAAAAGGTGTTGAGCATGAGTGTTTTCAAAGGTCCATGTTTCCTTTGAAAGAGATTCTGTTGCAGGGAAGCAGTTGTTAACAGTAGTTTCTCAGGTGAGTGCCGTGTGTCCTGATTGTGGTGGAACTAAAGGACATCTCGTTAATATGCAGATTTCTTTTCTTTGCATATAAAATTGGCTTTTTCTAGATTTTTGGTGTGTATAGGATTCCGCTGCTAAGCCAGAATGTGATTATATAGTCAGGCATCTCACCTTTTCATTGTGTTTGTTTCATTTTAAGGTGGCACTTGGTGAATATAGATGGGACCCCTGTGAGCCAGCAGTCATGGCACACTTCTGTGGCAGTGCGGTTGTGTGGCCCTGTCGCGTGTAGGCAGTGACCAGCAGCCAGTGCTGCCCTCCTCCTACGCTTCCTTCCCCTTGTCTTCTACCTTCTGTTGTTTCTTTCCTGATCCTAGTGTCAGAAAGTTACCCTCTTTCTCCACCAGGACCCTTGCAGTGGGGAAACCAGGAGCGGTCTACTGCCGGAGCCCCGTCACCTTGGGGAGGTCTTCTGTAAGAGCTTTCATAACCTCAGGTAGTAAGAAAGTGGTAGTATTACTTGGAAGTTTACATTCTAGACTACTTGAATGCAAATGTCATATTGCTGTTTTGTTTTTAAAGGAAAATGTAAACACTAATAATGTCTGATTAGAAATATAAAATAATAATGGGTGACAAATTCGGGGAATTTCAGAATTAATCTTTTAGTAATTGAATTTCTTAAAAGCAGTGGCTTATGTTGTCTGCTGTCCCTTGATTTTGTTTCAGTGGGTAATCATCCCCATAATGGTTTGCAGCCCCTCATCTCTGGCTCTAAAATGCACCTACACGTAGGCTTGCTGACTCTCAAAGTGTGCTCATATCCTACATTTCCCTCTGAGACTCGCTGTTTTTGATTTAACGATAAATTTTAGCTATCTCTGCTTGCCTTATTTATAACTCTAGGAGAAAAACTTCTGTGCTTCACCATAAAGTATTCTTCTGGTCTTTTTATATGTCCATAATCTTATGAAGGAAATATTATGACATATGAATAATGTTGAATTTTTTTGGTACTTTGAAATATTTAGGTAGATTTTTCTATTGGTGAAAGTTTCCAGCTTTCTTCGTGTGAACTGCTCTGACAGTGGTATGTTTTTCTTTCTTTCTTAATGGTATGTCTGGATTCTAGATGCCTGTATGGGAATGGTATTTTTTTGTATCTGTTTTTATAGATAAGATTAGTTTGGAGTTTTGTTTCATAGGCTGTCTTGTGAGATTCTAAGTAATAGTTAAATGTATTAGCATCTTAAAAAATTATTCAGAAGCTTTATTTATCTGGTTTCTGGAATACTTGAAATAATGGCATTAACACATCTTTGAAATTTTGTACTAATAATATTTGTGTATCCTGATATATTTTGACATTTTAAAATTACCTTTTAATAAATGACATTACTAGAAAAATGAAGTTACCCAGATTTTCAGATGTATGAACATAGACTTTTATATTATGTTTTCTTGTAATTGTTTTAATTTTCTGTCATTTGGGTGTTTCTCTTCATTCTTTAATTTGTGTTTTTATTTCCTTCTCTTCTGATTTGCTGTTTCACAGAACCAACTCTTAGATTTATGGTTTCTGATTTTTTTGGTTTTGTTTTTTGCTGTTTTTTTCTTTTCTAATTTATGATTTCCTGCTTTTTGATCATTAGTTCTATCTTTTCTTTGCCCCAGTGCTTGCGTTGCTCTTTTTTGTTTTGTTTTGTTTTTTAAGATTTTTATTTGAAAGAGGGTGGGGGAGGGGGGAGGAGGAGGTCAAAGGGAGAGGGAGAGAGAATTCCAAATTCCAAGCAGGCTCCCCATTGAACTCAGAGCCTGATGCAAGATTTCAAGATTCAATTTCAAGATCCTGAGATCAAGACCTGAGCTAAACTAAGAGTTGGAGGCTTAACTGAGTGAGCCACTCAGATGCCCCTCATAGGTCTTTTGAAACTTAACAATTCAGAAATTTAATTAGTTCATCTACATTCTGAGTCATGAAAAAGTTTGACTATATTTTTAAGCTAATTTGAATTGTTTACCATTATTTTCATATAGTACTTTTCTTCTCTAGATTTGCATTTATATTCTTATTTAATTTTAACTGAAGAATTGGTTAGAAGAATGTTTTTGGGTTTTTTGCTTGTTGTTTTTTTAATTTCCAAGTTATTCTTGGTATTTTCTTTGAATAATTTCTGATTCCATTTTAACATATTCAGATAATGTTTTCTGTAGCATTACTTTTAGGAATTGATTGCAGTTCGATTTTGTGTAATAATTGCATAAACCGCTTTTTGTAGCCTTTGAAAAGAAAGTATTTCTTTTTGTTTGTAAAGTATAGCCATAGTTTTATACAATATTTTATTAATTATATATATATTTTAGTTTTCGTATTTGAACTGTGACATTGGAAAGATGTATGTTAAAGTATCCACTAGTTTTATAATTCTGTCAGCGTCTTGTTTTTCTAGCAGATTTTTAAAAATATTTTATTTATTTATTTGAGAGAGAGAGAAAGAGAGCATGCATGAACAGGGGTTGGGGAGTGTCAGAGGCAGAGGGAGAGGGAAAAGCAGATTCCCCGCTGAGCAGGGATCCCCATGCAGGACTTGATCCCAGGACCCTGGGATCATGGGATCATGACCTGAGCTGAAGGCAGATGTTTAACCAACTAACTGAACGACACAGGCGCCCCTCTTTTGGTCTATACCACTCTGTCAGTATGACGTGCCCCTCTTTTCTCATGAAGTGTCTTTACCTTGAATTCTCTTACCCACCTGTGATGGTTATGAACACTCATTAATTCATTTGAGCATCACTCTTCTGTTTTCTTACCTAGCCTTTTATTTTCTACCTCTGAGTTGCTTTGTTGTAAGTGTGTGTCATGTAGACATTATACAGTTTGTAGATGTTATAAAATAAATTCTTAGAGGTAATTTTATCCCACGCTTCACGTTCTTTATTTTAGGAAGAAGACATCGTAGTTAATGTTTCATAGTCCTGGGGTCTTCAGACTGGCCTCTTGCCCATCCCGCCTTTTGTGAAAGTAGTTGTTCTGGGCTCCTGCCAGTGTATGTTGTGTCAGGCTTTGTTTCTGTGGCACTGTCTGCAGGTTCAGCTGTTCTTCAGCTTTCTGTGTGCATGTCATATAATTAAAAGTTCTGTTTCATAGTTGCATTTATCGTTGCAATTGTTAAAGTTAGCTAATTATCTTTGTGGACTTTCTCAGAAATAATCTTCATCTGCTCATGTGGCAGTTGTTAGATATTGGAAATACGTTCCTATTTAATTCTTCTCATCCTTCATTTTCTCAGAAATTTAAAAAAAGAGATAACATTATGAGAGCTAGCATTAACTTATGGGGTTACATGGAGGAAATTCACATTTGATACTGACTCTGGATTTTATTTTTGCTCTTGCATGGAAAAATTATTTAAAACTTTTTAGAGACATGAAGCTGTGCTTTAGGAAGCTATTTTGGTACTAGTCTCAAAGGACAGGTTGCTATTCCTTTCCCGCCCTAACGAAACTAGGTCACTAGCTTTTGGCACATCTCTGTGATGCGAGATTTATTTGATGTTCAAGTGCACTGTCTAGAGATAGTGATGCAATGTCAGCAAGGCCACTTTTCATTTCATGAACATAATTTCCAATGCCCTGGAATTAATTTATTCTTTGACCTGTTAATAATTACACTCCCTCATGAGCATTTCAGAGGCAGAAGCAGCATCTGGAAATGGTCATCATCAGTTACCCCACTGGATGTTACATCATAGGGTTTTGTTCAGCTTGGAGGTTGGGCCTGTTGGAAGAGTTGGTATCTTAGGAAAACCTAGGAGCTAGTTATCAAGCTGCCTTTGCCGGATGCCGTGATGGATCCACTGGCTCAGGTGGTTGAGAATATGTGTCTAAAGATATGAAACTCTAGCACTTCTCTAGAACTGATGATCTCGAGGCACTAAAGTACCTAACAGTTAAAACAGGCTGCTTTGAAATCAACCATAAATTAATTCAGGGTTTCAGAAAGAGATGGAGAAAATATGATCTATTGTAAGACACTAACCTTGGCAGGTGTGGCCCTGGAGTGGGCCGAATCCTTGCCCTGTGGCCTTGGGAAAGTGACTTGCTTCCCTGTGCTTCTGTCTCCTCATCTATAAAGTATGAGGACAGTCACGAGTACTGATGCCGGCGTTGTGATGATGGAAGGAGTAAGTGGTGCCACTTTGAAAGGGTTCTGGGGGCGCCTGGTTGTCTGAATTGGTAGAGCATGAGACTCTTGATCTTGGGGTTGTGGGTTCAATCCCCACGCTGGGGGTACAGTTTACTTAAAAGAAAATCAATGAAATTGGGTGCCTGGGTGGCTCAGTGGGTTAAAGCCTCTACCTTCGGCTCAGGTCATGATCTCAGGGTCCTGGGATCGAGGCCGCGTTGGGCTCTCTGCTCGGCAGGGAGCCTGGTTCCTCTGCTCTCTCTGCCTGCCTGTGATCTCTCTCTGTGTCAAATAAATAAAAAAAAAAATCTTTAAAGAAAATAAAAAAAAAAATCAATGAAATTGAAAACAGAACAATTGGTGTGTGGCCCAGGGGAGGGACTGGTCCCTTTGGTTGGCTCATGGCAGCATCCAGTCCAGGGTTTGTTGAAGGATAGGTGTTTCGTAAGTGTTTCTTGAATGAAGCCAGTCGTTTTGTTTGAATGTTGTAGTTCCTAGGAGTTTTAGGAGGCATACCTCGAAATTATGTTTACGTGTTTTGTAGGTTGCTTTTAGCACATTTGCATTCTGTTTCTGTTGCTTTCCTTGGTATAATTTGTTTTTAAGTAGGCATATTTCAGTGCCCTTGAGGACACATTCTTGGGATTCCAGGGACCTTGTAAAAACCGTTTCCCTGCTCCGCCTCTGGCAGACCTGGAGAGGTCTTTGTGTCCACACCCTTTGAGCCTGAGGAGGCCTAGGAGGAAGGGAAGTCTCTCTCAAACTCCAGCATAGCTGGCCGGCCCTTTCACACTTCTGACAAGGGAGAGAAAAGTTGACTTAGATTCAGGAGTTATTTGTATTTTGCGGCTGCATAGAGTTAAAGCTGCAAAAAGAGCATTAGTCAAAGAGCCCAGACTCCTAAGTGCAAACAATTGAATTTTCATGAGTCAGTGATTGCTCTGTAACTGGAGCAGCTGCCCCCCCCAACACCCCCTAGTCCTTGTTATTTGGGTCACTGTGTTATTAGGCTTTTGCTGTTTTGCTTCATGAATGTACCCGTATTCATGCTATTTCAGATGCCTTGAAAATCATTTCTGCTCAGTTATAAAGACAGATGGTTTAAACTATTTTAGTGGTACCTTTCTTTTGTACAACCTTAAATGTTTCCTTCCTCCCTCCATCCCTTCTTTCCTTCCTTTCTGAGAGGGAATGGGTGGAGAGGGAGGGGGAGAGTGAGAATCTCAAGGGGCTCCACACCCAGCTGGAGCGGGAAGGCAGAGCTCAGTCTCAGGACCCTGAGATTGTGACCTGACGGAGCCCCCTAGGCACCCCCCATGTGGCATTCCCAGTGTCAGTTGGTACTGTACAAATCTAAATTGCCATTCAGATATGGGAAGTTCAGCATATTACTTTTAAACTGTTCTCACACACAGTGCTAACGAGCAGCCATTTCACTAATACATTACTAGTTAAGTATAGTAGAGTCCTTTGTAATGCACGGATTAGGGGAAGTATGCCTTCCAGGGAAGAGCTTTCTCTTTGCTCTTCACACCAAGGGACCCTGTTTACACCTCTGTCCTGAGGAGCCTGTCTGGCGGATTTTGGACTTTCCCAGCATCTGAGCCCCGCCTCCAAGGCTGTGAGTCCCTGCTCTATTGGTCTGAGGGGGTGGCTGCTAGCTGAGGTTTCTGCTCAGGGTTTTGTGTCTGAACTCGACCTCAGTAGTAGGGACAGTGGGTGGAGGGTCCTTCTGGCGCTGGGGCAGCAGCACGGATCTTACTAGAGTTGGCAGGTGTGCGGGGCTGTCATCCTCCTTTAGGGTGAGTCTTGGTCCCTGTTTTCTCAGCATAGTTCTTCATCATTCCTGCTAATTCTTGAAGTTGCCCAGAAACCTCTTCATGAATTTCCTGTGTCTCTGTAAATCAGACAGAGTTGATTTCCATTGCCAGGAGCCACAGGCAGGGCCTGGTGCAGCTGACCATGTATTGTCCCATCCGCCTCCACAGCAGTGAGGCACAGTGGGTTCCTGTTCACGCGCAGATGTCATCTATGCTGCATTTTGTTCTCCTTTTTCTTTAGAGCATTTCTTGTGCCTAGGATGTCTGACCTGATTTTGCCATAAAGCATTCTTTCAGGTTTATAAGTCTGTGAGATGTACTCATCTGTTGTTCAAGTATTCGACTGAGTCCTTATTGTGTATCAGGTGCTTGTGGTAGTTGGGAAAACATAGCTGTAAACAAGAGGCCAGCACCCTGCTTTCGTGGATGGTACATTTGAGGAGGCAGACTGACAGAGTCAGGAAAACACGCAGTTGGGTTTGATGGTCATAAATGTGATAACAAAATGAATGAAGCGTAGGGGAGTGCTGGGCAGAAAGCAGTCGGAGTCCGCGGTGCCGCCTGACCCCAGAGGGCCACTGAGGTGTCCTGATGGCCTCACGACAGCGTGGGGACAGTCTGGAGGCTGGGGAAGGAGGCCGGCACCCTGGAGCACCCGCAGCTTCCGGATCCTGAGGTTCCCGAGACGTGCTTGGCGCCCCAGGACAGTGACGGCGGGTGTGTCGAAGCAGCAGACGAGAGGGGCAGCCTCTGTTCCCTTCAGCAAGTACAGGTTTGAGAGATTTAGGACAGGTGCACATGTGCATTTGACCCGGGGATGTGAGAGTGACCATTTAATACCTGAAGACTTGAAGCCTGTGGCCTGTTAAATGTGGACCGCACTCCCGCTGCCCTGCTGTGGGCTCCCCTGTCCCGCTGTGCACAGGGCCTGCGTGGGAGCACCAGGTTTTCGAGGGGCAGAACCTCTGGGGGGCTGTTGCTCCGGGCTCTCCTAACTGAGCACACAGAAGCATTTCACACGGATCCACACGTGCTGGCACAGTCTGTGTCACAAGTCCAGGAATCGTAGAGAATGAGAAGCCTAGTGAAGGTTTTGTGTTTCACTGTGGAAGGATGAGTACATGTTATTTGCAGAAGGCTGTGAAGAGCTGGACTGTTGGGGTGGTCGAGGGAGGGCCCCCCGGCCATCAGGCCTTCTGTCCTCACCTGCCGTCTTCACTCAGTCCTGGTGATTGAACATTTATTTTTGTCCGTGTGAAGATGAAAGCTGAGCAGAAGCAATCTTAATATCTTGTTGATTACATTCCAGAAAGAAAAGAAATAGCAGAACATTAAGCCTCGCTGCCATTTGCTGTGATTACCCCGTGAAACAGAAGTGCTAGCTGTCAGGCTTTGCCTGGAACATTGGGGGGCTGGCGCTGGCGGCACGCCACCCTGGGACCCACGCTCTTTTCTGTTCACTTGGTTGTAAGGTATTTTATGATCGGCTTTGGATGGCTGCTGCTCTAAGTTCAGGTTTACTTTTTTTTTTTTTTTTAAAGATTTTATTTATTTATTTGACAGAGAGAAACACAGCCAGAGAGGGAACACAAGCAGGGGGAGAGAGGGAGAAGCAGGCTTCCCACCGAGCAGGGAGCCCGATGTGGGGCTCGATCCCGGGTCTCCGGGATCATGTCCTGAGCCGAAGGCAGTCGCTCAACCAACTGAGCCACCCAGGCACCCCTCGGGTTTACTTTTTGCAGCATTTCCAGCAAACGAAAATCCTTTTGGTTAAATCCCTAGTACCACTGTGTAAGTGGTGTTTCTGAATTTTGTAATACTGAGTATTTGGAGGTAGGGAACTTAGAAATGTGACTTTATTTGAAACATCTTTCTAATAAAGATTTATACACACACACATACATCCTCTTGGAACTATTAATATTTAACTTTTTCTAAATATATGAATTCTAATTTATACAATAGTATTTTTTAATAAAGTAGTTCGATCATATTAGAATGTTTTTCATCCTTTTTAGTTGGAAGGATGGAGTTTTATATGACACTATTTAATCTTCATAAAATCTAAGTCTTTTGAAGCGTTGAGGTGAGCCTGTTGTGTATCGAAGCGATGAATACCAGTTTGCAGGTTTATTTGGATTGTGCACACGTTTATTCTCATGGTGACAGTGACTGCCTATGGCACCAGCTCGGCCACCCCAGAGTCTGTCACAGAGGGCTGCTTTGTTCATGTGGATCACGGTCTGAAATGAATGAAAATTCTGGGTGGAGTCTGAGCAGAAGGTGCTTGATCCTTTCCTGGAGCAGGGAGCAGCAGGTTGGAGAACCATGGCCGTGTGAACAGGTTAATGCGTCGTTTACCCACACTGAGAAATATTTCAGTCTTGGTAGACTCTTGATCATCGATAGTAGACGTTTGTCGCTTTTTGGCTGCCGAGTGCCCATTCCCCTTCCTGAAAATACGCGTGTTTCCGCGAGGTGAGCCCTGAGCTTGTTCGCACTACGGGGGGAGCTAGACCGCCCCCCCCCCCGCTGCGCTGGCACCCCGAGAACTCCCACAGCACGGCCCTGACGGGCATCGCTGGATGGGTGTGCCGGGTATGTGCCTGTTCTCCATCAGAGCCCCCTTTGATTCTCTGAGAGTCTTCTAGAAATCCCCCTTACGCTAATCAGAGTCAGTTTTAATTGCTTACCACCTTCACGGGAACTTTAATTGGCTAAAGTGAAATTTTAATTTTAGTAGAAGAGTCCTGGGGGCTCCTAGGGTACAGTGTGTGGCTCTGACTCCGTCCCCTGCCCTGGGGACCCCGCCAGCCGTCGCTTTGTCTCTCTGTGTAGTTGGCGTCTGAAGACATGGTGTATACGGCTGTGGACAGCAGAGCATAGGGGACTTGGCAGCGTTTCCCCGTGCCCCGGTATTCAGAGCCAGTAGTTCTTGGGTGCTGTGTGCTGTCGTGGGGCAGCCGAAATAAAATACTGTTTCCGCTGAATTTCCATATCATGTAATTTTTAAAAATAAGCACAGGAAGTAGTTCACATTCCCTCTTGGAGTTTAAAAGTCAGTTTTAGGGTTAGATGTATGACGGCAGTAAAATTGAAGCATTACATTTTAAAGTTCACTCACACGGAATCAAATATACTTGTGTCATTAAAGGCATTTGTGCCCTACTGAAATTAAAATATTGCTGGAAGAATGAGGTATTGAAAAGAAATGGGATAATTTTTTTTCAATCGTTATAAACCAGTGGAATGGAAAATTTGAGTATTTACATGAGTTCTGTCCCACTACCTGGTTCGGGTTAGATCACCTTGTGGCAGGGAGACGCGTCTGCAGCTCCGCCGGCTCTCACGACGAGATTCAGAAACACGGTTGCTCAGCTGTTTAGGAAGACTGTGTTGTCTGAACGCCGTCACCTCTAAGATAGACCTGGTGGGCGAGTGGCCAGAATACCGTCCTGTTTCACGTGGTTGTTTGTTAAATCTAGCTGCCTCCTCGGCGCGTGGACGTTGTGTTACGCACACTGTCTCTGGGTGTACTTAGACTCACCACCACGAAGTGTGTGTGGATTTTTTTCAGGAGAACCGAGATGGGGCAGAGCACGTGCCGAGAGGCAGCCCACCTTTCCACGGAGGACTGGGGCACAGTGGCACCTGCTGTGTTAGCACAAACCTGGAAGCGTGCGCTTTCCCCACGTACGTGTGCGCGCGCTCTGCGCACTCTCGGAGTTTGCAGGCACTGTTTTCTCCAGCCCGGAGTATGTTCTCATTATAGAAAGGTTGCGTGGGGTGAGGAGGCCTGTGGGATAGGGCAAAAGCCTAACTGATTCAAACTTTGGGTGAAGTACTTTGTGCTTTCAAGTCTAACAGAAAAGAAAACCATGCTCTGTGTGAGTTAACTTCCTGGGACTCCACTGATGTTTAGTCTTGTCCTCATTTTACCATCCTGGAGGGCATCTTCAGAGTCGTCTGGATTGATGTTCAGAGACCGGGGCTGTGTGGCTGAAGCTGGGGAATAGTGGGACCCACCTGTGAGTCTGGGACTTGGGGTTCCGGGCCGGAGTCCGACTTCGGGTGGAGGGGCCAGAACCAGAAAACCACACTGTCGTACTTCTTCTTTTCCATTGTACGGAAAAGGTGGTAGTAGCCTTCGGAGAAGGAAGACAGCATTCACAGAGTAGCGAAAGGAGAGGGGAAGGGAGGGGTGGTTTCCAGTGAAGAGGCGAGTGAAGGTCACCGATGGGACACAGGGGCTTGAACCACTGACAGCGAGGATGGGGCCTGGCAACTGAATGTGCTGATCTCTTTCCCACAGCCCCGCCAAGGGGGGAAGGCAGACATTCCCAGTAGTGGCTTCTCATCTACTTGGGACGTGGGCAAGACTGAGAATTATAAGGGGCAGGCAGGTGTATCCAAAGGAATGGAAATATGCAGGCAGCTGAAAACGTACATCTGAGAACCGTGATTGTTCTCCTTTCTTATGATAGCCATCAAACAAGAACCAGACAACACGTGAGAGCAGCAGGTGAATGGTCCAAGGGGAAGATAGGCTGTGTCCTCCACTGTGAAGGGGTGGGGTGAACTCATTTATGAACTCTGTGGATGACAGGTTCCTAATTCGGGCCGCTTACTTGGGTCTGTGAGCTTTTCTTTCTTCGCAAAATGAGAGTGGCGATGATATCTCTATTCCTAAGCTGTTGTGAAGTCTCTTTCCTTTGCCACCTTTTAAATACTTGGCTGTAGACTGTACACCATGTAAATGCTCGCTTTTCCAGGGAGTTTACGTTTGCACGCTGGCGTACCTTTCTAGCGCGTGCATTGCTAATCTAGGTCTGAGGGATGGGGCGGTGGCTTCCGCCGACCTTTGCTGCTGACTGCCATTGCGCTTCTCAGACTCCCCACTGAAGCACACCTCGGACACGACCCTTGCACACAGGCCGTGCAAGCAGTCGGCCACATGCTCAGGGCTTTTCTGAAATCATATTTTGTTCCACAGTTTGTGTACAGTTTTCAGTCTAGCCTAAACAATATTTATATTAAATTACATATACCTTTTAAGTTCCCCATGAACAAGATGTTAAGAAGAGGGAAGGGGTCCTCCTGGCTGTTGTGTTGACTGGTGGGCAGGATGGGGGTTGCCCCAGCCCATGGCAGCATGTGCTCCCACACCCACAATTCCTGGGCTGCTCTTACCTGTTAAAGGAGAGGATCGACTGTATCCCGTGTCCCCTTCTGGGCAGCTGTTCTGTGAAGGCTCATGTAACAGACATTGCAAGGAACTGTTGACCTGATTACAAAACCAAATTGTACAACACACTCATTCTTACAAAGCGGTTTCTAGATACTGTGTAATTCTTATCCATTTAGGATGGTTAGAGAGGACTTGAAGAGTTTCTTCCTGTCAAGGCCACAAATCACATTTTATTTGCTTAAAATATTTGTGAAAGTTAGTCATCAGTAAATGGCATTTCATTAGGCTGTTCTCTCTATTCTGGTGTGTCATTGTAACTTTCCACTCCAAGCTTATAAATCATTAAGCCTTCCAGTCAAGAGTGTAGACACTGAACACTGTTACTTGCTACCTGCCTATTTTAAAACCTCATCAGAAGGATAGCATGGAATATTGAGGGGGGGAAGCTATACCCATTCACCAATAAATAGCAAACCAAAGGGAGAGAATTCATCAACAGATGAGGTAACAACAAATTTGTTTAGAATATAGGAGCTGAGACAGCTCTAGCCTATGTATATTGCCGCAGGGCCTGCGAAGATGAGGAAGGTATTGCTATCTCCAGGAGCGTCTTGGAGGAACTCAGAGCCAGCAGCTGTTTGAGAGGTTATAACTGAGAGCTCAGGATTCCCAAAACAGTACAGTTGAAGAGCTGGGTGTAAAATCGTCCTACATACCAGCCGCCCCCCTCCCAGCGCCGGTGTGCACACACGCTCAAAGCAGAGGCAGCTGCTGTATGTTATCAGGCGAAGTGGGCAAAAACTGATTCTTCTGTAGACATGAAACTGACTTCGGCAAACTGGGACTTCTCGTGTAGATTTTGGTTCCACAGTAAAGCCCTCCTCATTGTTCAGGGTCTGCTGTTCAACAATCAGGTTCTTTTCTGTTTACATCATGTGAAGTCTGCCTATCTTGTTCATACATAGAGCTCAGAATTTCCACTCAGAGAAGAGGCCTTCCTAAAATACCAGCTGACACGAGAGCAGAGGAGAGTAACTCCCATTCTCAGATCAGCGGGTCATCGGGTGTGTGACAGTTGACCACATGAAAGGAAAAAAAGGGGGGGGGTGCCTCAGGGAAGGAAACTGATGCAGAAGCAGTGATATTACATAGAAGGACTATTAGATTTATTTATAAAGAGGATTGCTGAGATGAAAATATAAGTAAGAATACAGGAAAATAAAGTAATCTTCCAAAATGGTCTCCCTTCCAAGACCAAAGGAACACAAGACTAGGTGCATGGGAAATCAGTCTGTGGGGTTTGATGTTTGGCTTAATAGAAGTCAGGAAAGGAAAAACAGGAGAGGAAATTACCAAAAAAGCAAAGGAAGATAATTTCCAGAGGCAGGAAAGAGACATACCTTCTATATTAAAAGGACCCACTGAGCCCCAGCACAATTAATGAAAACAAGTCATCCGTGGGGATGTATCTGTAAAATTTCAGTGCTTTAAGGATGACGATAAAGTTGCAGAAATTTTCAGAGAGGAAGAAAACGTCTCCTTGAAGAAATGTCAAGCTGACATCAAAGTTTTCATCAGTAATACCGGATGCTATATGTATTGCTAACAAACTCCGAAGATAAACATACTTTTTTTGCTCAGAATTCAGTTTTTGATGAACTATTATTCAGTTATAACATCAGAAAAAAAGACATTGAGATGTCTGAGGACTGGGAAAGTTAGCTTCCCAAGTACCCTTATTAAAAATGTAGTTGAGTGTGCACACCAGCAAAACTGGAGAATACCCAAGAGGAAACCTTGGCCCAGGAAACAGAGTAGCCAGCCTAACTGGGCAGCCCCGGCAAATGCAGGAAGATGATGGGCTTTGAAACAGGTCCAGGCAGCAGCCATTCCAAACTGGAGCCAGAGCACAGGGATGGACCTTTTGGGAATGACCTCTGTCCCCCTTCAACCCTACCTTCCCGGGAAGAAGCAATTAGAAACCTTTGGAAGAATTCCTGTTGTGGCGTAAATATAGGAGGAAAGGCTTCGGTTTTAAGTAATCGATGGGAAAAGTGGGGCCCTTCGATCCTAAAGCTAGAATTTTTATATGTTTGGAGTGGTCAGGAGATCACGACCTGGGATTTGTAAAGAATTAAATGTAGCTGTAGCATGCCTCTTGGCCTGGTATTGAATAACCCCTCTGTATCGTCCTGTACATGCTGGGTGCTGACGGTCAGCGTTTAGAACGAGACTGTAATAAAGGGGGTCCGGTTGCTCTGTGCGTCAAGGTACGGATGAAAACAAGTCATCCGTGGGGATGTATCATGCAAGACGAGCATGGCTGACCCAAGGGCTGTCGTGGAAGCGCGGAGAAAAGTCCGTCGTGACTCCAGTCTGTTAGGACTCGAGATACAGTGCTGCATGAGTGCGCCGGGATTTCGCTATACTCTATACACGTAAAGTCACAATCAGCAGAAGGGCTAAAAATTAAGGGAGATCGTTGAAGATGGATGGAAGAGCCAAATTCTGATCTTTAAATTTAGAAAAACCTGTAGACATTATGTAAGGTTATTAAATCTGGAGACCTAAATATGTTATTATTTGGGGGTATAGTGGTAATTATCAGAGGAACCAAAAACCACGGTCAGGTTTTTTTCTGGAGAGTGGGACACAGGGTGGGCAGAAAGGGTGGGAACACATAAATTCTTCCATATTAGGCTTGTTCTACATATGCATATCTTGAGGACATGAAGTATTTAAAAATATTTCCTAATTTAGTGTTTCACTAATCCAGACCTATAATAAAGTTTTACCAAAGAGAGTTAATTTAAGTAACTGCCTGAATTAGCGTGATAATGACCTTAGGAAATAAAGTAATATGAAAACTTTCTCTTTGCTCTTGGCTTTTTATACAACTCATCATCATTTTGGACAACCATAGCAACAATAAATTGAATGACTAAGTCTTCTTCCCATTATTAAACCTAACAGTTGGCCCCCCTGAAAACATTGTGCTTCTATACTGTCAGTTGTGTGGATAGAGTGTAAGTGAGTTCAGCTCACTTTTATTTTCATAGATGTGAATTTCAGCCCGGAATCTGGCAGAGTAGTGAGTACAGCGCTGACACAAATACCATCCTGTGTAGTAAACCACGGTACTGGATGAGGATGGGCCGCAAGCCCCTTTGCGACAGGGTATTCCATTTGGTCATTTCAGGTTGACTTCACAGTAAGGTCTGTTTGCAGTCCTGGTGCGATTCATTTTCTTTTCTGAAGGTAAACCTATATAGAATTAACGAGAAGGAACACGTGGATTATTTCCAAACACAGACATACCATGCAGCAGGATCAGCACAACCAAAGGCCCCCCAGCAGGACACCTGTTGCCGCCGTGGCTGTTCACTTCTCATGTTCCCGTTAAGTGCAATTGATGATTCCTATTTATCCTTCCCCAAGCAAATATCTCTTTGGGGCCTTTCTACTCTGTCACTGTTCCCAGAAGTGTATTCCACCATCCTGGCAGAAACAACCTCTTCTTTACAAAATAGGCAGCTGGCCCACAGGCCATATTTGGACCCTGGAGCTAGACTGACTACCTAGATTTGAGTCTTAGCTTACCCACTAATTGTGTTACTTAGTTTTCTTAACTTTAGCTGAAGATAATGGAAGTACCAATGCCGCATTGCTTCGTGAGAGTTAAATGAGGTAGCGTATGTTGGGCATATGTGGATAGTGCCTGGGCCATGCAGCTGCTCTTCAGGTTTAGCTAGTATTTGAAATAAGGTGCAAGCAGCCATTAAATTTACTCTTATGTGCTGACTTACCGTGGTGAGAGTCCCAGAGGCCATGTTTCTGTTCACTGGAAATAATACGTCTAATTAACTGTGTTTGAGGGGAGAAGGGAGACCGTGGCAATGGCCTAGGCCTTCACTACCTCTTCCAAACGATCCCCCAGTCCTCAAGTAGTCTCTCTGTGATCAGGAATATAACGCTACATTAAAATGTTACTTTTGGAAAATAGATTCAACCCAGATTGTCTTGGGTTACGCTGAACTTAATAGGAATATAACTAATGTTATATTTAAGGTTGGCAGGCAATAAATATACAAATCACCCTTTAAAGATGTTTCTGATAACTCTAATGTATTTTAATAACATTTTGAAAAAATACATTTATAGAACTAAGTAGTTTGTTGAAAAGTCTGAACTAAATGGAACATAAACTAGGTATGCTTTTTTCTTTAAGTGCCTTCAGTTGAACTTTTTAAAATCTTCTTTTCCACCTGTTAATGAGTTCTTGGTTGAGTCAATAACTTTTTAGTCATGTTTTGTTACTTATGAGAGAAACATTCCCCTGTTTACCCCAGTTCAAAGCTTCAATCTATGTCCAGTTTAGAAGTGTATCCTTGTTCTGTTTCTAGCTGTAGGGGAGTAAGAGAGTCCAGATTTACCTTTCTACCTTAAATAACTAGAAAATTGGGCAAATACATGAAACGACTGGGTGTGGATAGTACAGATCCATGGTCCTGAGACAAAACAGTCCCCAAATCACCACAGCTTTCTTCCTAGAGTCATTTTCTAGACTACGGAACAAGAATGTAGAACTCAGGCTGTTTGAGATGGTCTCATGGGAAGTTGAAATGGTTTAAATCTGTGGGAAACAGTATAGGAGAGGAAGTAGTTAAAACAAAGCACAGTTTCAGAAACTTGCACGGGGGGTGGGGGGACCTTGAGTTTGTTGCTGAATGCTATGCTGTGCTTCCATTGTCCAGTCAGAAAATAATCTGGTAACTGTAAGAAGAGTAACTCCCAGACTTCCACACAGAGACACTGGAAGAGTTCCATATTCTGAGTAGAGAGGCTTTGTAGGACACACTGTGTAGTATATACCCAGAGGATTATGCTATCGGAGGGCTATGCTGGCCTTAAAATAACATGTTCTCTAAACCTGCCCTAAGACAGCGTCACAACAAACCGCACAAAGACCACCTACTCTGCAAAGAACCTAACTGCCTGTGGTACAAAGCCCAGTATGCTTTAAAGGAAAACAACAAAATGTCACACAGGACAGAGTCACATAATGTCTAGCAACCCGTCAAAAATTAGTAGACACAATGAAATAAAAACGTGATGCAGAAGAATAAGCAGGGAACAGGAAAAACATATAACAAAGATGATGCAATTTGCAGAAAAGGACTCAGAAGAGTTGTTTATATTTATGCTTAAGGATTTAAAAGGAAAGTGAGTATGATATAATTGCATGGTTATATAAAACAACCATGCAGAACTTCAAAAGCTAAGAATTACAGTTTCTGAAATGAAAAAAAAGGAGTGGAATCACAGACTAGATACTTCAGAAGGAAAATTTAGTGAATTTGAGGAAACAGAGGTAGAAAATAAAAACGAAAGCATACAAAAGAAGAAAAAAGTTTAGGGAAGCCCAGCTGGCTCAGTAGGTAGAACCTATGACTCCTGATCTTCGGGTTGTGAGTTTGAGCCCCACGTTGGGTGTAAAAATTACTAAAATAAAAGTTTTAAAAAATGAATAGAGCCTCAGTGACCTGTGGGGGAGTATCAAGTGGCCTATCATGTTGTACTTGCGGTCTCCATGCTAGCAGTAGAGGTGGGGAAAGAAGAAATACTTGAAAAAGTAATGGCCAAAGTTTTTCTGAATTTGCTGCAAGCTAAATAAAGCACATGGGAACCACATACTGTCGTTTTTGTCATTGGGAGATTTACAAACACTCATTCATATCATTTCCTGTTAGCTTTGTTCTCACAAAACTATTCGAGAAGGGCTACTTTAGTTTAGATGAACCACTAAAAAATTCTTAGGTAAGATAATAAGCCAATAGTGAAGATAAACTGGAATGCTTAAAAATGAGTATTCCTGAAGACAAGAAAAGAAGAAGTAATTAAAGTTAGAAGAGAAAAATGGAAAACAAAAATCAAATGGTAAATTTAAAACTAACCATATTGATAATTATATTTAATGTGAATTTTTCTGCAAAGCAGGGACTGTCAGACTGGTTGGACTCAAGTTATATGCTGTTTATAAGAGACGCACTTTCACCTTAAAGATAAAGATAGTTTAAAACTATCTGGGCAGAAGAAGATATGCTGTGCTAGCAAGAGATAAGAGGGCTTAGTGGCTGTATTAATGCCAGCAAACTAGGTTTTAGGACAAGGAATCTGACTAGTCATAGAGATGTTTCATAATAACATGAGAGTGCATTCGCCAGCAAGGTGTTAGAATCTCAAGCATGCTGCAAGTATGATAACAGAACTTCAAGATACATGGAGCAAAATTTTCTCAGAAATAAAAGAAAAAAGAAAGAAAGCAACTATTTGCCAGAGATTACATAATCATGGAGCAGATAGAAAGAAAGTCAGTGGGGATATAGGAAACTTGAACTTCACTCTGAAATAACTTTGACCTAATTGATCTTTTCAGAGAACACAATAACCATAGAACACACATTCTTTTGAATTTGTACATAGAATATTCATCAAAATAGAAAGATGGAAGTTAAATACATAAATCTCAATAAATGTTAATACATGTAAAAGATTGAAATAATACAGACTATATTCTCTGACCCCAACAGAATTGAATTAAAAATGAGTAACTGAAAAATATATGAAAGTTTCCAGATTCTTGGAAATAAAAGAGTATACCTCAAAGTACACCCATGGGTCAGTGAAGCAATCACAAGAGAAATAGAAAATATTTGAACTTTGTGAAAATGAAAACAACATTAAATTTTGTGGAATGTAGTTAAAGCAGTGCTTAGAGAGTAATCACAGTTTTAAAAGCTGCCATCAGAAAAAAAGAAAGATCTGGGATTAGTGAACTAAATCTCTACCTTTAAGAGTAGAGAATTAGTAAAAAAAAGGACTCTGCATGAACAATAAGGATAGACCATCACTGCTATAGCTATTATAGGATAATAAGAGAATAACTTTATGTATAACTTTATGCCAGAAAATTCACCCGCTGGAAAGACCTATGAGAACCAAAACTGATATTAGAAGAAATAGAAAATCTGAATACCAATGTGTTTTGTCGAAGAGGTTGAATTTGTAACTAATTTTTTTTTTCTCAAACAAAACTATGGGCACGGATAGCTTCAATGGTAGAATCTATCAGCCTTTCAAGGAAGAAATATTAACAGTCTTACCTGAGTCCTTTTAGAAAGCACAAGAGGAGAGAACAGGTCCTGACTTCCTTTATGATGTCCTCAACTTTCCTGCCTACAGACTAGTGTCCTTTATGAAAAGAGGTGTAATGATTCTTACTAATTTAGGGTATCAATCCCGATAATATGTACAAAGTGAAGTTGGGTGTGGGAGGCAAACAAACTGGTGGGTGTGTCTGTGCCAGACCCCTTGATGCGGGTGCTCCGTTCATGAGCGTGACTGTGAGTGCCACCAGACTGCACAGGGCCTCTGGTGGTGAGCCTTTGGCTTCTCTGAGCCGGAACTCTGTGGCTGCATTTCTCCTTCTGTCTTTGCCAAGAGCTGGGGGTGGAGGTGACGAGGGGGGGATCAGGGCTCTGACTCTGGGGCAGGGCTGATGCAGTGCTGGGAGCTGGAAGACCTCGCGTCTGCCCGCTCTGCCGCTGCTTGCTCAGTGAGCTCGAACTCCATCACTTACCCACCCTGGCTAAATCGTGTCACAGCCTGTTCTGAATGCCGTGGGTCCAGTCCTCAGTAACAGTCAGTAAACATCTATAGAAAATCAAAAGAACTTTAAAGAAAGATATGTTACAACTAAGTGGGATTCATCTCATTTATAAATCAATATAATTAATCTTATTAAGAGAAGAAAAGAAAAATTTTATGATCATCCCCATGTTTGCAGATAATACATTTGGCAGAATTAACATGGATTCATGATTAAAAAAAAAACAACAAACTCTTAGTAAATTAGACTAGCAGGGTACTCCTTCAATCTGACCAGATGCCTTTATAAAATACCTACAGCTGACATACTCAGTGATGAAAAGCTAAATCCTTTCCCACTAATCATGGAAACAAGGCAAAGAATGTCCACTCGGATCACTTCTGCCTAACACTGCAACTGTAGGCTCTAGCCAGTGGTATGGCAAGAAGAGGAAATAAAGCGCATGTGGATTGGGAAGAAGAATTAAAATTCTGTATTCACAGGTGCCATGATCGTGTTCAGAGAAATGAAAGAACACTAAAACAAATGGAGACACATTACTTGCTCATATATCAGAAGATGAAATACTGTCTCCTCTCCCCAAATTGATCAGTAGATTCTGTGCAGTCTTAGTTAAAATCCTAGCAGCGTTTCTTAGATGAGGTGGCAAAGTGGTTCTGAAATTTATATGGAAAGTCAAGAATGAAGTTGGCTGAATTACACAGCCTGATTTCAAGACTTAGTATAAAGGTAAAGATACAGAGACATCCTGATGCTGGTGTGAGAACAGAGCCGACGAAGAGACTTAGGCATGAAGGGTCAGGGAGCGGGGGTCAGGGAGTGGGTAGCAAAGGAAGTCCCTCTTGTTTCCTTGCGAGAAGTATCAGAATTTCATGTAATCTAGGTCATAGTTTTATTAGCAAATGTTATTTTTAGGGTAAGTTATATGAAGTGTTATCTTAATGCCGCTAAATAAAACATAAGCTTACTTGGTGCAGTGTGGGTAGGTGTGTATTTATTTTACAGTTTAGCCTTAATAGCTGATTTTAATAGACTAGCAAAAAGCAATTTCAAATACTTCCATAAACGACGTACGCTCAGTCTCTGCTGTTTCTCAAATAAGATGAAACTGAAATAAAATGTTTTTATGACATTATTTAAATTTAATTGTGTTTAATTCCTGTAGATAGTGGATAACATGCCATAACTTAGAACTTGTTCTTTATCTGTGTTTAAGGTAGAGCTCCGTAATTTATAGTGCCTCACTTTGTGAGCAGTTAGGTCGTTTTTGAAAATTAAGACCTTTTCTAAACTAATTCACGTTATGCTTTTGACTGTAAATAATAAACATCATTTGTAAACGATGACTGTGTACCAAGTTAGCATTTGAGAGTTTAAAATATGTAGTTTTGTGACTGTGAAGTTGTAAAGGGGGGCATTAATAACAGCTTTTCTTTTTTTCTTTTTAAGATTTTATTTATTTATTTGACAGAGAGAAACACAGCCAGAGAGAGAACACAAGTAGGGCGAGTGAGAGAGGGAAAGGCAGACTCCCATTGGAGCAGGGAGCCTGATGTGGGGCTCGATCCCGGGACTCTGGGATCATAACCTGAGCTGAAGGCAGACGCTTAACGACCGAGCCCCCCAGGCGCCGCTAAACAGCTTTCCTATGAACCCATGGGTATACATGCATAAATACATTAATTATTAAAAACTGCTTGTCAGGACAGTCATGGAAATGTCCTCTGTGACAGTTTTTCTCAAATCTGTTTCAGACTTATGCGTGTGTTACTATATTTATCTTTATCTAATCAGCCTTTGCTGCGGAGGTTTGGCTGTTTTATTACGAGCAGCTGTGCAAAGCTTCTTCTAAAGACTGCATTCTTTAGTAATTCTGCCATCACTCACGTCCTAACCCATTTGGGCAGCAAATTAAAAGCAAGTGAACTGTGGAACTAGATAAAGTATGTGATGTCACTGTATTTCATGATACCTTCGTGGAAAAACTACTCTTTGAAACCATTTAAAATGGAAATGTTAACATTTTTTTCAACCATACCAAAAGTAACGAGTAATGCGGATTATCATTCTTAGGTTTTGGAATAGGAACCTTCACATGCTGGGTTTAGCAGTGGCTGTTCCTACCTCCTGAGGGGTCAATACCGTGCCAGCATGACCTCGTTTACTGTGATGCTGACAGATGTACAGATGTTGGCATAGACATTTATTGAATTTATAAGACCGTCAGAAGTCTAAAATTCCAAACCTGTGACCCAGATGGGAATTTACGGGATATATAAACCGTTCCATAAACCTGAACTTACATCTCACTGCCACTGTTGTGTGACAGGTTGAAACATTTTCCATTCCAGGCTATCATTCTATTCCAAGGTTCAGTTGACCTTTGAGCTCGTTCTGTAGGCAAGGTGTTGTGGTGGGCATTGCCTCGTTGTCTCATGTTTCTCTGTGAAGCCGAAGAGCTAGATTACTCCCGTGTGGCAGAGGCAGGAGCTGAGTCTGTGGACCTTCTCCAGGGTCCCAGGGCTAACAGGGGCTGTTTAATCCTGCTCGATGTTTGGATTGCTCCACTCTACCCTACGGGATCGTTGTTAGTTAAGAGAAGTGCTCTGGCATTAGGGAAGTAATCTTCACTTGTAAACACACGGCCCTGACAGCCCATACATGGTTCCTAATATAGTTAGGTGTTTACTTTTCGTGTTAACTGTCGAGGTGCTTGGACAGTTGCAGCTGTAGATTAGCCGTTTACGTTAGGATTCATTCTTGTCTCTCTTTCCACTCTGTTAATCCAGACTTCCATTACTTGCTACCTGAGCTCATGTAGCTCTGGGCTTTGGGTCCTTGGTACATTTATGTCCATATGATGATTGCCAACCGAATTTTACTCCAGAACCTTCCATAGTTTGCATTGCTCGCCAAAGAAAACATAAGCTCGTCCTGGCATCCAAGACTTGAGTTTTGCTTCCCAGTGTGTTGCCCTTCGCACATCAATATCCATGCCCTGTTCTCAGCCTTTGGAGACCTTTCCTGTTACTACAAGGCCTTGAGCTGAGCAGCAGGTGGAGGCCGCTGCCTTCCCTCCCCACCACCTCCACACTGGCCCTTGCCCTTCTTCCTGGAAGATTCTCCGGGTCCCAGTTATGGCAGTTGGTCACAGCACTCAGAGTACCCTGCAGTTGTAGCCCCAAATCACAAAATCTAGGAAGTAGAGGCGCACAGTGTGTTTGTGTGTGTGTGCACCATCCAGAAATTGCCCTCTTGACACTGTCACAGTTTCTCTTCTGCCTGGTCGCTGAAATTAGCCTGTATGTTCAAGACGGTCCATGGATCTTGAACCTTTAAGTTTGCCAAAATGGACCGTGGTTGTCCACAGTCCAACTAATTTTAATTAGTTTGAAATGTAATTCTTTTCACTCTTATTTTACTTGACTTTGTTATGCTAATTTCTTACCTAATTTTAGTTAGTTTCCTTGAATCATGCTCTATTGAGTACCATTAAAATACGGTTTATGTGCAGGAGAGTTACTTGTCTTAATGCTTTAAGGAATACAGAGATTATCTACTGCAAAGAGAAATGGTTCGATAACCTTCCCGGACTGGTCTGTAAGGAGGTTCTGGAGGGTTCATTTATGAGGAGCCACGAAGGGTAAGGACATCCCTTCAGGGAGCAGCCTGCAGAGCTGTGCCTGCCTGCCATCCTCGCGACTCCACAGACCCCGAGGTTTGGAACCCAGAAGAGCCCCAGAGCTGTGAGTGCCAGCACCTGGCTGCACTTGACCAGCCGCTCGTTAAGTGGAAGCCGAGAGGTGTGTCGCCACAACAGTGGGCGACGGGCAGGCAGGGCCCCCTCTGTTCCCATTAGCAGTCTTGCCCGTGTCTCCCGAGTCTAGGCTCACAGGCTTTCAGAGACGGTCTGTGGAATGTGTTTATGAACTTAGCCTAAGACAAGGAAGATCACGTGTACAGGCTCAGTTTCTAGGATATGCCATGATCTGTTGATAGTGTAGAAGTCTGGAGTGAGAGTGTCTGCCACGCCCCGAGAGGCCTAGATCGCTTCACAGCGTACCACACGGAGGGCCGTCGCCGGTGCAAGAACAGTGACCTCGGAACTGATCTTTCCAAATCTCTCTTGAATGAGAAGTCATTTACATGCAGTCTGAGGTTGGACAGTTCAACAAGAACTTTGTTCCACTTTAGTTCAAACGTGCGTTCTGTCCCCCTTCGGTGGTATCTTACCCCCAGTAGTCTTGACTTCAGGTATTCTTTTGCTTTTTATTTCAAACACGCGACCCCCCCTTGCTAGCCCAGGTGTCCCCTGCCCTTTGCGCTCCTGCAGACTTTGGGGAGTTTGGGTTCCTGTGAGGTCAGCCACACAGTGTTGCAGAGCACGAACACGAGCGCTGCCCACCGTCACCTCTGGGGCCCCAAGTGGGGGTGAGGGCACCGCCGCACAGAGCCGGCGTGAGAATGAGACGAGTTTATCAAGCACTTAGAGCAGACGCTGACAGATAGTGAGCACCTGATGGACGTCCCCGGCTTGTTTTCTGTAGGATTTTTTTACAAGGCACCTCTGTTGTCATGTAGCTGTTCCTTGATCCTGTGCCAGAGTTTTCAGAAATGGCCCCTGCTTATCTCCCCCATCCTCACCCTCAAGAACATAGAGAGAAAGAAAAGAAAGACAGTGGGCTGGTAGATTGGTCGACGCCCTCATCAGCTTTGGTGCTCAGCTCAACACAGAAGCCCATGTAAGGGCCCCGGGGACCTGAAGCAGCTGGGATGGTGCCAGTGTTGTCGCGAGCCCGCCGCAGCCCGGCCAGACGGTCCCTGCCCGGGGGCCCGTGTGCAGTGTTGGGCGCTCGCTGAGCCGCATGCTCACGGGCTGCACACTTCTCCGGGAAGGAGCATGTGGGGCCGGGCTGGGAGCGCCAGGGACACCCGCTCTGTCCTGGCCCATGGCCGCGCTTGGCTCCCTTTTCCGCTTTCTCTTACAGGCTCATTGGGAGCTTGTAGCAGTGGAAAGCACAGCTTCTGGCTTTTGTAGTGAATACACGCTCAGCCAGTGATGTCACTACTTTGTGAGTAGTACAGACCCAACAGGAGTGAGTGTGTGCGGACTCCTGCTCCAGTGCACGCACACCGCAGGGCCTGTGAGAGGAGAAGGTTCTGTGCTGGGGGTGGAGCTGAGAGAAGCGCTCGCTGCCATGTTTCGGCTGAGAGTCCAGCACTTGGATGGATGTGCAGTGGTGCACCCCGAACTCCGGGGGCCCTTCGCCGCCGCCCTCGGAGGGACTAGCCGGGCGCCGGCGTGCTTGATCTTGCCGAAGAGTAACAGCGGCAACGTCATCTGTCCTCCTCCCCCTCAAAGATGATGAGATTGATTCATGAAAGTGAAGTGTCATCCCTAGGGTGACCCTCTAGCCCCAGGTCCCCCAACTCCCGGGGCAGCACCCTTTCTGTGAGGCCACAGCGGAGATGTCAGACGGGCTCATGGCTTCTCGGTGCACGGGGGGACGTTGCCCGTTTGTCACAAGTAATTTCTTGTCTTGCCGTTGTGTGCCGTCACAACTCCCAGCAGGGTGTACAGATGTGTAAGGTAGGAGTCCTTCAGAAAGGAAATGGGGACTCCTTTCTGAGTTGGAGGACACAGAGCTCCTGGGGAGCGAGTCAGCGCATCTCAGCAGCCCTCGGTCTCACAGGAGGCTGGACCAGGAGGTGATCACGAGAGGACGCCGCCCCTGACTCATTAGCTCCTGGAGACTTGTCCTTCTCTTGTATTTAATGAGATTAAAATTATGGGTACTGTCTTCTGGAGAGAAGAAAACATAATGAATATATCCTCAACATTTAGTTTAAGGTTTTTAATTACTGATTGAGAATCAAATACTTGGCTAAACATGTGACTTCTGCCAGTCCCTGGGGATTCAGGAGACTTTGCTGCATCTGCCTGTGGAAACACCAAGGGGGGTGTGTTCTTGTTATTCCTGAAGTTTACACCCACCCAGCAGAGAAGGAGAACTTTGAAAACAGTAAATGTTTACTGACTGACACAGTGACCTCTGTGGCCCTTCTGAGAATGATGTGCTATGACCATGGTACGAGAGTGACTTCCCAGGGCAGTGAGCAAGGCCTGAGAGCATGGGGGCAGGGCCCCACAGGGGGGTCGACGCTCCCAGGACGCCCGGGGTCCCCTGGGACGGCCTGTCTTCACAGCGGCAGACTTGTCCCTTTAACGCCCCTCCGCCGTCTCACTGCACCGGGAGACGGTTCTTTCACCTCTCCAGCCTTTTCTGTTTCCCAAAACACCGTTAGTGGAGACTGCAGGTTCCAGGGAACCCCTGGTTTTTAAATGTAAACATTTTACATTTAAAACTAAAAAAGAGTGGTTGATAAGCGCATTTTGAACATGGTCTTTATACTTTTATCTGTCACATTCACAGCTATGAGCAAAGGCATAAAACACCTCTGACCATGGAGTATGTATTAGCGTATCCAGGATACTGTTGATTTTATGTTAGTGCTACAAGAAATATCTGAACAAACAGCTTTTGTGTAATCAGCTAAAAGAACAGCTGTAGAGGTGAGGTAACAGGAAAAGGGGGCTGACACGGCGGTCTGTGAGATACTGTTTCCCTAGAGTGTCACAGAGCTGTCACGGAGCCCGTGGCCTTCGTATTCCCGGAGCCGCCCGGGCTCTTACAGAACCCCAGGCCGCTGTTCAGAAACACTGCTGTCTTGACTCATTTCTCTTTTTCTCTCTTTTTTCATTTCCATGGAGCTCTCCTTTGCGGGTATAGACGCCCTGTTAAACTATCGACCAGGAGCACAGAATGTCACTAGGCTAGCCTGCTAATTATGGCCGTGCTGGAGTTTGTGGGTGTGTGTGTGCGCGTGACTCCATTGTCGTGGGAACTGGTAAGGAACAACATTGGTGTTGTCCACGTGAGAGGCGATTAGACTGGACGGTTCACCTGCCACTCCTTGCAATTTCTGTGTCGTCCCAACCTGTAGCCCCGGCGGGGTCCTGGGCCACGTGTCCGCTACTCCTGCAGCCGCTCTCCCCTCCCTTGGGCTTTCTTACAGCTACAGCGTCCTTTGTCAAATATCCAACATTGTTAAGAATTTATGCCTTTATTATTTCTTTACTATATTCCTAACACTTCTAGACATTTTTAAAAAGATTGTATTTATTTGAGAGAGAGAGAGAGAGAGAGAGAGAGAGGGTGGGCAAAGAGCAGAGTTAGAAGGACAAGGAGAGTCTACACTGAGTGCAGAGCCCAAAACAGGATGCGATCCCATGACCCTGAAATGATGACCTGACCCCAAATCAAGAGGCGGATGCTTGACCAACCGAGCCACCCAGGCGCTCCGACTTTTAGACATTTTTTAGGAAGAAGGACTACGTCTTGAGACTTGCTTGGTAGACCCCTTCAGACAAAAATAATAATACAAATGTACCTATTTAAAGATAATTCTTGGCATAAAAGCAGAAATTTGAGGGAAAGAATAGTCTTTTCAGCAACTTGTTGTCCAAAGAAATTAACTTTGATCTGTATCTCTCACTATATATATATATAAAGCTTACCATCATTTTGCTCTTCGGGTAGAAAGTTAAGATTTCTTAGATATCAAAAACACAATTTATATGGCATGGAAATGTAAATCTTGGACTTGATCAAAATGAACACATTTCTAGTCAAAAGACACTGTTGAGGGAATACAGAGAGAGTCCCAGACGAGGGGGGAGGAATACGTGCAGATCATAGATCTGACGAAGGAGCTCCGTCCTTTACGTGCACGTAAGGAGCTGTGAACACTCAATAGTAAGAGGGAAAAAAATGCCAAATTAAAAACTGATCAAGAGATTGGAGAAGACATTTCACCAAAGATGTTTGACTAGAAAATAAGTTCATGAAAAGATGTCCCGCATCACAAGGGAAATTCATAACTCAGCCCACAGTGAGTATGAGAATTCATACTCAGCCACACTGCTAAACACCCAGTAAAAGTGACTGAAATGAAGATGGGCTGTCCCAAATGCCGACAGGGATGTGGCCTGAGGAACTCACATACACTGCACGCGGGAAGGTAACACGGCACAACCAATTTTAGAAAGCATTTTGGCATTTTTTAAAAAGTGAAACGTACACGTGCCGTATGACCCACATGGTTGGCATATGCGAAGACAGCGTCGGCAGGGTGGAGAGGTGGACACACTCATTTTTTTACAGCTGCACAGATGGCTTCCTGATTACTTTGTGTCGTGTCGATGTGCCCTAGTCCACTCAGCCTGTCCCAGACTGATAGATGCTTGACTCGTTTTGTTCTCTTGTAATGACAGAGTCACGAGGAAGAACTTTGTGCCTGTGTTGTCATTTCGTATTCTTACTAGTGTGGGCCCGGGGCCCGGAAAGCCACACCAACAAAGGACGGATCAGCAAGAAGAACGGCGTGTGGATACGTGCGCTGAGCATTTACCTGGGAGAAATATTCCGGGATGAGTAACTCCAG
Source organism: Spilogale gracilis (assembly GCA_004023965.1). Lineage (NCBI taxonomy): Eukaryota > Metazoa > Chordata > Mammalia > Carnivora > Mephitidae > Spilogale > Spilogale gracilis. The sequence goes on along the minus strand of PITA01000357.1, from coordinate 145,823 downwards.
GAGGTAGCTGGAATTCAGGAGCATCGTGCCATCTTAAGCTAAACACAAGGAAAGGGGCTTGGGTTTCTTTTGGGAGGTAGTCGATGGAAAAGTGTGGTAAACGGGTCTTGTTTAGTGAGGTTCATGATGCAGATTTAAGTTACTGCCTTCTCCACTGATGGGAATTGTTAGGAATTGTCTACCTCTTCCTGATGCTGGAGAGGGAGACACCTTTGCAAATGGAAATTTCCTTTATAAAGGTACCTTTGACAAAAGGAAAACCTGTGCTCTATTTTTAGAGCTTTTCCTGTGTCTGCTGTTTCTCAGTTGCCTTCAGCTCAAAATAGTCCTCATGCCAAAGTGGCATTTTTTTGGAGTAGCATTTTCTGGTCTCTTGCACACCGTTTCAATTTTCCATTGTCTGTTCATAACTTCTGCTTTCTCCATTATTATTAAATTGCTTTTATCAGTCTCAAATTTTAGTAGTTTGTTATATATATTAAGAATTAGTTCCTTGTGCCTCTTTTTCCCATTTGCCCATTTGTTCTTTACCACTTTCCCTCTTTACTAATTTGTCTTTAAAGTTTGCTTAGCATGCACATTCTCTCTCTGTTCATGAGCTTTTTTTTAAAAAAAATGCATTAGTCTTCTTTACTACCTATAGATTTTGGGATATAGACCCAGGTGATTAAGAATTCATCTCTTTTTGTATGTTTGTGTGTTTGTCTTTGAATGGCTTTGTTGTTGTTTTTACTTTTAGACCTCAGTCTTTTTGGAATTTTAACCTGATATGTGCCATGAGAAATGGTTTTATCTTTCTTATTTTTCTGCCTTCATTCTTGAAGAACGTGTTCATTTGGTGTAGACTCTTGAAAAAAGAAAATTCAGCCAAGTAAATTTCAAGATTTAATTGGCTTTACTTAATGATTCATGATAATCGGGCAGCATCCCATTTTAGCACATAGAATGGAGCTCCCAGGAGCTATAGAAAATGGAAAGATTTACAGGCAGCAGGGGACAGAAAAAGGAAGATTCTGGCAGAGTGGGTTGCTTTAGGCAAAGTCGCATTCCTTTGGGGGAAGCAGGGGTCAGTGGGGCCAAGGGCTTCACTAGTGCCGAGCAGCACTTCCGAGATGATTGGTTAAAGGTGACCTGCTCGGGGAGGCCACAGCTGCCTTTAGGTCAGCTAGTACGTCTTGTTCGTCCATGTGGGGCTTGGCATAAGTGACTCCCATTTGGGGCCCGTGATTTCTTTTTTAAACAATTCCTCCCTTTTGAGTAGATTCTCAGCCTCACTGAGAGATGTGATCAGATCGTAAAGCACTAACATCACTCTTGGCTGGTACTGCTCTGTACTCGCAGCTCTGAGTGACAGTCACCAGTCATTTGGGTTTTGCTTCTTTTCGTTTCTTCCTGAATCTCTCTGGTATTCATAGGTCACAACTTCAGGTCCACAGTGTCTTAGGTGGTTATTTTTTTCATTCCTCTCCTGGTGTCCTAGTCTTGGGGAGATGATGTGCTTGGTGCTTAGTGGCTGTGAATGTGCATTTAAAGCTTTTGAGGGGGTACAAGGTCCCAAGGAGAGAGCTGTGGTTACTACAAGCAGGACAGTTCCCCGTTTCTGGAGTGTACTTAGAGCCACGTGGTTCTAGGTGCATTCGTGTCACCATCTTTGCCGCAAGCATTTTGCCACACGCATTTTTGCCACATTAACTAATTGCTTGGGAGACATTGTCATAAAACATAAAAAAAAAAATTACTGGTTGACAGTTAAGCTTCATTTCTCCATCAACTCGGTACTCCCATTTTTATGTTTTCTAAATCTGAGACCTTGTGGCGGTCTATATGGCGACGAGTCGACGTGGAGGTCCCAGAACAGTGGTTGACGACCAGCCACGTCTGTCCACGTGAAGAGAGTGGCGAGCCTTCCTGGGAGCTCCGCCAGACTGCGCTGGGGAGCGGTCGGGTGTTCCTCTGCCAGGCGTTGGTGAGGGTCGTTCCCGCCCACCATTCAAAACCAAAAGCTTCCTCTAACCTATAGCAAATAGGAAGGTGGCTGATAGATCATAACAGTTTTAGAGGGTGTGAATTATGGACTCTTTGCCTAACTTAGATACAATAGCTTGTGCTCCAGTGCTGTCTTTACCAGTTTATCTGGTAATATTCATAGTTGGAGCAAAAGAAAAATCAAGTCCCTCTTGTCCCCTAGGAAGAAATCGTTGCATGATTCCTGATGAGCATGTTTCTTGAAAATGTCGAAAAAATTTTGCTGTCTGATGGCAGAGAACGTGATATAGATAGAATGAAGGTATCCACACAGAGCCTGGCCAAGATGAGGTGGTGAAACACAGGGCGGGCTGTGGGATGGCGTGCACATGCCAGTCCGGCTCAGAGGTGTACCAGCAGACACAGGGGTTACGGAGCGTCGTGAGTCGTAGCCACATCTCCGATCTGTGCGTTTTACTTCCAGGGAAATGGGAAGAGACTTACAGCAGATTTTTTTTTTTAAATCTCATAAAAGCACTTATGTCCAACATTAGGCCCTGAATCCCTCATGACTGACTTTGAGGAAAGAAGTATTGTGTCTTTCCTTAACATACACCTGGATGAAATTATCACCTGCTCTTTGTTTCACCATCCAATAACCGCTGCCAGCCAGAAGTGGTGCTCTGCAGCGGACTCTGACTTCAGTGGAAGGACTAAACGCATTACCGTGCTCGCGTCCCTTCCAGTCAGCAGTGTGGACGTGGATGACTCTGTCGAGCCGACACATGACAGTGACTTGCCACAAATGCTGGTTTCTTACTTTGAGACACTGCCTTGGAGGGGAAGGGCTGAGGGACGCGACAGTGTGGAAGTGAACCCACATCTCCCAGAACTTGGAGCGTTTGTCGGTGCGCACGTGACCGGACGCCAGGAGCAGACAGCGGTGTGGCCGGCTTTCGTGATGCACCCCAAAGCCCTGTTACAGTACGCACGCCGGCGTCTGGACACAGACACCCCTCTTAAGGACGGGAGAAACTTTATCAAGAAAAGAAAAAGCAGAATGCAGAACACGGTGACCAAAAGCAAAAAAATACATGTATATATGTATGTATATACACACACACTACATGAACAAAGGAGTTTAAAGATGAGGGTTTAGGTGCAGTCCACAAAAAAAATCAGTCATTTGTGCCGTCTTGCCATAAATCTGGACCCATTTTAAATGTAATAAAACTTTTGTATTTTATGATAAAAATCTTTTTAATTTTGTAATGTTTCATGCTTCATTATGTCCTTTTTAATGAATGCCCCTCTTTTATAGTATTTTATCTTTTATGGCAATTTGCTTTACGGTCATTAATTATGTGACAAAAATATTTGTGGCACAAATGCTTGTGGCAAAGATGTGTACAGCAAAGAAACTTCTGGTAAAAACACCAGACACAGGATCTAAGACGGAAACCACTCAAAATCAAGTAAGTCCAAAAAAGACCCCTTTGAAGGATCATGTTCTTAAGCCAGATGGCTCTCTCAGTGATGGGACGTAGCTGAGTTTCAACTTCCCCGAAAGTGTTAATCCCGGTACAGCAGGTGGTGGTGGCCACAGCACGGACACCTCCTGGCTGGGCTGGAAGAAAACCCAGGGCTCTCCTGTTTTCACAGTCTCGGGGTTTTCGCTGGGCAACTGCCTCAGCAGTGGATTCTGCAGGATTTCTAGGGTCTAAGGGGAGGTTCCCAATCCCTACTGTGTTTATACGCCCTCCTCACCTGCCAAAGGGTTATGAGAGGGGCTGGGAGACCCTGCCGAACCCGATGATGGAAATTCTGGAGAGCCGCCTCATCAGGCGCCTGTTTGTTTGTGGTCAGGGGTGCAGTTAGCTAAGAGGCATTGCCCGGTTAGGTGCCTGCCCTCTAAGCACCCAGAGGTCTGAGGAGAATGAGGACCGCCACAGACAAAGGTCGCTCATCACCGTACCCGCTAAGGTGGCACAGTTCATGGAGCAGAGCGTCATGGTCAGGTCAGTTTTTTTGATTCCAAATCCAGCGGTCTGAAAGGCTATTTCATTTAGCAGTGGCGTGGGGGGTATGGCTGATGGTGTGATCGTTGTAGGCCACGTGCCAGAGGAAGGAGAGAAAGAGAAGAAGCAGCAAGAAGGTGTTTCATGGTTGAAGTATGATGTCTTGATCTGATGTCCTGGGAGAAAGCAGTCTACCTCAGTGTCGGCTACGTCTCTTCCTCGTCAGTTTTATTTGGGGGTCTCCAGCATGCACTCGGAACTGGGTGTCACATGGCCCTTGTTCGGCTGTGAGAGGTGTGCCCAGGGTTCCAGCTGCTGATGTTCAACTGCCTTCTGAGTAGCGAGGAGGGCCGCCTCACGGGGAGGGCCATGGGCAGTCTTCATTCTTGGTCATTCCGGAGAGCAAAGGAAATACTTTGCTCTCTTTGGAAAGCCATCGCCAGATATTCAAGGAAATCAGAAGAATTCGGGATCCAGTCCAGTTTAGAGTATATAACAAAACTTCAAAGACAGGTGACAGACTAGAATCTGATCTTAACAAAGGTACAAACCCATCTTTTTTCTATGATCACCCCCACTTTTTACTAAAGATAGTCACAGTGAAACTTTATTTGCATTCAACCTGGCCCGACTATTTACTTAAGTGCAAGAACAGATTTTGACCATGTAGCTCTTTATAGAGACTGCTTTTACTGCAAACTGTCATAAGGGATCTCAGATTGAACCTTTCAGAGCCCCTGAGGCCAGGAAGCCATGCCAATGATTTGCCATCAGATTTTACCTGCAAGCATTCTTCCAGTCAAAGCCGTGGTGGTAGAGCCGTCGTTCCCAGTTGTGTCCTGTTCCGAGGCGAACAGATTACTGTCGAACTGAGGCAAATAACTAAGTATGTTTCCATGAAAAGAAAACTCAAGAACTTCTGAAATCTGAGTGGATCAGAGAGGGAGAAAAAGTGAATGTTTCATCTTTGTTTACAGAGATTGACTTTATTAAGTTGCCGTGTTATAAAAAGAATTATAATCCTCCTCCTGAGAAGGTAATGCAGTCCCATGTAATTATCCTTGTTTTCTTGAATGCAGTTTTTCCATTAGTTCTAGGAATTCTCACCCGGTAGTTTTGTCATGTTAAAGTTATCAGAAACCTGTTGTTGTCAAAGTCCTTTCTGTGAATCTCCTTGAGGATGAAGCATGTTCGCAGGAACACTTTTGTAAAAGCATCGACGTACTCTCTAAATGACAAAAACTTAAAATGCCCTTTGTTAAAGAGGCAGATGAGAGTTCATTTGATGAGGAAGTGTAGTTCTTTAACATACAATATTTTAAGATAATAGAACATAAAGAGGGCTCCGTATTCTTATTTGACAGCACTTCCCATATCATGTAACTTGGCAAATAAACCCAATTTAGTTCAACATCTCCATTCTTATATTAGAGAGAGAACAAATCTCTTGAGATGTTTGGCCCTTTGGAAAATCCCAAAGCTAGTTCAAGGTCACAGAGACTTGAGAATTTGATTTGGGGAAGTTTTTCAGAAATATCTAAAAGCTTTAACATACGTGGTCAGGTAGGGTCGGTCCCAGGTGGCCTTATGAAACACTTGTTACGTATCTAAGCAGAGTGATGGTTCAGGTGCTGTAGGTAAACAGAAAGTTAAATCATTGTGAAAAATAAACCTTGGCTCTTTTAATTGAGGAGAGTCGGTTTTTTTAAAGTAATCAAAGAAATGATCCTGACAATATGAAGTATAGGAAATTATTGTGATGAAACACAGACTTTTGTTTTCTAGGACTGTTACTTTAAATGATAAAACCCTGCACAGTTTCTTATCAGGAGCAGACCAGTCATCTAAGAAAAGTGTGTTCTTTTGACAGAAAGGAAACCAGTTACAAATTTTGTACTGGTGTAGTTTTGATAATAAAATTCATTTTTTTAAACTTTATTAGATCCAATTCAAACTTAGCTAGCTTGAACACAGATACAGTTTCTTTCGCAAGATTCCTTTTCTACAAATCTGCCAGTTTTTATTTGAATTCAGATTTTGTGCTGTGTTTTTCCTTTTTCCCATTCTGGAATAACTAGTTTCCCTTTACAACAACAAAATGGCTTTCTTTCCCCTCAATAAAAAGTGCATCTCCTTTCCTCATACCTTCACTTATGGAAACACACATCCTACTTTCCTTACATACAGAGATATTTCCTATATTATTTCTAATAGCTTTAAATAATTATGAATAGCCTGTTACTGGCTAATTTATGAATATATTTCTTAACTCCTCAATGTATATTTTCCTCATAGCAAAATTTCCAGTGTGACACGGAACATGTTTACTGTTAGATCGGAATGGCTTCAGTTCATCTGTAAGGAAAGCCAGAAGTGGATAAACCTAGTTTTAGTATGTTTCACTATTTTCTTCTATTTGTAAATGACCTAGATATTCAATGAATTTCACTTAATTCATCATTTAACTTATTAAAACTTTAAGGTTTCAAGTAACCAAAAGATTATGGAAACTACTTGCTGAAAAGTTACCCTAGAAACCGTTATCCCATTTGTATCTATTTCAGTCATTTGTTCCTTTTTTTTTAAAGTTTTTATTCAAATTCCAGTGAGTTAACACAGAGTGTAATATTAGTTTCAGGTGTACAACACAGTGATTCAGCACTCCATACATCACTGTGTGCTCGTCATGATAGGTGCCCTCCTTAATTCCCATCACATTGATTTTACCCATTCCCCTACCCACTTCTCCACTGTTGACCATCAGTAGTGTTCTCTGTAGTTCAGAGTCCGTTTCCTGGTTTGTTTCTCTGTCTCGTTTCCCCCCTTTTTCTTGTTTTGTTTCTTAAATTGCACATATGAGTGAAATCTCTGACCTGAAACCATAAAAATCCTAGTTGGGAACTCGGGTACTAACCCTCTTCGACATCGGCTGTAGCAGCTTCGTTCTACACACGTCTCCTGAGGCGAGGGAAGCAAAAGCAAAAATAAACAGCTTCTGCACAGCGAAGGAAACAATCAAAACTAAAAGGCAGCTTCTGGAATGGGAGAAGATATTTGCAAATGACATATCTAATAAAGAGTCTAGTATCCAAAATGTATAAAGAACTTCTAAA
>PITA01000357.1:0-138627 GCA_004023965.1 Spilogale gracilis | reverse complement strand
TGTATCACACCTAATTGATAACTCTGAAGACCTCTTTTAATTAAACCACATTTCAACGAGCTTTAACGTCAAGCGTTTCCCCAGATTATGGGACCCTGACAAGTGTTTGGGTTAGTTTCTATTATATTTCTGAGAATTTTACCATACGTAATTCATACAAATCTCTTCATTTTCTTTAAGCCAGTTGGGCAGAGCTCTTTTATGAGTTGACTTCGGCAGTACATCCAGAGGCAGACGGTTCTGCGTGTTACAGTCCATACATAGGGGCACGTAAACCTGCGGGCTGATGTAGTCAAAGAACTCACAGCTTTTGTTCTAAGATTTTAGTTACGAGAGTAACTAAAGTTAAGTAATGCCAAACTTACTGGTTTATGTGAGAACAGCTGGCATAAGTTAAGTTTTATCTACTCAGATGGCTAAAGGTTTTCTGTTAACATTTATGGAGGGAGAAGACACTTAAGATTTTTTCATTGCCTGCATTTCAAAATAAACTTCACCCCTCTTTTCCCCTTCCAATAATGAATTATCTCCTTGAAGTTTGTACTTCCGAGAGTCGTCCTAGATAAGAAGACTTCCTGGAGAAGCCAGGTAGAACATTCACATGTGAAGGGCACAGGGAAAGAATGCAAGTGTTGTTCCCTAAAGCCAGAATTTTTACAATATTTAAAAAGTTCTTGGCCTTAGTAAAAAGCATAGGTGGACTTTGAAATGTCTCTAGAACTCACAAAGAGCTGTTGGATAAGGGCAGTTGCTTCCGATTGGGCTGTGGCATGGATAGTATCCCGGGGTTGCCATGACCATTCATTCACCTGGGCTGCAGTGTTTCTGTCTGGTACATGTAGCTTAGCAGAGAAAGCCAGTGAAAGCTTCCACTAGGCTCTGAATCTTATCAGCTTCCAATTTGGCCACATTTCAGATTGTAGTGGTATCAAATGCTTTTCAGTGTCTTTTCAGTTTTCGGCCGGGACAGACTGTAAATATTTCTTGCAGGAGTTAACCTCCCAAGGATCAATAGTCAGTGGCCTGCAATTTGGAAAGGAAAGGGGAGTGCGGTGTTTATGTTCTGTCTTGGGGTACTGCAGAGATGTGGGGGTGCTGACTCTGACTCTTGGGGGGGGGGTCTACACTTCAGCCAGCCTCTTCCGTTTTCCAGGATCTCATCTGCAGGCTCCACGTGAGGTTGAGGCAGAGTGCAGCTCCAGTACCAACCAGAGTTTCGCCAGTTTTTCCACTAATTTTAATTTCCCCTTTGCTGCTTTAAGGGAACTACTGACAGCAATTTATTGGAGAACGGAATAGAGTCTGTCAACTCCAGGAGGGGCCAATAAGGGGACCCTTCTTTGGGGTAGATGCGAAGGCATTCCCGCTGGTGTTGATAAGGCTGCACAAGGCCCTCCAAGGACACTCTGTGTCCCCATGGCTCGGTTGATTACAGCGGGGATGCTGACCTCTGAGCCAGTGTTTCAGTGGTGCACCCCGAGGAGGGGGTGCGGGAGGGGGCCCCGGTATAATCCAGGGGCCGTAAGTTTAACAATTTGTTGGCCTTTGGTTTATGATGTTGCTTTTCAAAATTTTCAGTAACCTTTTGCAATGAGTTTTTAAATGAAGCTATTTTGGAGTTTTGAAGCCTTTTAAAAGTTCCAGTATACCAATAAAAGTAGGTTTACCATTCAGTTTGTCTGATTCGGGAGCCCTTCCTTTCAAGGGCATTTTTTGAATGAGTGATCCCGTCTGACTGGAATGCTCCCCATAATGGCCGTTGTAATTCTAGGTTGTTTTTAGGGCTGCTCAACTCTTTGGGATTTAAGGATCCATTCTTCTTATTAATCAGTTTAGTTATTTTTAGCTAAGCCACACTAGTACCTAAAAGAGATATGCTGTTGGATGGGGAATTATGTGATGCTTTACAGTATACCTTGTTAAGGAAGTTTTCTTGAGGTCCGTGGGTAACTGTTGTCATTCTAACCTCTTCCATGGACCACTCTTCCAAACATATGAATCTTTAGGTTTTAAATAACAGCTTTTAAACGTTCAACCCGGGCCTACGAGTGTTTGTAGCTTTTTAGCCTCTGAGAGTCTCATTAGCAGTAGCTCTTCTGTGTACAACATCCGGCAAGTATGTGTGTGTCCCTAGCACACCAGCAGTTACTAGGAGAGGTCCCGTGGCCTGGCCGAGGGAGGGCTCTGTGCGTTCCACCGCCAGTCCCCTCAGAACCTTGGATGGGGGGAGGACAGAGCCAGCAGACCCCCCAAAATGGGGATCACTGTTTTTCCTTCTCTGTATGTGGGATTTGGGATAAACCAGTTTACCTATGCTGTTTTCAGCCTGCGGCCTGCACATCTATGTGAAGTGTTTCATGTTTGCCCCTTCTGGAAATTCTGCCTGTTCATTTTAAAATCTCTGCACCACTTCTTCTAGTTCTAGATTTCCTGCCAGTGTCTCTACATCTGTCACTCATTCACATGTGGTAAACGTATTTGTCTTAAGACGTGAATCTCTTTGCTTTATCTTTGACTGCTTGCTGGCATGCCTGTGAGGGCTGGCTCCTGGGCTCTCAGAGGAGGGCGGATGCGCCCTGTGGCGGAGAGGCTTGCCCTGCAGTGGCCGGGGCCGGTTCTCGCCACACTCAGCTCTTCGGGGTCCGTGGCTGCCCAGCTGCTGGGGTGCTGGTGGGCAGAATGGCGTGCTTGCAGGTCTGTGGCCAAACTCCCCTGGCAGTTTTCTTTTTAAAAATGCGCCCCACCCTCCACCCTGCCCCGCTTGCTGTCTTCAACGTGAGCAGCAGGGCAGCTTTTTAAGGGTCTCCCCTGGCCTCCCCATCCTGCATCTGGCTGTAGCTTTTGACCTCTGCCCCACAGCCCAGGGCCCTGGGACCCAGATCCATAGCCAGGGCTGCAGCACCTGTGAGTCGTCTGGGACGTTCAGGATGGAGGGGCTTCTTTGTTCTGCTTACTTACGTGATTTCCAGCTTCGTCCGTAAGATGGCTCAGGTGCGCCTTGCTGTTCTTTCAGATCTCCAGTGCTTCTAACTTGATATCTGTATCTAAATCTTGAAACCCAGCCTTCTTTTTGTTTGCTCTCAAAGGGAAAATTGTCGGATCCAAACATATTAGTCTAGAGACTGTATTCGACCTGTTGGACTTTTCTGCTTTTCATTAAGCATATAAATTTTAGGATGGAGATATTTACCGTAGTAGGTACTTTCTTGTAAGTCACTTACATAGAAATCTCATCTCGTTTTTACCTGTCTTATTTATGGTAGTCACCTGCCATTGAACTTACCTGTGTCTTTACAGTGGGAGCCTGGATGTCTGTGGAGGCCGTTTGGCTTGATATCTGTCTTTACGACTGTAGATGACAGACTATCTGCTATGAATCACTTGGTCATGGCTGAGACTTTCTGACCTGGGGTACACTTAGTTTTCATGCATGTTACCTACGTGCTTGAAAGACGGGTGCAGAGTCCTTTAGCTCAAACTCATTATTTGTATGTATCTCAGGTGTGGGGCAAGTTTCTCTAAAGGACCACACGGCAAATTTGTCAGGCCATCGGGGCCCTTAGTGGTTGGGGGGCCAACTCCGTATCTCAGCTGCCCTTGCTTGGATCTGTGTAGACCCCACACCGAGGAGGGTGTGGCCGCGTCCTGTGGGAGGTTGTGTTGGGAGCAGGCGGCCGACAGATAGGCCTCTGTGCGTGTCCTGGCAGTACCCGCCTGTTTCAGGTACTGGATTCTCATAGGGCAGATCAGACTTTCCTTTGCTCACTGTGTTTTTACAGTCCGTGTGCTCAGGACAGGCTTCATTACAGTTGTGTCCGTTTCTAGTCATTGTGCCCTGTGAGGGGCTTCATCTGTGTCCCAGCATCTGTTACCACAGTATCACTGCTGAACAGTCCACTCCTGGAGTTAGTGGCTTAGAACATCGACCATGTATTGAGCTGTGGTGCTTATTCAGGAGTGATTTCGGCTAGGCCGCTCAGGCAGGCCTCGTTCTGATGCGCAGCCCTCTCACATGCCTGGTAGCAGGCCCACGTGGCTGGTCCACGGCACACCCCCCGGATGCCTAGCATGCCTCAGCCTTTCCCCCATCCTTCTTCTCCTGCATGCTGGCTGGTTATGGGATGTTCTGAGCGTAGGTGCAGGAGACCTGAAGGTGTTGCTGAAGCCCTGCTTACACCACAGGCTGATGGACTTTCCGTGCCCTTGCCCAGGGCCGGGGGCAGCGGTGTGGTGCTTGTGCTCAGAGCCCCAAGGACAGCAGCTGCAGTCTGGCTTTTTTTTTGGGGGGACATCCTTTATCAAAAAATTTTTATACCATTCTTGGTTTTAATCCAAAATTGCATTACTTTGTTTTGAGGGAATCTTTCACTCTTTCACTTGAGAAATATAAGTTTAAAATGGAGAAAAACATCTATTTTATAGCAGGTTTTTTCCTTTCCTTTTTCAGCCTGAAGTATCTCACGTGTCTTGTTACAATGACAGACCAATTGCTAAAATAAAAATAATAAAATGCATAAACTTAGTTTTTCTGAAATCAACTTACTTACAGGAAAATGCGTGAGATTCCCAGTCCAGATGGCATAGGAGAATCCTGAGTTCATCTCCTCCCATGGAAACACCAAGACTGCAACAACATGTAGAACATCTCCCTTTGAGAAGGACCTGAAGACTAGCCAACAGCTCTTCCATGGCAAAAGGTACAAAGAAAGAGCCACACTGAGAAGGAGGGGAAAGGCAGAGATGCTGTCTGTCCAGGCATGGCAAACCCACAAAAAGGAAGACTGTCACAGTTGTGGAGTGAAAATGTAGTGCATTTAGAATTTACTCGAACCAAAGTCACATCAACTTAAAATCGACTGCTGTAAACGTAGGGTGTTATATGAATCTCATGTTCACAAACCAGAAACCGATTGGAGATGCCGAGCGAGAGAAGAATCTAAACATAACACTAAACAATGTCATCAAATCTTAAGAGAGCAAGAGAAGAAGAAAGGAATTGGGAATACTGTAAAACAACCAGAAAGCAATGACAAAATGGCAATAAGTATACCTCATCAGTAATTACTTTAAAGAGATTAAAGGCTACAATTAAAAGATACAGGGCAGAAAAAAAAGACGTAAGGTGACTGAATGGATTAAAAAAAGTAAGCCCCATCTTATGTTGCCTACAAAGTACTCACTTCAGACCTAAAGAGAGATTTGGAAGTGGGGGGTTAGAAGAAGATACGCCCTGCAAATGGAAATGAAAAGAAAAGCTGTCTATATAGACAAAATATACTTTACAACAAAAACTACTAACAAGAGACCAAAAAAAGCATAGCATAAAGCCAACGGGATCAATCTAACAAGTGGATATTACAATCGTAAATATCTGTGTACCCAACACAGGACCACCTAAATATATAAAGCAAATGTTATAGACATAAAAGGAGAAAATGACAGCAATACAGTAATAGGAAGAGTCTTTCCTAGCCCACTTACATCAGTGGATCAGTCATCCAGATAGAAAATAAGAGAAAAGTGGCGTTGAACAACACATTTTACCAGATAGACTTAATAGGTATATATACAACATCCCACCCAGAATCGCAGAATGCATAACATTTTAGGGCAGATGGAACATTCTTCAGGATAGATCCCATGCGAGGCCACAAAACTTGGTAAATTAAAGATTGAAATTCTCTCAAAGCACAGATCCTTTTCAGAGTACAGCAGTATGAAATTAGAAATCAATTACAGGAAAAATGTGGAGAGAACACAAACACACGGAAGCTAAACAACATTAAATCAACAAATCAAAGAGAACTTAAAAAAAAAATACCTTGAGACAAATCAAGATGAAAATACAGTGTTCCAAAATCTCTGGGATGCAGCGAAGGCACTTCAAGAGTACAGTTTATAGCAAGACAGGCCTGACTCAAGGAACAAGAAAAATCTCACGTAAACTAACTTTACACACCACAAGGAAAAAGAACAAACAAAGTCCAGTGTTAGCAAAAGGGGGGAAGGAAATAATAAAGATCAGAATGCAAAAAAATGAAACAGAGACCAAAAAATACCATGAAGAAAAGATTGGTGGAACTAAGAGGTGGTTCTTTGAAATGATAAGCAACACTGATAAACTTTTAGCCAGATTCATGAAGAAAAAAAGAAAGAACTCAAACCAGAAATGAAAGAGGAAAAGTTACATAACTGACATCACAGAAACACAAAGGATCATAAGAGACTACGACAAATAATTACATGCCAACACATTGGACAACTTAGAAGAAATAGTTAAATTCCTGGAAATAGTCTTCCAAGATTGAATCAGGAAGAAATAGAAAATTGGGCTGACGAATTACTGGGAGTGAAATTGAGTCAGTAACTAAAAAACAAAACAAAAAAACCCACAAAAACTCTGAACAAACAAAAGTTGAGAATTAGCTTCACAATTGCATTCTTAATAACAATTTAAAGAAGTGTTAAGACCTACTGTTCCAACAAATGGAAGAGAAAGGAACACTTCCAAATTCACCCTGTGAGACCAGCATCATTGTGACACCAAACCAGACAGAAACTCCTAAAACCAAAACTACAGGCCAGTATCTTTGATGATAGCAAACCAAATTCAGCAGTCCATTAAGAGGACCATATGCCACCATCCAGTGGGATTTATCCCGGAGATGTAAGGATGGTTTCCTATATGCAGAGGAATCAGCATGATATATGCCATTAACCAAATGAAGGCTACAAACCGTACGATCACTTCAGTAGACGCAAGAACGCATTTGACCAAGTCAGCATCTGTTTATGGCAAACGAACGCCCAGCAAACTGAGTAGAAAGGAAAGGTACTTGAGCGTGATGAAGGCCATGGATGGCAGACTCACAGCTAACATACTCAGTGTTAAAAAGCTGAAAGCCTGGGGCGCCTGGGTGGCTCAGTTGGTTAAGCTTCGGTTAACCTTCGGCTCAGGTCATGATCCCGGACACCCGGTATCGAGTCCCACATCGGGCTCCCTGCTCAGCAGGAAGCCTGCTTCTCCCTCTCTCACTCCCCCTGCTTGTGTTCCCTCTCGGGCTGTGTTTCTCTCTGTCAAATAAATAAAATCTTAAAAAAAAAAAAAAAGCTGAAAGCTTTTTCTCTAAGATAAGAAACCTCACAAGAATGCCTACTCTTGCCACTTTTATTCAACATAGTCCTGCAAGTCTGAGCCACAGCAGTTGGACAAGAAAAATAAAAAGAGGTCAAACTGTCACCATTTACAGGTGACATATAGTATGCATAGAAAACCCTAAAGATTCCACCAAGATGCTAAAGATGCTGTCACAACTAATAAATGAATTCAGTAATGTTGTAGTGTACAAAACTAATATATAGACATCTATCGCAAATATACACAAACTAGTATAAAGAAAAATCAAGAAAAGAATTCCAGTTGCAATTGTATCAAAAAGAATAAAATACCAGGGAATAAATTTGTTCAAGGAAGTGAAAGACCTGTACTCTGGAAACTCTAAGACATTGAGGAAAGAAATTGAAAATGATACAAATAAATGGAAAAATATACCATGTTTGTGGATTGAAAGCATTAATACTGTTAAGATGTCCATACTACCCAATGTAATCTACAGATTTAATGCAATCCTTATTAAAATACCAGCAGCATTTTTCACAGAACTAGAATAACTAGTCCTAACGTTTGTATCAAACCAGAAAAGACCCTGAATTGCCAAAGCAGTTTTGAGAAAGAAGAACAAAGCTGGAGACATCACACTCCCTAATTTTAAGATACATTACAAAGCTACGATAATTGAAACAGGGTGATATAGGCGCAAAACTAGACCCGTAGTCAGTGGGACTTAACGAAGACCTCAGAACAACCCTTACATAGTCAGTCTATGACAAAGGGGACAGTTAATCTGTGATAATACACAATGGGGAAAAGACAGTGTCTTCCACAAATGATGTTGGGAAAACTGGACAGCTACATTCAAAAGAATGAAACGACCGTGCACGAAAATAAGCTCAAGGTGGAGTGACCTAAACGTACACCTGAAACTCTAAAACTCATGCAAGGAAACGCAGGCTCTAAGCTCTTGGTTATCAGTCTTGGCAATATGTTTTTGGATCTTTCTCCTCAGACATGGGGAACAGAAGCAAAAATAAATGGTTGGGACTACATCAAAATAAAAAGCTTTTGCGTAGTGTAGGAAAACCATCAACAAAACAAAAAGGCAACCAACTACTGAACAGAAGAAGATACTTAAAAATGATACATCCTCTAAGGAGTCAATATCCGAAATGTATAAAGAACTCATACAAGTCACCAAGACAACAGCAAGCAATCCAATTAAAATATGAGCAACAGACCTGAATAGACATCCCCCCCAAATTGTTATTTATTTATTTGTTTGTTGGTTTGTTTATCGATCGATCAATCAATCAAGCAGACTGTGCTGAGCACGGAGCCATTGTGGGGCTTGATCTCACGACTCTGAGATTACAGCCTGAGTCGAAATGAAGAGTTGACCGCTCAATGGACTGCGCCCGCCAGGCGCCCCTGAGTAGATAGTTTTTTAAAGTAGACATACCTACAGATGGGCAGTCTCCACATGACTCATGGTCAGGGAAATGCACGGTGAGAGATCACCTCACACCTGTCACAATTGTTAAGTATCAGAAAGACAGGATATAAGAAGTGTCTCAGGGACATGGGAAAAGGGAACCCTACTGCTGTCTTAGTGGGAATGTAAGCTGGGACAACGCTATAGGAAATGGTATGGTGGGTCCTCAAAAAAATTAAAAATAAAAATGCTCTGTGATCTGGCAGCCCCACTCCTGGGCACTCAATGAAAATGGAAACACTAATTTGAAAAGACATCTGCACCCGATGTTGACTGTAGCGATATTTACAATAGCCGGGATATGGAAGCGACTCAGGTGTCCGTGAGGGGGTGGATGGATGAAGATCTCTCTCTCTCTCTCTCTCTCTCACACACACACACACGCACATAGCACACACACTCAGGACTGTTACTCAGCCATAAAAAGGAGTGACATCTTGTCATTTATGTCAACACAGGTGGATCTGGAGAGTATTGTTCTACCAAGTGATAAGAGGCAGAGGGGGACACATGCCTTTGACTTAGATGTGGAATCTAAGACACAAAACAAATGAACAAATAGAACAAAACAGCAGCAGACTTCTCAAGACGGAGAACAAACCAGTGGTTCCCAGAGGGAGGAGCTGGGAGGAGGCGTGAACTCCCAGAGTTATAAAGTATGTTGAGCGCAGCACAGAGAAAACAGCCGCTAGTACAACAGTCGTGTACGGTCATGAGTGGCAGCTAGTGCCGCGGTGGTCGTGTAAGTGGGCGAGTGCTCAGTCCCGGCGTTGTGGACCTGAGCGGACGTAACATTACCTGTCAGTGACTTCAGTGAAGGAAAAGTAGTGCAGGTGGGGGAGGGGAGAGAAGCCACGTGACATTGCGGCTGTTTCTGAAATGCTGCTTTGTGCCTTTGTCTTCCAAGTGTCTGCCAGGGGCCCCATAATGGAAGGCCAGGTGTTAGTGAAGCCTTAGCTATGGAAAGGAAGGGGGCAAGGAGACGCAGGAAACAGGAGGCATCGCTGATGCAGAGGATAAAGACAGTATGGTGAGCCAGGGTCTCTGATCCTGGTAGAAATACAGGGATTCCTTTTAAACTGGGAAAGGGGCGCTCCCTGTTTCTGAGACCAGCAGCGGGAGCGGAAGAGGAAGGGTGCAGGAAGTAGCCGGCACCTGTGTGGTCGGCGGAGCTGGGAGCGGAGGTGTTGCTGGCGTGCTGGGTGCGTGAGGCCGAGGCGTGTGCCCACGAAGGGGCGGGGATGCCAGAGACCCTGCAGAGCCTGTGTGACTGGAGAGGAGAGAGATGCCTTTTGGAAACAGTGGACAGGAGCTCTGCCACATGGGTCCACCTGTGGGGGCTGCAGCAGAGTTGGATACCTCCCAGGGCTTCCCTTGACAGGGTTGTGCCCTGGCACCTGGGCTGAACTCTGGCGGCATCACTCCAGAGACCTCAAGATTTCCTGCAGCCATGTGGTGCTGTCCCTCTGCAGAATCCCAGAGGGGAACAGGGCGCTTTTGTGCATGGGTGAGGGTTGTCGGTCCATGCAATGAACAGTGAAGGGAACGGCTCAATTAAGGAGGAGATTGAAGATGCCCCCTAACCCGACACGGAAGACTGGAGTGCAGAGGACGGAAGTGGAGGATGGGGGTGGGGGGATGAGGGCTGGGGAGGAGCAGGCAGGAGGAGCCTGGGGGTGGGGATCCAGACCAGCTCGACCAGAACAGGGTCTGGCATCCCCTCCGAGGATTCTGGGAGACAGATGCTGTTGTAGACAGTGAGGGACCCCCGCTCCTCCCAGCCTTCAGTTTGGCCATCCTCGTTATGAGGCCTTTCGTCTACAGCCTGTGGGTTACGCTCCCTAAGGAACAGCATCTGTCATTACTAAATGGTCGTCCTGTGTATGTCTGGCTTCTCCCCTAGTCATGTGCACAGGGTACCTTCTTTTGCCAGTGTTTTGCGTTGAGTCTGATGTCTGTCGCCTTATTTCTTTCATGAGATGCTGTTTCTACTTCATCTATCAGCTCTGTGGTAGTGTTATTTTCGTCCTCGGTGGTCTTCTTAGCTCTGCAGTCTTCTTCATGTTTCAGTTCTGATTTGCCATCGCCTCTTTGCGTCTCACGTATCGATTTCATGTCCTCTCTGAATCATGGGAACTTTCCGTTAGTTCTTGCACCAGGCCTTCCTTTGGTGGAGACCCGTGTGTGTGGCGCGCACGTGCCTTTGCTGTCCTCTGCGGGTGGCGGCTGTGGTGGCCTGGAGGCGCGGGGAGGCTGCCCGAGTTTTCTCAAGCTCCCACGCTGGGCCTCTTCCATCACCCGCATGCTTTTTACCATGAGCCTCTGTTGGGATAGTTGTCCTGCCACACAGCGCGTGAACTTTGGGTTGAGGGCTGAGTGCTGCTGTGCTCCCGTCAGCTGAGAGAGAGAGGGAGAAGGGGAGCGGGGGAGCAGGGTTCACCCCCCAGGCACTGGAGGCAGACCCTTCCCCAGGCTTCCTCTGCCTAGTTGGGGCCATACCTGTTTCCCATGAGACGTCCCTGTTCATCACTGTGTTTATCACCGTGTCCCCAGCTAGGGACGGGGGCCAGGACTCCAAGGGCAGCAGGGCTGTCTCAGGGCATCCTTGCCCATCTGTCTCCAGCCCCTGTATCACTGTTGGCAGCATGTGAGCAAAAGGCTCAGCGAAAATTAGGTGTGCGTGTGTGCGTGTGCGTGTGGGTGTGTGTGCGTGTGTGTGTGGCGGGGGCTGGGAGAGCAGGGCGGGGGCCCCTGGTGGAGTGAGAGGCAGCAGGAGGAGCAGCCAGCCCAGTGTGCGTGTTGGCCCGTGCCTGGCTGGCGCTGACTTGGGGCCTCTGTTTGCGGGTCTGCATAAAGGGCGCAGATGGTCCTGCTTCATGAGCAGCCTGGGAGGACCCGCTGGGCTCACACCTGCAGGTCGTGGGGGCTCAGATGCTGCTCTCAGCAGTGTTCGCTCCCTACGGTCGCTCTCTTGAGCTCTTTGCCCACTCAGGGCATCCTTGACCCCTCTGATCTTGCTTCCTTTATGTTTGACCTTCCCTTTAACTAAAGTCTTGCTCCTCGTTGAAGGTCATCGGTGGGTAGGCGATCATGAGCGTTTCTGCCTCCTTTGTCTAGATTTGCTCTCATTGGTAAAAGCCGAGATGGCATCTGACCATTCGGTGGGACAGCAGGTGAGGGGAGAGACCTGTCTCTCAGAAAGTCTCTCGATTTCTAGCTCTGTCACGGGGCTGCCTTCCCACCCTTTGTCCTCACCTGGGAGACGGGTGGCGCCCACATCGTCTTGGCCCCACGCACCGCCTTCAGCCCTCAGACCTGCCCTTGAAGTCTGTCCTGTGTTCCTGACCTCCTTTTCAACGGTTCTGCCGTAGGGCTGCGGCACTTGTCACCCTTAATTTCCTCACCCCACATCGAATTTTCAGCTAATTTTTGTGCTTTTTTTCAAGAAAAAGTCCAAGAATTAGCAGTGAGCTAGCTGGAGGTCTGTCCTCGAAAAATCTGCAGTATACATTTTAGATTTGTGATCAATGCATATTATGTTTGCGGTGTTTTTAAAGAGTTTTCCATTTCAAATACTGACAGTATGGCTTAATTTTAATATTTGCATCTCAAACTTAATTTTTCAAAAGAACATCTTTGTCAATCCATTGTTGACATATGGCATATTTTGCACAACAATGGTAAAAGAGCTTTCATTGTTTGTGCTAGGATGGCAGTAATTAACAACTAATAGAAAGTTTCTTTCAGATGTTCTCCTAGAGCAGGGAGAAGACAGGGGTTGTTTCCCTGGAGCCTCCCATGCATTGCTTATAGTTAGCAGGACTCTGGGAGTGGCTGGCCTGTCTTCTCTGGGGCCTTTGCCTATGTCCTCCGCAGCATACACCAAGAAGCTAGGTGTGAGATGTGGGGAAAAAGGGAAAGAGCGTCCACATTTAGCCAAGTTAATTTCACATATATCTTATGTCCGTCTGTGCCTTAATGTAGTTTGCAATATGAAGCTCTAATAAGTATATAAAACCATCCTTGGGGCGCCAGGCTGGCTCAGTCAGTGAAGCCTGTGCCTTCAGCTCAGGTCATGATCCCAGAGTCCTGCTTTGGAGTCTTGCATCAGGCTCGCTGCTCAGCGGGAGGCCTGCTTCTCCCTCAGCCCCACCCCACCCCACCCCCGTTCATGCTGTCACTTTCTCTTGTTCTCTCAAATAAATAAAATCTTAAAAAAAAAAAAAAAACTAAACCCATCTTTATTAAGCTTGCATCTGAGGTTTCTCTGCATTTATGAGCAAGCTTATGCTCATAAATGGAAGTCTATGGGTACAGCGTTTGGGCTTTTTCTCCAACGTTGTATTGTGACACCTTTGTCATTTTAAGTGATGTTCTGTTAATACTGTACAGTGAACATTTGAAAAGCACGTATCAGATCGTTATTATGAATTAGCCAGCTTAACATGAAAAAGCAAAACCTGTGGGAGAACATGTGTGTGTCATGTGTGTGTGGTGACGATGGGCCGTGGGGGAGCACGTGTGTGTGGTGACGATGGGCCGTGGGGGAGCACGTGTGTGTGGTGACGATGGGCCGTGGGGGAGCACGTGTGTGTGGTGACGATGGGCCGTGGGAGTTGCTGGTCCAGGAGGGGATTTCAGGTGATGTGTGTCGTGTTTGTTTTCTTCTGTTCTGGGTATAGGGAGAAGGTTCCTTGTTTTCCACAGGTTTTCTGTCTTGCAGTAGGAGTTAGGGTCATGAAAAGCTGAACTGGGTGTTGGATGTATCTTACAGAAATACTTTGTTTCCAGTAAGTTAGAGTTGCTTCATCTTGCTTGGATGTGCCCTGAGGAATGGCTCATCCCCCATTAATGTGAAACAGTTGTTGACTGCTCTAAATAACAACGACTTCTGCTATCATTCACAGGCTGGTTGGCCCTTTTCCCCATAAGGAGCAATGCTGATTAGTTCATCTTTATAGATTGAGCCGCTGTGAAATACCATGCTTGTTTTATTTTTCTCATTTTACTCTTTGTTTTCTGTTCACAATTTAAAATAAATAAATAAAAATTGTGTGCCGTTGCACACGGGAGACCTCAGAGAGTGCCAGAGTGAGGAGCCAGCCACAGCGGCCCTGCACCCTCCTCGTGGGGTGTGTGCCCAGCGCTCAGCTCCACACATCTGTTTGGCCTTTCCCTGCAGTGAGAGCCCTCCGAGCCGCAGGATGAGGCAGAGGCGGGCCCGCCTGGGCCAGCAGAGACCGAGGGGAGGGAAGTGCGCTGGCAGAGTGGACGGTGGGCACAAGTGCCCTGTATCTTGTGCACCTTGTGTCGAAATACGTTTCTTGGCAGCAGCACGTTGCCAGTGGGACTTGAGCCCCGTGTGTGCTTGTGTGGAAGCTTTCTGCCCTTACTCGCACCCTGATCCTAGTAATTCACTTTTCCTCTGTCCCAATCATCCAGTCACATTCCTCTACTAACTCCCACTAAGGCTTTGCTCTATCAGAGGGTAACTGAGGAGCCTCTTCTGTCTTCTAGAAGGAGGTATCTCGCCATCAGGAGAAGCAGGTGCGCCGCAGACTCAGACTCCCCTCACTCACCCCTGCTTTACCTGGTGGGCCTGGATGACCTCTCGGAGCCTTCCGTCCTCTGATTTGTCACATGACGATTAATGATAGTAGTGGCCCCATAGGATTCTTACCAAAATTAAAAGAAGTGACATGTTAAACGACATAGTACATAACAATGTGCTCAATAAATGGCGGTTATCATCTATTGACCGTGGTTCTGCCATGCCAGAAGCTTCCGATCTTTATCAGGCGACCTGTGTTTGGTAAGGGAAACAGTGTATTCAGATCTTTATGTCCTCTCCATTATTTAGTCACGTTGTCAAGTATTTGTCTATATTGTTTCATTTATCAGTAGTATCCTCCAGTGTCTGTGCCTGCCCAGATGTTCTGTGATGTCCAGAGAGAAAACGAGCACATCGAGGATTCGCCTGCCGTGTCTGCAGCCCCCGCTTAGACCCCTCATTTATTGAAGGGGTTACGTCCGGTCTTTATGAAGCACCAGTCAGAGGCTTCAGTCTTTGTTCATATACTTAAACTAACGCATTTGAGAGGGTGGAGAAGCAGCACTGATGTGCGGGTGTCCCTCACTCTCCTGACCAGCCGACAGAGACTGTTACGGGACGGGCTCTGCAGAGTGGACGTCTTCCGTGTCACACTGTCCCCACCTTCCCCCTTCTCTTCCTTTCTAAAGATAATGGTGACATGTTCTCTTCATTTCCTTCTTCATTTTGCAAGACTGGAAGGTGCTTGTGACATTTTGGAAAATACTGTGTGACTGTGCCCTGGAAAAATGGCGTCAGTGAAGGACAGATGGGTTTTACAGCGTGGCTGTCCACGGGGGCCTTGTGCTTGTGCTTGGCAGCCTGTTGAATGCCCACGCCACGGGGGGCCCCTTCCCCCGTGGGGCCTGGGCGTGTAGAGACCACCAAAAGAATGTGGCAGGATACGGGGGAAGTCATCTCCCAGGGCCATCTTGCACACCTGCTCCCTTGATTGGCTCATGGGGAGCCACTTGCCAGGTCAGTGGCAGCCCCGTGACGTGGCCAGGGGCAGGGCCTCCATGTGAGGCCTGGGTTCCTGCCCCGCAGAAACTGTGAAACAGTAACTTTTGTTTAAGCCACAGAGTTTTGACGTAACTTGCCCCCACACACAAGTTACTCCTGCGGTACTTAACTGAAATCTTTGGAGCTGATGAGACCATTTCTTCCTAAAGCACAGACTGTGAGCCTTATGTTTTGCCATGTTCCCCGTTCATTTGGCTTGGAGAATATTATTGCATAATTGTTTGTTTCCAATGTTTGTGAATTTTTTTTAAAGTATAAAATGGTAAATACATTTCAAAAAGAGGTGGAATTTATTGATAGCTCTAGGTATCAAGCTATTAAGTTAGGTGTCTGATTCCAGGAATTCTGTAACTTACTGGGGGGTAAACATGAAACGTTTTTAGTAAGTATCACTATATTGAAGAAAGTTAATCCAGAATTTTCTCTAAGGCTGTCATGTATGTATATACATGTGTTCATACTCACTGACACCATAACTGTACACATGTAAGTCGTCTCGAAAGGGAAGGGAGATGCAGCCGGGTTATAATCCTGGTGATGTACGTACAGTACTAATACGACTTCAGACCAATCATATTTGTCAGATGTTGAAATATATTATCTGCATAATTAACTAGGGATCAAAATGGAAAAGATGTGACATAGACAGCAATTGTAGTGTCACATTATGGGGCAACATTTTTACTGGAGGTAGGACGTTTCTGCTAGCGCAGCAGTAGTAATTTGCTTGGTAAACATATACAGTGAGATGGACATCAGAACATAAAAGACCCCAGTGGATCACTTCTTCCCATGAGCTTCCTTCTCTCTGAGCAATTCGTGTGGTTCCCTCCTAGCAGACCTGGGGGAGCTTGATGTTGTAGGCCGTTAGAAAGACCTTCATTGCCATCCAGTTTGCCAACACCCACTTCTCGTGCGTGTGGCTAAGCTCCAGTGTAAGAGCAGGTGAATCATGGAACTTCGGGCTGCCTCCCTTCTCCTTGTGTGGGCATGCCAGAGGTTAGCGAGCCTGAAGGAGACACATCTGTCTGTCTCTTCATGCAAGGGACATCGTGCGGGCCTTGCACCTCAGCTGCGTTACGGACTGAGGTGCTCCGCGTGTTCGGATGAACTGTACGTCTTATCAGCGTTTCTTTGTTTTGCAACAGAAACAAACATTGAGACCAGAAATTTGCTCACAGGAGGCCTGAGGGACAGGAGACTCTGCCCTGCACGGTCCAGTGCCGTGGCTGCAGACCACACGTCTGTTTAGATTGATTAAGGCAAACTAAAGTTAAAACTTCAGCCGCACGCCTCCCGTTTCAAGTGCAGAGGGAGACCCCTCTATTGGACGGCCCAGACACACTGTTGCCATCGTCACAGAAAGTTCTGTCGGGCAGCACGGCATTAGCCGGGCTTGCCTGGGGTCTGAGGCTTGGTTGCTGAACCCACCCGCCTCCTTCATTCTCCCCTTGCCGTGATTCCAGCTGTGAGACAGAGCGTTTGCCTGCCGCTGTCTGTGCTGGGCTGGGAGAGAGGGCCCCGGGGGGGCCTTGGAGCCACCCCTTACGTCAGGGGCCCCCGCAGCCGCAGAGAGAAGCAGAGGACAGCGGGGTGTGGGGTGCTGGTGGACACGGGGTGATGCAAAGTGGGCAGAGGTCCACCACGGCGGTCCACAAACTCACTTTAAAAAGTAAGATTTTATCTTTTATCTGGTACCTAACAATATCTTTTTTCAGAAGTTAAAATAAATATAACAGTGCTTCAAATATTTTTTTTGTAAAAATTATGCATACATTTTAAGTACATTTTTTTCGTAACGAGTAAAACCTTTGCATGTGTGTTTCTCTTGACAGTGAATGGGAGAATCCACAAGAAAGCTTTCTAGAATGCATATGAATGAAAACCCTTTCACAAAGGTTTTGATTTGTTGCCAGTCAGCTTAATTTGCTCTGGAAAAATATTTTTGATATCCAGCCTTTTTACTCTGCCCCAGTTCTGAAAAGTTCTTAGCTTTTGCTAACAATGCTCCTTTAGAATAAAATGCATAGGGCTCAAACTGATGTATTTCTTTTAGGTTCTGCTGGGGTTTAGCAAGTTAGTTTTTTCTTCCCACTTATCCCTGTGTTACTTCTTTCGGTGTGTATGTGTGTGTGTGTTTTCACTCAGTACTTTACAACATGCTAAAAATCCTCAGGGAACAGAAAGTATTACAACACTTCAAACATTGGTCACAAATTGAAGGATAAATATTTTTACGGTTTTTGCATGATTGTGACATGATCTGTCATGAGACCAGTAAACATGCCATGTTTGTTCACATAGCGCATTCCTCTTTGACCTTGATGTTTCATTATAAAAGCAAGAGGAAGTCGATTTTGTAAACATCTAGGCCAGATCTATCAAGAAAACTCTTGTTGCCTAAAGCCCTCTGACAGAGTTTCGTAGTGATCAGTTGCAATAGGCATTATAATCCCAAACTAACATTTTCCTGCAATATTTCTTCCACAGTTCAAGGAAAAAGTAGCCTTAATTGGCTTCCTCTTTATGAGGGGATTTAGACATAATTCAAAAGTGATACTTCTAGAAGTTAGAGGTCCTTTCTCATTATAGCAACCAATACCCTTCATGTGGTAGCCA
Source organism: Spilogale gracilis (assembly GCA_004023965.1). Classification (NCBI taxonomy): domain Eukaryota; kingdom Metazoa; phylum Chordata; class Mammalia; order Carnivora; family Mephitidae; genus Spilogale; species Spilogale gracilis. Next base: position 120,786 of record PITA01000357.1, on the reverse strand, counting down.
CATGACTTTCTATTTCGCCTGTTTGTTAGAAGCGTTCCCCCCCTCCCCCCGTATTACTGTGCCTGAGAAGGAAAAGATAAAGGCTAAAAGAGAAACATTAAAAACAGAAACAGAAAACTTGGCATTTCTAGCTTGTAAATATTACTAAAACCTAATTTGTAATCCATAAGTTATGGCATTTCTTTACATATTACATTATAATGATTGTGAAATGTCAAATAAAGCTTGCTCCAAACTGTTTAAATAATGTCAGTGTAATAGAAGAAAGGTAGCATCCGTGTTTGGTTTATTTTAGACGTTCCGTTTAGGACTTTCGGTTTGGAAGGACAAGGTTGGGGCCCACATCTCCCCATGGCATTGGAGACCAGAATGCCCACGAGGCCACAGGAAATACAGAGCCGTGGGGGAGATCATTAGATACATGGAAATGTTCGCCTCTTGCCTTTGCTGGCAAAAACAGGCGTGCTGTGTGTAAGTCACTGCTCAGCTATTGGTTGTTACTTTAAAGTGTGGAGTCCCAGGAGGGATTATATGCGGGGGGAATTCTTGATGCCTCCTTAAAATAATAGGTGTTAAGTGGTGGGAAAGTTTGAACAGGACTATAACATTTCAGATATATTTTCATTCTATACAATTAATAGGTAAATGTGAGAACATTTTGTTACAGGATTAATACAGTTTTGCAACTTGGGATAGCAACTGCTAATTGTTTACCTGTTTTCATTTTCTCTTAGTAATAAGAGCCCCAGTTTTATTCCCTATGCTGGTGGCAAAACACTTATGCGAGAAGTGACCTTTCCCCCCGCCGCCCCTCGGCCCCCCGCCGCTGCACGTGACCCAGTCCGCACCAGTGGGGTCGAAGCAGAGTTGTCGGGGAGGGGCTTAAGCAATGCCCCGCAAACACCATGCTGTCTTCCCTTTCCTTCCTCCCGGTTTGCACACGTGATGACAAGGCTTCAGCAGCCTTCTTGGGCCAGGAGATAAGCTGGGGGACAGAGTGTGCAGGTCAAGAACAGCAAAGAAGAAACATAAGGAACTTGGGCTCTGACCTTTTAGGGCAGCCGTTTGTGATCTTCATGCAGCCTAAAGAAAACTGTCCCAGGTTTTGTGGTTGACTTCTGAGGTTTCAAGGAAGTGGTTAGATCAGAGTGTAAGTCCTATGAAAGAGGCTGGAATGACTGGAGTGGACAGTGGTAAGGTTGAAGATGTGGGAGCGTCACACAGCGAGGTCCTGCCTGCTGAAGGCCTTGCTCCCCGTGCACACTTGCTGACACTCGCCCTCCATGCTTACCATCTGTTGGGAGAGAGGCGCCCTGAAAGTCAGCACCAAATCACGGAGAGACTATACGGAGAAGTCGTGGCTGTCGTGACTATGCTGGATCACAGCACGAGCACAAGTGTTAGATTTTTAAATGCAGCCCTGCGGAAAGGAACCGGGGCTGGTTGTGGCTGATTCAGGGTCTGCGGAGGAGATGTGCAAGATGAACGTTTTGTGACCCTAGGCCACAAGAAGTTATCGAAGAGTATTGGGGCCATATCAGACGCACTCTAGAGCCAATGTAAGTTCATTCCCACTGGCCAAGGCGGGGCTGGTTCGACCATCAGCACACATGGAGGCTACAGTGCATTCTGATGCATCAGATACATTAAAATCCGCAAGTTCCTCATGGTTCTCAGAGATTAGAAACTTACTTGTCACCTTTGGAGGATATTAGGAAACCGCCTTGTCATTTTGAAAATTAGTAAATAAAGGAAAAACTGCAGTTACAAACTTATCTCTGTGTTATTGACAGATCACAAGCAAGAGCGACGAGATGGGCATCCACCGGGAGCGTCTGCATCCTCTTGCTTTGTGGCTTCTGACACAGCCACCTGCCTGCAGAGCGTGTGTGCCAAGAGCACGCCAACTCTGCGAGCCCTGGTGCCTACAGCCCCCGTGCCTTTGCCAGTGCTGGGTCGCTGACCTTCACCCTTCCGTGGGTGGCAGGCGTGGCTGGCCCTCTGCTCACCGCCGGGCTTTTCATTGACTGTTTACTTACAATTTTAAAATTCTTTGTTTATTTTCAGTATATGCTTAATGTCATGAAGGAGGGAATACACTTCATACCTGATAGATCTGTTTTCTGCAACCAAACATACTCTCCCAGTGAATTCGTTATGTGTTAAATAATTAGGTAGTTGGTATTTAGAAATGCTAAATATTGTGCAGAAATCGTGGTAAATTGTTTGTTACCTGGCAGTTTTAAAGAGGTTTTTTTTTTTTTCAGCTATTTTATTGATACTTGGGGAAATTAATTAGAGCTTTTGGATGGACCAAGAAAGTATCACGATTTTTCCCGTGCGGAGTGGTAGGTTTCCAGCATCCCAATATTTGCTATTCCGCAGGTTTTAAAACACGGGAAGCCTGTTCCAGGAGCTCTGATAACTGCATCTTAGGTGCGTTATCCCCTCCCGTCCCCAGTATGCGTGTGAGTTCGGACTGTGTGGTTGCACCCACGTGTGTCCTCTGCTCCTTCCCATCCCGCACCCCTGGGGCTGTGCCCGTGATTTGTACGCCATCACCACCCACTGCATTCTGAATTGAGATTTCCTGCGTGTCCGTCTGTCCAGTCCTTCTTGGATCTCACTGAGTCATCAAGTCCGGGGACGATTGCCCGCTCAGCATATCCCTGCTCTGTCACCCAGCTTTGGTCTCCTGGTCCTTTGTCACAATGGCTTCCTTACAAGTTACCTTACCTCCCTTCATACCACTCTCCCAAGGGAGTCGGGAGGCCACGGGGCGTAGTTCTCAGACAGGAGGCGCTCAGGAGCACTCACGTGGTCTCATTACACCTCCTGCTGTTCCTTCCCTACGTCTCCCTTGGTGTACCTGTGCAGCTTGTCTGCCTTCTCTGTGCCTGCGCCCACACGGCCACTGGTGGCTGTGGAGGACAGATGACCATGCTGACCGGTCTCGTGACCGCAGATCTCAGACGTGTGAGCCACTTTCCCTAGCCGTCCCACCACACTTCCCTCGCGCGTTTGCTTCCCATTCCCCAGGATGTGGGTTTGGACCACTGTTCTTGGTCTGTCTACACTCACAGATGTTCTTGGCAGTAACGATAGGAAACCCTACTTCAGGGAGCTGAAACACTTCTTAAGGAAGTGCCAGGTAATAATCACAGGGAGTCAAGAAGTCAGGCCGTGTGGGGATTGCTCCGTTCAGCAGCCCCGTGCTGTCTTCGTGCGGGGCCATCTCTAGTTGGAAGGCTGTGCCGTTGCTCTGGGAGTCAAACGTGGACATAACCGCGTCCCGGGAGAACACCTGATTGTTCCTGGATGCCTTAATTCCCGGGTCACACGTGGACATGACCGCGTCCCGGGAGAACAGCTGATTGTTCCTGGATGCCTTAATTCCCGGGAGGACAGATTTGCCCAGAAGACCCCTGAGACATCATTGGCAGAAGGCTGGGATGAGCTGTGGGGGGAAGACGTCCAAAAGTGGTTGGCTGTGGCCAAGCCCCACCGTCCTCAGTTCTTTCTTCCTGCCTTCAGTCCGCTGAGGCACCTGCCAGCGCCTCGCCGACACTCCCGGCTCCTTCCTGTTCGCACCCGTGTCCTGGGCTGCTCTCATGCAAGCCAGGGCTGGGAATATCTTCTGTGTGGTAGCGATCCTTGATAAGCAGTAGACAGCATATCTAGTCACTTTCTCGACTGCCCCACTTCTGTATGTAAAAGACTCCGCATAACATGGCCTGAGCACACCCCGCCCCCTCCTTCTGTGCTGCAGTCAGAAAACCGGGCTGTAGATTGATTTCCTTTCCTCCCTGTATCTCTTTCACCCGTTTTAGACATGTACACCAAGTTCTCCCTCAGCCTCTGTGCTGCCCTGTTCCATCCGAGCCGCCATCATACGGCACTTGGAGGACACCAGGAGCCTCCTGCTGGTCACGCTGCTTTGGTCATGCCCCTGTAATCTGTTCTCTGCCAGGCTTAAAAAGCATCTCTTAAAATGCAACCCAAATTATGTCACCTTCTGCCCAGAACCCTCCAACGTCTTTGTGTCCTCCACAGAGTGAGATGTAAACCTGTGCTGAGTCTTTGTGATCCGAACCCTGCCTGTGCAACCCCATTCCTTCCACTCCCCTCACATCCCTCCCCTTGCGTTCCTCCAGTGCCCTCCTACCCCTTCCTCAAACGTGCTGAGCTTGGCTTCACGGTGGGGCCTCCACGTGGCTGGTGTTGTCCTGGGGTGTTCTCCGTGCTCTTTGTGTGGCTGCCTTGTTAGCATTCAGACACAGGCTTCACTTCGATCCAACAGGCCCTCCCCGGCCACTCAGTCTAAATTCGACATCTTGTGGTTCTCTCACAAGCTGTTTCCCTGCCTTTATTAAACTCTCTCCATGACACTTGCTCTGTCTTGTTCCTGTACTTGTTTATTGCCTCTTTCCTTCCCTCTCTGCCTCTGAGGTGTAAGCTTTTGAAGATCAGGAATCTGGTTCACCGCTGTTTGTTCAGCACCTGGGACAGCATCTGGCACATAGTAGGTCAGTAAGCCAATAATTTTGAGATTGAACAAATGATCTTATTTACAAAAAAAAAAAAAAATACAACAGATAAACTCCGATGTAGCTTCATCTATTTTTGAGAAAGAGGAAAACAAAACTACTAGTTAAATTATTGTGTCCTTCATGACTTGGGAAACATACAATAGAAATTGACCCAGACCTTCACTGGAGAAGGATGATCCCACACCCCTCCTATGAGAGGGTGCTCTGAGGTGCTTGGCGGCATCCTGTCACCCTCGGAGTAAGCCCTGGGGGGTTACTTCTGGGGCCCACCTGATCTTGGGCTGTGTTTGCTGCCACTTGCGTGTCCCTACTCTGTACTCTAGCCTCTCTGCTCTCCCTGCACTCCTCTGTGAACCAGACGTGGTCTCCACAAGACCTATGCGCTGCTTCACTCCCCACTTTCTCCTGGTCTGGCTCCAGTGTCACCTAAGCTGTGTGCACTGCACACCCCAACACTGTCCCACTCTGCTGTCCGACAGTGTGGATTTGTTTGCTTGTGATGGGATTCTCCATCAGAGTGTAAGATCCAGGAGGCAGGGCCGTTGTTTATTTGCGATTGTATCTCTGCGCCTAGGGTAGGAAGCTGCCGGAAGTACTTGCTGAATGAGTAAACACATGTTGTCATCTTGGAAATTACACTATTGCGGAGTCATATCACCTATACATTGCAGAACATTTTGGAAATACAGCAAGGCTCTACGAATGAAAAAACAAACAAAAAACCTATCTGACTCACAGAGACAACTTTCTGGACATGTGTGTATGCTTACGTATATGATTACATACTGAATCGTAGCGGACACATACCTTTTATTTTCTAAAATAAGCCATCAGTGCATTTCATAATTTGCTCTTTGTACTTTCTTACCACAGAGTAGATAAGAATCAGGCAGGAGTCAGTTTGAATCCTGTTTCGGTAAGCTAGCTTTGAATGATTACGGACGGCTCTCTGGGCCTCAGAGCGCGGCGTGAGCAGGAGTGAGGGCTCCGTGTTGGGATGGCCAGTACTGGACCTTCTGAGTAGAGTCTCCTAGAGCTCCATAATCTTGAATGTGTCAGATTGCTGCCAGAGTGAAGCAATTCAACCTCGGTGTAATCCCATGTTTAGTTTCGTCAGTCCCTAAGACTCTGTGTACAGGCGGCGTTTTACGATCCTAAACTCAAATCCTATGGGAAGTAAGCAGGTTGTGTGATCTTGTGGCTGAGCCTGGGGTGGGAAAAACAGCTGACAGGTGACACTCCGCATCTGTTTTGACCTACCGCTAAGCTGGTTTTGGAATCTAATATTCAAAAATCAATGGACGATGATTCAAAAATACATTGTCCCCAGTACTTCTCTTTGCACGTGGAACAGAAAGTCTGATGTCTTTCCCTCGTGGCAGGCCTCCGCCGTGTGTCTGGTCTCTCTGGTTGTGGGTGCTGTGCTGCACCGAGTCTTGACTCCCCTAATGGGCACTCGGGTTTTGTGTAATCTTATAATAAAAAACAGTTGTTCACAACCAGAAGCACTTCCAGACTGGAGGAGAATGTTGCCATGAAACTATTTTCTCTGTAGGGAGACCGTGAGATACTGGTGGGAATCGAGATAGCTCGTCGATCATGTGCAGTGTTTGTATCATCAGGCCCCGCAGTGTAGTAACCGGACGTGTGTGCCTCTTGCCCACTCTGCCCGCGTTAATGGAGCAAAGGCAAACCGAACAGGGCACAGCCTTTCCATAAAGTCGGAAAGGACCAAATTTCTGGGCTGGGGAAGAGGAGGCAGTTATCTCTAGTTCTGCCATCTGTCGTTGGTTTCTGCAAATTGATTACAGCAGAGGAGAATGGGCCAGATAATTTCTCACCAAATAGGTTTCCTAAAGATAAGATTTCAGTAGGAATGAGTGAATTAAATAATATATTTGTGTGACTGGTTAAGAGTGCCACTTTCAACAAACAGTGATGGGAAAACCGATTTCCAAATGCAGAAGAATGAAGTTGGACCCTTTCCTTAAACCATATATAAAAATTAGCTCGAAATGGATCAAAGACCTTAATGTAAGAGTTGAAACTACAAAAACTTAGAAGAAAACAGTGGAAAAAATTTATGACATTGGATTTGGCAATGATTTCTTGGATATGACACCAAAAACACAGGCAGCATAAGAAAAAAAAAGGATTTCATCAAAATGAAAAACTTTCATACTTCAGAGGACAGTCAACAAAGTGAAAAGGCAGTCCATACAATGGGAGGAGATATCTGCAAGCCATATATCTGAGAAGGGATTACTGCGTAGAATATGTACAGAATTCTTACAACACAGTGCCAAAAAAGCAACGCAATTAAAAAATGGGCAAAGGACTTAAAAGATGTTTCTCTGAAGAAGATACACAAGTGGCCAACAAGCAAATGAAAAGAAGTTCAGCATGACTAGTTGTCAGGGAAATCAAAAACCACAGTGAGATACCCCTTCACACCCATGAGGATGGTTGCCATCCGCCCCTGCCCCCTCCACAAAATAAAACACCCCTGTGAAGAGCGCATGTTGGTGAGAATGTGGAGAAATTGGAATCCTTGTCCCACGTAAAATGGTGCAGCTGGTAGGAAAAAGTATGGCTGTTCCTATACTATAAATAAATAAATAAAACAGATTTTCTGTATGACCTGACAACCCCACCTCTGGCGATCTACTCCATAGGACAGAAAGCAGGTCTCAAAGAGATACTTGGACACACATATCCATGGCGGCATTATTCCTAATAGCCGAAAGGTAGAAGCAGCCAGAGTGACCATCCCAGGTCAGTGAATAAATGAAACCTGGTCTTCATCCAGTGGAATCTTATCCAGCCTTATGGAGGAAGGAACAGGAGGACAAGATGCTTAGTGCAGTAAGTCAGACACAAAAGGACGAGTACCGTATGGCCCCACTTATAGATGATGTTCCTAGGGTGCGCAGCTTGTGGTATCAACCCGCAGGCTGAGGCTTCAGTGTTGCCGATGAGCCAAGGTGAGAATTTAGAAAGCTCCCACCAGCAGCATGCCTTTGGGCCAGCACTCGGGTCATGTCCTCCAGCCAGAGTGCTAGACGTCTGGCATGCATCCATTTCCCCAGGCAGAGCTTGACTTTCAGGCTGTTCAGCTCAGGGAGCGGATGTGTTCCCTGGTCTTAGTTTCATGGCTGTTCCTTTCTTTAATTTCTACAAACTCCTCATTCATGGAGGATGATACCGTGGATGAAAAGATAGAATGAATGGGGGTAAGCTTCACGGACTCCTAATACTCCATGGTTTCTGCTGAATGCAGAGTGCGACGTTAACAAGGATCATTGAGGGTCACCTTTGCTAATTTTGAGCAATCTACATCAAACTTTTCACGGAACACAAAAGAGAATCATTTCCTAATTTGTGCTCATCATGAATACTATCTCCAGAAGTTCTTCCATCTTATAGAAATTCTCATCAACTCCATGAGGAAATAGAGCTATGTGCGTTGTATTTATATCTCTCTTCTAATCAGCCGCCATTGGGAGCACCATAAATAACTTGTCTTTTCCCTGCATCTTGTCCCATAAGTTCTCAGACCTGTCTTCACTGCACGGAGCAACATTACTGCTTATAGTTCGATTTAAATTTGTCAGTGCTTTGTTTCTTTTCAGACACCCGTTTTCTGCCATATCGAGTAAAACACTTATAAATTCACCATCCCTCACTGCTTGGGTGGTGTAGACACTTAATGAACTGTATTTTATAGAAGCAGTACTCATTTATGCTCAAACCCAGTCCCTATTGAATATAGCAGTTCTTTCCAATTCGTTGAGGTTTGTGTGTGTGTTTGTTTTTCTAAATCACCCACATTTCCTAAATAACTGCTCGTGATTCTTAATGTAGTCGCATAACGACAGCATCCGAAGCTGTGTTCTTCCGACGCAAGCCTGCGTTGTGTGTCAGACATGTAGGCATGTACTTCATTACTGAAGGGAAGTACGTTGTGATCTTTATTTTTTACTCTCCCACTTTTGATTGAGACGTGGATAAGGAAAGACCTTGCTTTCCTTTTCAAGTCATTTAACTGAGAGCAGAGCTTGCCCACCTCAAGCCTGGCCGGAGCAGGGAGTGGGGGCCCTCTAGGGTCCGCTGAGCCTTTGCGTCTGCAGGGGGCTTCCAGGTGGAAATTAGTGTTTGTCAGAAATCATCCACCCACTTTTAAATGTTGGTAACTCACACAGGAAAAAAAAAAAAAACCAATCACACCTTTGTGGGTCAGATAAAGCACAGTGAGCTGTCCCGGTGTGCTCTCTCTGCAGCCTGGCCTTGGGCAGCCCAGCGGCCGTCCGGCGGGTGAGTTTAGACGGATCCCAACATCGCAGTTGCTTCCATATTCTCACTACCAGAAATTGAGGCTCCCAAGTGAGAATATTACCTGCTTTTGTCTACCTTTCTTTTTAACGAGCTCCTGGCCTCACCGTCAGAAGATAGTGAAGGGAGGGGGCGGGCGGCTCGTGCTCCTGCCGAAAGCTGCAGCACCGCCGGACGGAGCCCGTTTGCACAGCAGTTACCTGATTTCCTTTTTATTCGATGAAAATTAGTCTGTAGTTCATTTACCATCAGTGGTTCTTTACAGAGCACATGGTGAGTTGAATGTCTCAGGCTGTCACCCCTCTAGTGAATGGACTGAGGGACGGTGGCCCCTGACCTGGTCGTGATCGTGCACTCGATCCGGGAACACACCCCCTGCGTCGCAAGGAGTAAATAGTGCCAGAATCCCTTAACAGTAACAGAAGATACTCATGTCCTTTGTTGGGTAGGACTGATTCGATAAACTAATTAGATCCTGCTCTGAAGTAGTTCACCAGTTACTAATCTTGGCATATAAGCTTCTGGCCCTGGTTTATTTTATAAACCAACAAGTGAAGCTTCGAAGCACTGTGGTGCTAAGACTGAAAGGTATGAAATCATTGCTTTGCCTTCCCCCATCCTCTCTGCAGGGGGCACGCAGCGCCTGCCGCGCGCTATTGGGATGTCGCTGGCCAAAGAGCTCATCTTCTCTGCCCGTGTGCTCGACGGCCAAGAAGCCAAAGCGGTGGGCTTGATCAGCCATGTTCTTGAACAGAACCAGGAGGGGGACGCTGCCTACCGCAAGGCCTTGGACCTAGCAAGAGAGTTTTTACCTCAGGTATTACTAATTACATTTCCTTTTTTTTCCCCCCTGTTTTAATAACTTTATAGCAAATCGATAAAAGTCGTCTCCCAGGCCTGTGATGTCACAGCTTGTGTTGTTTTCCAAGCAGAAAAGTATGTGGTAGCCCTCACACCAGAAACAGTAAACTAGATTGACATGAAGGGGCTTCGGAATTAGAACTGAAGACCTGAGGGTGATCTGGGGCCCATGCCGTGGCCGGCCTTGATAATCCGTGATGCACAGGTCTGCCCGTGTGACACAGCTTCCTAGGAACTGACGTCCTTAGCCACGCGACCCTCTGACCTGAGCTGTGCGTGTGGAGAGAAACAGCCACGAAGGGGCTGTCACACCGTCACTCGCAAGCGGAAACCCACGGAAACGCGTGTGCCGGGGTGAACAGGGCCGATTACACCGGCGCGGGCTCTCCTTGCCGCAGCTGGTTTCAGGGCACCTGCCTGCACAGCAGCCCTTGCCTATCTCCTTGTGTTCCTTAGAGGAGGCAGGGAACACAGAGACAAAGGCAGAAGCAGACTCTCCACCGAGCAGGGAGCCCAACAGGGGCTCTATCCCAGGGTCCTGAGATCGTGACCTGAGCTGAAGGCAGATGCTTCACCGACTGAGCCCCCCGGACATCCCTCCTTGTGTTCATTTTTGTGGTGATGTAGGCACTATTTTAACTCATTTGGAACCAGAGGCGCTTCCTCTCGAACCCCACCATTTGACAGAGACAGGACTCTTGGCCTGTTCGGGGGCTGTGGATCCTTGTGGGAACTCACGAAACCTCTCTCTAGAAAAATGCATATGCTCTCCACATTTGTTCAGAGCTTTGCGTCCCTTTGCAGGTGTCAGAGTGTCCAGTGGCCAGACGGGCTCAGGGGTGCTGGGACTCACCTGTCCCCCGATTACTGACAGGCAGGGCCGCACTGTGGAGTTGGTCCCTAGAACCACACGGCTTGGTGTTGATACTTCGGCCCTTCGCGCTTAGCTGGCTGAATGCTCTTTTAGGACCCAGCTCTTACATAATTTGTTCCCCACGAAGTAACAGAGCCCTGCGCTCTCAGCTGACTGAGAGAGGAAGCAGAAAAGATTCTTAGTGTTTTAAGGAAAACAAAGAGGCTCCCACTGAAACATTGGTAGTAGTATTTTCCCCAAAATATTAGAGTAATGTTTGCCTAAAGAGAGGTTAAAGGTACAGGTATCAGGAGAAGTAGTAGTTGAACTAATACTGGCGTCATGACTTCCTTTGGCTTACAAGTCTCAGACCAGTGCAGGGCTGCGTGGAAACGGGGTGTGGTTAAGAGAAGTCGTGGCGTCCTGCTTCTGAGAAACACAGCCTCTGCTGGTCTTTGGATAGGAGTGCTCGGCTCCCTGCTGCAAGCAGCATCCCCGGGCACCTCTGTGCCTCCTTCCTGGTCCTCCTGTGCCCTCAGGGGCCATGCCTCCTCACCTGCCGCCCAACAGCAGCTGCACCACACCGCGGGGCAGGCCGGGCTTGCCTGCCGCCCGTCCCTTTCGTCTGGAGGACCTGCCTCTGAGAACATCAGCCCCTGCACTTCTTGCCCAGGACACGGGAGGTGCCGGTACGCCAGGTTACAGAGCAGAATTTGAGGGGTGATGGTTTTTGTTTCTAGTTTTTGTCACTGAATGATAACTCTTCCAGATTATCAGAAAGCTTCTATAAAATTAGTGTTCCCATCTGATTGCTGTATTGGATGGTACTTTCATTTTCCTGTTTCAGAAAAAAAATGTTGGTTCAGAAGAAGAGGTGTTGGTTTTATATTTTGAAAGAAGCCAGTTAAATAAGCATTGCATCTGCTAGCATTTCCATTTTCCTGATTTTCCAGTTTTTTAAGCATCCCTCAGGAGTGGGTCCCAGACCCACTACATTTTCACAGGAGCTAGGGATTCGTGCACGCTCAGAAGCTGGACAAGTACCTGGTCTGGGCCCACTGGTGGATACCAGGGCATGGAGAAGACTCTCAGGGAGAGGAACGCCCTGTTGAGAGAAACAAAGACTTGATGATCTTGAAAACGCGGTTCACGTGTGTGCTCCACAGCTGCAGATCGCGTTTCAGGAATTCTAACAAAGATGCTCCTCTGAGCCTTGGAAACCTGCGGCCTCTGAAAAAGATTTTTAATAAGGAAGTGAATCAGGGAGAGGCTGTAGATAGGTTAGAGTCGATGACTGAAGCCGCTGCACGGGAAAACCGGCATTTTCCATGCATCAGGCTTGGGCCCTCTCTTGCCTCTCTTATTCAGAGCCTATTTTGCATTTTAACCTAAAAGACACTTGAAAAGGTACCATTGAATTCTAACTCCTGACCCATAAACAGTTTTTAGGAGTTTAAAATGTGATCAAGCAGCTAAATTCCTCCTGGAGCACTGCGGTTTTCAACAACAAAAGTCATGTTCTCCTTCTCCCAGAGGGCGCCCACTTCTTTCTTCTGTGACCCTCACTCATCCTGAAGGACCCCTCTGGGCTGTAAGCGCTAGTGCGGTGTGGGAGCCACTGGCTGGAGGGCACGTCGTTACCCACACAGCATCATTGTGCTTTGTTTCAGAAGCCCACAGTGGACAGGGGCAGAGCCATAGTCTGAAACAGATGCTGACGGAGCGTCCGGGCTCCCATCGGGCCATCTGTGGGTGTGGTATCGTGTCAAGCGTGGCACCTTTCTTTTCCCTTCTTCCCTTCTAGGGAGACTTGCTGGAGAACAGCCAGCCCTCTCCTGGCCACAGCCCCCGCTGACCTGCAGGCGTGCAGAGTCGCCGACGCACTAGTTGTTCCAAGTGCTGTTCAGACCTAGCACGGCTGGAGGAAATTTCCCATTAGCTGCCTTAAAGCTTTTGTTGCTTCTTTGCCATGGTTCCAGCAATGGGAATTTCTGAATTTTACTGGGATGTAGAACATGATTTGCATAAATAGTAATTAAAAGCTATTTCTCTAATTGAATTTTAGGGACCCGTTGCAATGAGAGTGGCAAAATTAGCAATTAATCAAGGGATGGAGGTGAGTGCCTTAATCCTTGAGTCTGTTGTTGGAGGAAGTAGTGGGGATTTAATTTAATTAATTAATTTTTTGTTATGTCACAAAATCCAGTTATTTTAGTGCTACTATTACTGCGAGCTATCAGGGGTTATGTTTTTGTTTTTGTTTTTTTGTTTGTAGCTACATTATTCATTTCATTCTGCCTTAGCACATGTTGGTCATGGAGCTCAGGAATTTCACCGATGTCCTGCACTTATGACATGCTCACTTTTTTGCCACCCAATAATAGATTTATTGGCTAGTTCATAGAAAACCAAAATCGTGTATCCTCAACACCAGTTGCGCATTATGAAACAACGTTCTGAGAACTTCCGGGCTCAACGCTGAGCCAGGCTCTCTCCACCGTCAGTGTCTCAGTGTGCTTTGGGCAGGGAGCCCGCATTGACGAGGCAGCTCTTTAGAGGGTCCCGGGGTTCCCTTGGGGAGGTGACTTCTAAGGAGTGGAGGCCCCAGGCCAGGGGAGCAGTGCAGGCACCTGTGTACATTGGGCTTTCGTTACCCCAGTTCGGTTTTGGTTAAATTAAGGAATTTTGTAGAAAGATACTTCTTTCTTGCGCACTCCGAGGCCACCATATCTTCATGGTCTTCCAGCAATAAAACGAGGTTGAATTTGTCAGCAATAAACAGTTTTAAAAATTTACAAAGTGGAATGGTTTTAAAAATTCTCACATAATTGTAACAGTACTAACAGCAGATGCCTTATATGATCCAGACTGTGTGCCAGGCCATATGTAGATGCATTAGAAAGGCTTCCCCTAGATCACCCCATTTGGTAGATAATATAGTTAGTCTCTCATTTGGATGTGCCCTCTGAGGCACAGAGAGTGTAACTAACTTAGCCAAGGTTATACAGCTCCCACGTGGTGGAGGCAGAATTCGAATCCACGCAGCCTGGTTCCAGGTTTCTCGTGCTGGTCATACTTCTGATGGTGCTGTATTACATGAAAGGATTCTGTACTTTTGGAGAAATGTTACTAGTTTGAATTTATATTGAGTGTTCCATATTTTTAAAAGTAATTCCTGCTGAAATTTAATTCTGTTTTTATCCTCAGGTTGATTTAGTAACAGGATTAGCCATCGAAGAAGCTTGTTATGCTCAGGTATGTAATGCAACCACAAATTCAGCGAGGATACCTCTTAAAAATTATATTAACTTTCCGTATAAATCAAATGAAGTCTATATCTCTAAGCAAGATCATACTCATACCTCCTCTAAAATCATACAAATGGGTCGGAATCAGTTTTTTATGCTCTTTCACCATTACTAGCTCTTGATCAGTGATTCTCTTCCATAGACTGAGAGTCACTCTTATCTATGTAATTTAAGAATCTCTTTATAAAGTTAGTACCGTGCGTGCAGTAGCTGTCTCTCTGCCTCATGTCTTATTTTATGGGTGTCGATTTGAACCCTCACTCCAAGTGTAGACGGGTGGGAGGAGGGCAGTGGGGTGAATGTGGGCCTGCTGGGGAACATCAGCATATGAGACTCATTGGTTCTGAGCCTTCCCTTCCACCCACTGAAAGTTCCCTGATTCAGTGTGTACAGTTTGCTGTTTTGTACACAAATTAGTAGGACTTTGTGTAGAGGAATGAATCTCCCTTTTATTCTTTCTTTCCTTGTTTTCTAAAAGATGTAACTTCGTTTAGGGCATGCAAAGTAGCAAAAGAATTTTGTTCTACCTTTTGGGGGAATTGGGACCTCACGTGAGCTCCCATTTAAGCATGGCGTGTCATGAATTAGGAGGGGACATCTAGACTGTTCCTCGGCGCCTGGTCTGTATGTATAAATTGCCACCTGTCATTGATGAGCACTTCCCATGAATGAAGTAAATTACACAGTTCTTACAAATGGACAGCCTTAGAATCCAAAGGAAAATTGACTGGTATGTTTGGCTGTAAACCACACCTTATGAAATGTAAAGGAGCAGTAATCATGAGGAGCATTTTGTCAGACCACAATGGAATTACTTTAGAAATCACAACAGAAAGATAGCTGGGAAATCCCACCTATTAATGGTGGGATTAATCTTTTTACTGCGGGTTAAACAATGTACTTTTAGATAACGCGTATCAAAGAAGAAGTCATAATAGGAATCAGATATTTTGAATTAAATAAAAATGAAAATATAGCTACCGAAATTTGTAGGAATTTATTGAAAGCACTGCTTAGAGAGAACAGCATTTTAGCATTGAATGCATATATAAGAGAAGAAAGATCTAAAATCAGTAATAAGTTTCTACTTCAGGAAAGAATAAAAAGGAGAGCAAGTAGAACTCAAAGTCAGCAAATAAAAGGAAAAATAAGCTTTAAAACAGAAAGTAATGAAATTGGAAATAGAAAAACAAAAGGAAAAAACCACCACCTACAACAAATTGGCTCTCTGTAAAGACCTATGAAGTTGATAGACTTTGAGGCAGGCTACCCATGGAAAGAGAAGATAAAAATCACCAGGGTCAGAAATGCAAGAAAGGCCATCCCTATTGAGCCCCTGGACACTGAGAGAATGATAAGGGGATACTTTGAACAACCTTGCCTACAGATTTGATAACTGAGATGAAATGGACCAATTTCTTAGAAGACACAACATACCAAACCTCATACAAGGACAGACAGATAATCTGGATAACCCTATATTTGTTAAAGAAATTAAATCAGTAATTAATAAACTTCCAAAATAGGAAGGTCCTGGCCCAAATGGTTTATCTGGTGAATTCTACCAAACATGTAAGGAAGAAATCATATCAATTTTTAGTGATCTTTTCCAGAAAATAGAAGCAGAAGGAACTCTTCCTAATGCAGTCTGGGTCAGTATTATCCTGATACCAAAACCCAACATTATAAGAAAGGAAAACCACCGACCATTATCTGCCATAAATGTAGATGTAAAAATTATTAGCAAATTATTAGCAAATCAAATCCAATAATGTATCAGAAGATGTTTAAAAACAATTTTAGATTGTCTGATTTGTATAAAATACATGTATACAGTGTATGAAAAGAACCAAATGGATTTTTTTTATAGACACGCAAAGTAGATTTGACAGTCAGAAAGCACTGTAATCCATCACACCAACAGGTTAAACAGGAAGATCAGATGATCATATCAATAGATCCAGAAAAAGCATTTGACAAAATCCAGCACCCATTCATAATAAAAACTCAGCAAACTATGGTGGGAGATTCCTTACCTGATAAGAACTTCTATAAAAGAACCTACAGCCAGCATCATGCTTAATGACCAAGGGCAGGGCAAAGACATCCTCTCTTCACTTCTCCTTTTCAGCATCTCTTAGAAATCTTTACTAATGTAGTAAGATAAGAAAAAGAGATAAAAGATACACAGATTGGGAAGGAAGAAATAAAACTTCACAGAAGATGTGATTGTCCAAGTAGAAAATCTCAAAGAACAACCAAAAAAACCCACTAAGAAGCAGCAGAGCAAGGTTGCATGATACAGGGTTAATAAACAAAATTTGGTTGCTTCCCATATGCCAGCAATGAAGAACTGGAATTTGAAATTAAAAACATAACGTGATTTTCATTAGTATAAAAAAATACAAAATGCTTAGGTATAAATCTGAAAAAATGTACAAGATTTATAGAAGGAAAACTACAAAACTGGAGAAAGAAATTGAGATCTAAGTAAATGGGTAGATATACCATGTTTATGGATAGTAAGACTCAATATTCCTAAGAAGTCATTTCTTCTCAATTTTATTTAGAGAGCCAACACAGTCCCTGTAAAAATCTCAGTGTGTTACTTGACCTGTATTAACAAATCAGTTCTGAGGTTCATATGGAAAGTCCAACGACTCGGATTAGGCAATCCAGTAATGCAGAAGAACAGAGTTGGAGAACTGATACTGCCCAACTCTAAGACTTAACTGTAAAGCTACAGTGATCAAGACAAAATAGGAAGCTCCTGGCCCCCATGGTTTATCTGGTGAATTCTACCAAACACGTAGAGTTGGCCAAAGAACAGACGATTGGATCGGGAGAACAGAATAGGGAACCCAGAAGTAGATTCATATAAAGCAGTCATATAAGTGGACTCCTAGAAAATAAAATGACCTTTGACAAAGGAGCAAAGGGAATTTGGTGGAGAAAAGATAGTCTTCAGAACAAGTAGTACTGAAGCATCTGGGCATGCAGTGACAAAAAAAAAAAAAAAAAAAAAAAAAAGAATTTAGACACATTATACCCTTCACAGATTGGGCCATAGACCTATTGTAAAATGAAAACCTATGAAACTTTTTGAAGCCCACATAGAAAATGTCGGCATCCTTGAGGTTTGGCAATGACTTCTTTAAAATTAACACCAAAACTATAATCTATGAAAGAAAAAACTGATGTTTCACTTCATTAAAATTAACACCTTCCACCCTGTGAAAGACGCTGTGAAGAGGTTGAAAAGAGAAGCCACAGAGTGGAAAGGGATCTTCGCAGTACACATCCGTAAAGGTCTTGCATCTAAAACAGATAAGGGACTTGTAAAACTTAACAAGAAAACACCCCATTAACAAGTGGGTGGCAGATCTGAACAGACACCTTATCAAAGTAGATACACTGATGGCAAGTGAGCCTACAAAAACGTGCTCCACATGATACGTCGTTAAGAAATGCAAGTACAAGCGAGATACTGATTTGGCCTTTTCCTACAAAGCTAAGCATAATCTTAGCATGTGATCTGGCATTGTACCTCTGTGTATTTACCCAAGTATGTTGGAAACTTCTATCTATACCAAAGTCTGCACATGGTGTTTTAGCAGCGTAGTTCATGACTGCCAAACTTGGAAGTAGCCAAGATGTGTAAGCCTAAGGCATATCCATGCAGTGGAATGTTACTCAGTGACGAAAGGAACTGAGTTATCCTGTCACAAAAAGACACGAAAGAACCGCAGATGCATACTGTTAAGTGAAGGGTTTTCATCTAAAAAAGTGACGGACTGTAGGATTCCAACTATATGACGTTCGGGAACGGCAGCACCAGGCAAGGGTGAGTAGGTGGAGCGTGAAGAGTGCTTAGGGCACGGAGGCTCCTCTGCGGGGCTCTGCAGCGGTGGGTGCATGACGTGCCTTTGTCAAAGTCCACGGTACATACAACATACGGGCTTTGGTTAGCAATAATGTATCAGTATTGGTTCATCAGTTGTAACAAATGTGCAGCATTGACGGAAGATGTCAACGGCGGAACCTTGGGGGCTTGAGGGGCTCTGGGAACTCTGAACTTTGTTCAATGTTTTGTGAACCTAAAATTGTCTAAGAAATAAAGTCTGTTGGTTTTTTAAAGTACATTTGAAATTGGGGGGCAGAGTATTTGGAATTAGAATGTAAATTCGGTCACATAGTTAGAATTGTTCAAATGATGGGTAGATTTCAAAATTTTAGGTTGCTTTCTAGTTTTTTGTTTTCTTTTTCCATAAAGCTTGTTAGACCTTCCTAGTTGTTTTTACTTTTTGGTATAGGTAACGTAATGTTTTGTTTCTCTAGACTATTCCAACAAAAGACAGGCTTGAAGGTCTTCTTGCTTTTAAAGAGAAAAGGTCCCCTCGCTATAAAGGAGAATAGAAGACACAGGAATCTTTCAAATGCCGTGTGATAGACGAACCTCTGGAAGTATCTTTCAGAGCCACACATGCCTCAGCACCTGGAACCTCAATGACCAAAGTGAACAGCAAGTTCTCTGTAGAGTGAGTTCAGCCTCTGGAGTGGACCCCTCAGTGTACTTCATTCAAATGTGCATCTTGTCATCTTCATTCAGATTTATAAAGCTAGTAGTGTATACTGTCAAAAACAGATTCAAAATTAGGTACACCTTTTTAAATATTTCCTGCATATGAGGCTTTCTGTTCTTAATTTTTTAATGTGAATACTTTATATATTGCACATTCTAGGAAATAATATTGATTGTATGTCTACTGTGCTGCAATACAAAATAAAATTATTTCTATATACCAAAAATGTGAAGTTATACCAAATAAAATTCCTAAGGGGTTGTACAATAGATGCACACATGCATACATCTCAGCCTGAAAAAGGAATTGGTAGATTCTCTAAGTGAAAATTACCAAATATAAATAAACGTGGTGAAAAGAAACCTTGGGAATTTCTCTCTTACCCCATTCTCTTTGAACCGAATAAATCATTGCCTGTTGGATTTTCGAAGAAGCCATCTTCCCTTGCTGATTCTGTCAGGTGACCTCTGTAGTCTTAGAATACAGAGTGGACGGTGGGAAACGCGTCCGCTCACCCCGGGGCCCGCGGGGCCAGCAGGTGGCCCGGCCCTTGGTCTAACTCCAGAAGAAGGGGGCGCCGCCTGGGTTGGGCTGTGGAAACGGCTCAGGGTCATGGATTTGAAGGGACGTGTTGCCTGCTCTGCTTCCTAGCCCCAGCATTTGTAACCTAGTTTCTGAAAGGAAAGGAGGTGAACACAGGCCCCCCACTTCCGCCTCTGTCTTCCTCTTCTAACCCCTGGTCAGGCAAAGTGACTAGAAATGGAGGGGCTCAGGGGCACGGCTGTGCTGCTGTCCTCACCTGGGGAGGGGACAGGGTGCAGTGTGGGATTCAGGATGCAGTGGGGGGGACCGTACAGCCCTCCCAGCAGATTCGAACTAGCTTTATTTTGTATTTTATCCAGCCCGACTGCCTTCTGAGCTGTGTCCAGGGCTGAGTTCGGCAGCAATGGGGAAGCCCCGCTCTTCTGCCCATCCATCCTTGTGGACTGGGCCGGCGGGGGGGCGCTGTCCTCTGAACAGCCCAGCTGTGCTTTGTGGTAGGGAAGTGACATTGGGCATGTGAGTGACTGCGTGTTCCCTGCATTCCCACACTCAGCACCACGGCTTCCTTGCTCTTGGAAAGCACGTAGATTTTGAATTTTTAAAAATCACCAAAACTTTTTGTTTATTGTTTGTTTACTTTGGGGAAATTGAGCTCTCAGTCTCCATTTGAAATACCTTGAAAGAGGCAAGCGTGGGGTCGCCGTCCACGGATGTCCCCCATGCCGGGGCGACCGTCGTCATCATCTGCACAGCAGATCCGCCAGATTTATGGCTGGGCACCGGCTAGTGGCCTCCTGGGGAAGGGGCTCACTAAAGCCCACGTTCTCTCTGCTGATTCCGTCTCAGGGAGGTGCACGCTCTGTCTTCTGATAAACTCTGCCATTCATTTCACACAGGATGATTTGCAAGTCGAGCGCTAGCCCTTGCTTTCATTGTCCCTTAAAGATTTCAGGGCCTTTTTGTTCTATCTGCGACCCATCCCAATGCCACTTCATTCCCGCCGTGCAGGAAGCAATTATGTTAACGGGGAAAAAACCTAGCATGCGCCAGATGACTCGTCTCTCCTCACGGACGCCTAGTCTGTGGCTGATGGAGCGCCGCTCAGTGGCCTGCAAAGTTCTGATTGAGTCACTGGAGTGTATCCAGAGCAGACATCTTCCCGTTGTGGCCTCAGAGTTCCCAGACTGCCGTCTTGGAGCAAGGGGAAAGTGCGTAGATGCTGCCTCTCCTGGGGTCTTAGCTGCAGCAGAGCAGCTTGGCTGGGCATGGTCCTGACGCCAACCCCCCGGGTTTGGGGGCTCCTCGGGGAGAGGGCTGCACCCAGGGCGGGCAGCTGCTTGCTTTGCCCTCCAGCACAACGCATTCGCGAGTCCTTACACCCAAGCCACGTGCAGCGGATGCAAGCCGGCAACGCAGTGGCGACCCCCATGCCTCCCGATGACATCGAAGAGGACCCGGAGGGAGGATGCATCACCAAGCACAGCTCCGATTCCAGGGAAGAGAATTTCACATCATCTCAGAGCAGGACGCTCCCTGGTCCGCAGCTCGGCACTGCCCGTTCGTTTATCACTTCTCCCGCAAAGAGCAAGAGGCCTCCAAGCTACAGTTGCTCTGGGATGAGAAGGGCTGTGACAGGAACCCAAAGAAGACTCAGATTTCCTTGACTCGCTTCTGTGATTTTAAAGATCACTTCAAGTTCATGTTGTGTTCAATAAAAAATGGACAGTTTCTTATTCCCCCCCACACTCGCCCAGCTGTCAGAAAGTTGGCTTGTCACTGAGTGTCGTCTTCCCGGCCACACCTGGAAGAGAGCTCCGCGGGGAGGCCGGAACGGTGCGATCCCTCCCGGGTGACGTGCTCAGCCGCAGACGCTTGGGTTCGGTGCGGGCTTGACCCTGGCTGGCCTGGCCTCTGGCCCTTCCTCTCACTTCACCGCAGCTCTCCCTTCTGGTGACAGGTCCTGTAATCGCTCTGATCTGGGGTCCGAAGATCCTGGCAGGCAGACGCTCCTTAATATTTAATCATGCCGCTATTTCTTCGTCTACCCACCAAGTTAAATATTAATATCTGTGTTCGTCAGCACTGTGAGGCTTTATCAAAACAGCAGTAAAATTGCTTATATTAAAGAATAACTGTACATTTGTTGTAAAAGAAGAACTACAGCGTTTTATAGTGACTGGGTAATCTTTTGGCAAAATGAGAGCCACTTCTCTGCGTCGGTGACACAGGCTTCAGCTCGTGTTTGGGGGTGTTAGGGATTGAACCCTCTGCTCAGAATCCCTGTGGATCTCAGGTGCTAAGGAGCCACTGTCGCCAATACCATCCTTTGGACTTTCAGAGCCCTTCGGGAGCCTTCCAGAATTCCGCTGCCCCTTAGAGGGATGGCTCCCAGTCCTCAAGCCCTTGGTGTGCGGCCTTTGTTTTTCAGATGAATTCTGAAGGCAGTGTGAGAGCAGGGCGACTGACGGAGAGAATCAGAGAATCGAGGACACAGAGGCCAGCCCTCAGGGCTCCCGTCCACTCAGCGCAAGCTTCCGGAGGCAAGGTAGGGGGACGGCCCGTCCTCAGTGAGCTGACTGCTCCCTGGGGGCAACAGAGTGAGCTCAGAGCCACCAGGGGGTCACTCCCTTTGGAAAGTACAGAAAACACTGTGTTCTGCAGTCTGTTTCGCTTCAGGGGGGGACAAGGACAAGATCACAGAGAGAGCTCGGGCTGGTTGTCAGGAGAATGGCACTGTAGGTGAGGCCCCAGGCATCTCCAGCTGTCCCCACATGCTGCCGTGTGTAGTCTTGGGAGCACCCCAGGGGAGAGGCTCTGGCCACTCTGGGAGTGGAATCTGGGGTGCAGAGTGGTGGCAGGAGGGCAGTGGGGCTGGGAGCCGCCCCTGGGGCCATTGACCTGGTCGTACTGGTCAGCCTTCAGACAGCGGTGTGCGTGTGTGTGTGCGCGCGTGTGCGCGCGCCTCTGCCATGATTGGTTCCATGGTTTCCTCGTGATTTGGGAGATACTGAGAATGTACATATCAGAGGTCTCAGGACAGCAGGCTGCCCGCCCGCTCCATGCTCCCTCCACAGCCGGTACTCAGAGACCTCAGGGAGTGGGCAGTCTGCTAATAGGCTAAGGCCCTGCAAGGCTGGCTTGGCGGAGGCATTCTCGTTGCACCCTGGGGTACCCGGGGCCCCATGGGCCAGCCATCACCTACTCCTCACCAGCTACCGGAGTGTGAGTTTGAGGTCTGTAGTGATACTCATCAGAAGAGGTAGCCCTTGTAGATCAAGATCACCCTGTACTTTGGGGGCAGTGTCGTGAATGTCCTGCTCCCTTCGGCATTGGTCAGACTCACCCGGAGTCTTGCATTCGGTTCAGTTTGGTTAGAGATTTACTCTGCTTTTCTGGAAAGCACATGGGAGGTCTTCAACCAGATTTCTTCTGAAATTGGTAATGAGATCAACCTTATAGCATCTCATGCCCCTGGGCCTCTGTGTTGGTGTGTAAAGGGACCTGGTGGCTGCTCTTAATGTGGTGCAGAGACAGATTGGATGAGTCTTTGCCCGAGGGCTTAGTGGGCAGGAGAGCCGTCTTCTGCAGATGTGGTGCGGGTTGGTTTGCTTCGTTTTTCCGAAGATGGGCTGGGACAGGGAAGGGGGTGCAAAGGTGGATTCAGAAACCTGTCTTTCACCCAGGAAAGAGGAGTGGGGGGGCTCTGATCGCTCGCTGTCTTACCTTAGAACTGCAGTGTGGCGCTGGGGCCATGGCAGCCACGCCCGGCCCGGCCCCGCCCCAGTGGTACCTGCGTGGGCTGCTCTGCACTGTCCACACACTGACCCACGGACCGTCCACAGTAGGGGAAGCTGCTGTGGCCCTCCCAGGTGCAGCCACGGGGCTGAAGCAGAGGGTGAGCGGGCGGGGCAGAGCCGTGGGCAGAAGACAGCTCTCTAACTCAGCCGTGCGGTCCCCAAAGTCCCCCAGATGGTGCCCCCTCTGCTCTGGTGTGGGCTGAGATGTGAGAGCCATGGATGCTGGTGCCGCACACTGGAGGGTCGAGTCAGAAGAGGCACGGAAAACAGTCTCCGCCTCTGCGGGGGCCTGTGGGGCCTACTGTGGCCTTGAGCAGGAGCCCCACCGCCCCGCCAGCTTTGGGGTCTGGGGAAGAACAGGTCCCTGAGAAAGACAGTCCCTCACTTGCGCCCTGCTGGCTCCCCTGTGGCCATGGGATGCTGAGCGACTCTGGCCACCTCTGCTGGCCCATTTGGCCATCCCCGGAGCAGGGCTTCCTGCACGGCCACGGCCCCCACCTCACCGCCGAAGCGCCGCCCTGACACGCAGCCAGAAAGTCTGTCTCAGACACGGTGAGCCCATTTCACAGAGTGGGATGGAACACCGCCACCAGTGGGGGAAACGGGCATCGCCACGGCATCTGGTGTCGGCTGGGGGCTGGACACCCATGGCGGTGATGTCTCTGGGCAGAGGGTTCAGAGGAATTTGAAGATGGGCAAGTGCCCTTTCCTGACCTTTTCAAAAATAGTCTGGTCCCTTTCACTTCCAGCCCCAAGCCGCACTGAATGAGGCCTTTGTGCCATTTACAGAAAGTGAAGAGCGGGCCGGCCCAAGAAGTTCAGACTGCTCCCTGCCTCTCTTGGATTGAGTCACAGCTCTTTTCAGTTGTCTGTTGACACTTTCCGGAAACACACTTTATGTGAGGCTGAGAACTTGCTCCCAAGTGGCCCTCATTTGAGTACTTTAAAGATACAAAAAATGGGTGCCGTGCTCTACGTGACAGGAGGTGACTCGTGGAAAGCTACGCGGATGGCTGGAGAGCCGTGGTGGGTGCAGTGGCCGGGGGCTGTCTCGGATGCTGGCACACAACAGGAAAAGGCACTTTCTGTCCCTCTGGTCCTTGTGGGAGTGCGACCATGGCATGCGACTGTCAACCCACTCTCCTCCAAGACGAGCAGTTTGGTCCCGGCCTGTGTCCTGGGCTGCACCCCCGAGGTCAGGGAGAGTGTGTGACCTCTCACGCGCTCTGTGCGTATTGGAACGCGTGTGCATATATAGATAGGAAAACTTGTGTTGAATTTCCCGTAAAACTCAACGGAAGTGACAGTTTTAACTGTATCCAGTGTCCCATTGGGTAAGCCAGTCTCGGAAAGTGAACACGGGGAGGAGTGTCACGGTGAAGGGAGCCAGGGAAAGGAGCTAAGTCGTGGCCCGGGACAGGTCCTGCCTGTCTTGCCCCATGGCTGCCAGCAGATGCAGAACACAGGTGACATGTGTAAGAGGAGGACTTCATCTTGTCTGTCACACGTGAGAACACAGTTCTCCAAAGCTGCTCGCACCCGGAGAAGTTATGCTTCAGATGCACTGTGGGAGTCACCTGGGCTACTCAGTCGTTAAGCCTCTGCCTTCAGTTCACATCATGATCCTGGGGCCCTGGGAAGGAGCCCCGCATCAGGCTCCTGCTCCTTGGTGAGCCTGCTTCTCCCTCTGTCCCTTTCCCTCCTACTCATGCTTGTGCGCGCTCTCTCTTTCTCTGTCAGTAAATAAATAAATAAAATCTTTTTAAAAAATAAGAAAGAATGCATTGTGGGGTGCTAGTTCATATTGATTCTGGGATTGGAACCCCAGCATCTGAACTGAAGAAAAAGACACCTTTTGTGATTTTTGTGGATTTTTTTTGTTTTATTTATTTTTTTAAATACATAATTTACATACCATAGAAATCACCCTTTAAACTGTACAGTTCAGTGATCTTACTGTGTTCACAGAGTTGTACAGCCCTGATCACTATTTAATTCTAGAATGGTTTCATCAGCCCCAGGAGAAGCCCCATACTGATGAGCAGTCTCTGCCGATTGCCCGTCCCGCCGATCTGTAGCGACCACTAATCTTCTTTTCTGCTTCTGGATTTGACTATTTTAGACATTTCATATAAATTTTATATGATTTGTAACCTATGTCTGGCTTTTTTCATTCACATTAATGTTTTTAGGCTTCCTCCAAGTGTAATAGACATCAGTACTTCGTTTTATGGCTGAAAATATTCCATCGTATAAACACACCACATTCCGTTCATCCGTTCACCCGCTGGCGAAATCTTAGGTTGCATCCACCTTGGGACTATTACAGGTGGTGCTGCTGTGAGCTCGTGTGTACATTATAGATTGTGTGGCTACCAGTTATCTTAGGCACTCACCCAGAAGTGGAATTCCGTGGCGTTATACGACCACTTTATGTTTAACTTTTCAACGACCTGCAAAACTGGTTTCCCGAGAGGCTGCGCCATGTTGCAATCCCATCAGCAACATACTAAGGTTCTAATTTCTCAGCGTCCTCACCAACACTTGTCAACGTCTTTGATTTTGATTATAGCCATCCAGTGGGTGTGAAGTGGCACCTCATTGTCCTTTCGATTTGCATTTCCCTAATGACTAATGATGTTGAAGATCTTTATGGGTGCTTATTGCTCATTTGTATATCGTTTTGGGGAAAATATCTGTTCAAACCCTTCGCCCATGTTTAATTGGGTTGCCATTTTATTATTGAGTTGTAACTTCCTTATATATTCTGGGTACAAGTTATTCTGGATACGAGCATCTTTTAGATATATGATTCATAAATCTTTTCTCGTGTGGGCTGTCTTTTCACTTCTGTGACAGTGTCCCTTGAAGCACTAAATTTTAGATTTTGATAAAGTTTCTTTTTTTCTTTCGTGATTGTGCTTTTTGTTGTTATATCTAAGAAATCGTTGCCTAACCCAAAGTGATGAAGATGTGTTTTTGTCTAAGTATTTTATAGTTCTTAGCATTTACATTTAGATTTTTGATCTGCTTGGGGTAAGTTTTATATATGGTGTAAGGGAAGATCCAACTTCTTTCTTTTGCATATTGATATCCAGTTGTCCCAGCACTGTTTATTGAAAACACTATTCTTTCTTCTATTGTACTTTCTTGGTAACCTTATCAAAAAGGTTAATTTCTAAGCTATCCATTCTACTCCATTGTCTATCCTTATGCCAGCATCTGTTGATTCGAGGATGCAGTGGTAATTTTTTATTCTAGCAATACAGTATTACCTTAATAAATTTTCAGATATTAGACCAACCTTGCGTTCCTGGGATAAATCGCTTGGTCATGGTGTGTAGTCCTTTTTCCTGGATGTAGCTTGCTAGTATTATGTTCAAGATTTATGGGTTTATGTTAGAAGAAATATTAATGTGTTGTTTTCTTTCTTACAGTGTCTGTCTTTGTGTTGGGTATCAAGATAATACTGGTTTCATAGAATGATTTGGGAAGTGCTTCCTTCTTTTTTTAAAAAACGAGTTTGTGTAGGATTGGTGCTAATTGTACTATAATCACATATGAAGTGTGTCAGTGAAACCATCTGGACCTGGGCTTTTCTGTGTTGGAAATGCTTTGATTGTTAATTCACAAAACTCTTGTTTTACCTCCATAGGGATCTAACATTTCTTCCTGCGCCAGCTTCAATACTTTGTTTCTTTTTAGGAATTGTAAATTTCATCTAGGTCATGTAATTTCACATACTTATTTCACAGTCCTTATTTATATAAGGTTAGTAGAAGTTTTTCCCTCTTTCATCACTGATTTTAGTATTTCAGGCTTCTCTCTTTTTTTCATTGCCCATCCAGCTAGGTTTGCCTTTTTTGTTGCTTTCCAAAGAGTCAACTTTTCATTTTATCGGTGTTTTTTTTCTCTATTATTTTTCTGTCCTCTTTTTCATTTATGTCTGTTCCAATCTGTATTATTTCTTTCCCTTTTCTTACTTTGGCCATAGTTTGCTCTTATTTTTCTAGTTTCTCCATTTAGAATGTTAGGTTATTTGATTTGAGATCTTTTTAATATGGGCATTTATCACTACATGCTTTTTTTGCATTCCGTAAGTTTTGATATGTTTGTGGAAAAGAGTTAACATAACAGGTCCGAACTACTATCCTTGGGAAGGGCTGGATGCAAGATTGGCCCCTGGCCTCCATTTGGAAACTTAGATTTGGGGAGTTCCCACCATTTCCTGAACTAATAACAGTTATGCCTGCACTGCACAGACAATATGGCTTATGCTTTCCTCTCTGGGATCTGAGGTTTGGACATCTGCCAAGCAGAGAATGCCTGCATGATCACCGCAGCAGAAACCCTGGACTCCCGAGTCTCCAGGGAGGCATTGACAACACTTCTCATATCGGGTGATACTTTGTTCCTGGAGGAACGAAACTCATCCTGGGTGACTCCACTGGGAGAGGACCTTTGGAAGCTTGCGACTGGTCTCCCCAATATTTACCCCTACACCTTTTCCTTTGCTGCTTTTGCTTGGTATGTTTTTGATTATGTAATATGTTACAGCCATGAATGGGCTGCATGCTGAGTGCTTGGAGTCTTCCTAGTGAATTAACCAAATCTGAAGGTGGTTTGGGGACCCTGACCCATGTGGTTTTGTTTTGTTCATCTCAAAGTATTTTTAAATTTCTCTTGTGTTTTTTCCCTGTGTCCTTTTGGTCTTTTAGGATTGTGTTCCTTAACTTACATATACTGGCGAACATCCCAAATTTCCTTATATTATTGATTTCAAATTTAATTACATCGTGGTCGACAAATATACTTCAGTCTCATCATTGTATTATTTCAGTCCTTGGCAAATTTTAATGAATTTTGTGGCCTAAAATATCTCTCCTGGAGAAATCCTGTGTGTGTATGAGAAAAACGTGTATTCCTCTGTTGCTGGGTGGAGTTCTCTTAGGTCTGGTTCATTTGTCGTCTTGCTTCTTTTTTCTTGAAGATTTTATTCATTTGACAGAGAGAGAATAAGCTGGGGGAGCAGCAGAGGTAGAGGAAGAAACAGGCTCCCCACTGAGCAGGGACCCCAATGCAGGGTTCAATCCCAGGACCCTGGGATCATGACCTGAGCCAAAGGCAGACGCTTAAGCACTGAGCCCCCCAGGAGCCCCTCGTTCTTTTTCCTTTCCTTTTTTTTTTTTTTTTTTTTTTTTAGTTTTTAAAAGATTTTTATTTATCCATTTGAGGGAGAGAGTGAGTGTGGGAGAGAGTGAGTGAGAGAGAGAGTGAGAGAGAGAGAGTGCAAGTGGCGGGGAGGGGGGGACGGGGGGGGAGAGCAGAGGGAGAAGCAGATTCCCCGCTGAGCAGAAGCTTGATGTGGGGTGTAACCTGGGACTCTAGGATCATGACCAGAGCCAAAGGCAGACAGAACCGCCCAGGTGCCCCTTGTTTCCTTCTTTTATTTCCTTGTTGGTCTTCTACTTGTTCTATGTGAAGTGAGACAGTGAAGTCTGCGAGCACTGTTTTTGAACTGTTTCTCCAGTTCTGTCAGGTTTGGCTTTATGAATTTGGGACTCTGTGTTATGCACACGTGTCTGTTATCATTATATCTTCTTTTTTTTTTTTTTTTTTTAAGATTTTATTGATTTACTTGGCAGAGAGGAACACAGCCACAGAGGGAACACAAGCAGGGGGAGTGAGAGAGGGAGAAGCAGGCTTCCCACTGAGCAGGGAGCCCGATGTGGGACTCGATCCTGGGTCTCCAGGATCATGACCTGAGCCGAAGGCAGTCGCTTAACCAACTGAGCCACCCAGGTGCCCCTCATTATATCTTCTTGACGGATTAATCCTTTCGTCATTATAAATTGCTGCTTTCTCCTTAGTAGCTGTTTTTATCTTAAACTCTGTTTTGTCTGGCTTTAGTATAGCCATTCCAGTTCTCTGGGTTGCTTTTTCATGCTACATTTTGTCTATACTTTTGCTTTCAGCCTGTTTATGTCTTTGAATCTAAAGCGTATTTCTTGGGGTTCCTGGGTGGCTCAAATGTTAAGCCTCTGCCTTCAGCTCTGGTTGCGATCCTGGGGTTCTGGGATCGAGCCCCGCATCAGGCATCCTGCCTGGTGAGAGGCCTGCTTCTCCCTCTCCCATTCCCCCTGCTTGTGTTCCCTCTCTCACTGTCTCTGTCTCTCTCTGTTGGATAAATCAATAAAATCTTATAAAAAATAAATAAAAATAAAGTGTATTTCTTGTAGACAGCATAAAGTTGGATCATATTTTTTAATTAGTTCTGCCCATTCTGCCTTTTGATTAGTGTTTGATCATTTACATTTAATGTAATTATTGATAAGGTAAGATACATCTGCCGCTTTGCTGTTTGTTTTCTGCATGGCATATCTTTTTCTTCATCTCTTCGTGCATTACTGGTTTTCTTTGTTTAACAGGAGTTTACTAGTGTACCATTTTAATTTCCTTATCATTTCATTTGTTATATTTTTTCTTTGACTTTTTTTCTTGGGAATCACAGTCACCATCTTTACTTGTAAAATCTTTCATGGATCAATACCCACTAATTCCAGTGGTGTTCAAGACGTCGCTCCTACGTTGGTCTGTACCCTTCTGCTTCCTCTCTGGTTTATTGTCATAGAAGTTAAATCGGTATGCATTCTAAGTCTGTGAGAACAGCTCTGTAACTATTGTTCTATACACTTGTCTTTTAATTCTGATTGGAGCCAAAAAAGGTAAAGATTAAAAATATATTCTTACTGGGGTTTTGGTTTTTTTAATGTGTTGTTTTCTTTACCAGTACACTTAGTTTTTTTGTAGTGGATTTGAATTATTCTTTAGTGTCCCTTCATTTCAACCCAGAAGACTCCCTTTATAAGATTTATTGTAGGGAAGTTCTGCCAGTGACAAATTCTCAATTTTCGTTTATCTTGAAATGTCTCTTAATTTTTTCTTAATTTTTGAAGGAAATTTTTGTTACATATCTGCTTCCTGCTTTGACAGTCTTTTTATTTCAGCACTGAATATGTCATCTCACTGCCTTCTGGTCTTTGTGGTTTCTGATGAGAAATAGGCTGTTAATCTTTTGGGAGGCCCTTTGTGAATGACAAGTCATTTCTCTCTCGCTGCTTTCAAGATGCTTTGGCTCTTAGCAGTTTATTACGTGTCATGGTGTGGCTCTATTTGATTTGGATTTCACGGAGCTTTTTGGATATATAGATCATGCATGTCTTTTTTCAAATTTGGGAAGTCTCTGGCCGTAATCTCTATAGATACTCTTCCTACCCCTTTCTCTCTTCTCTCTCTGGAACTCCTATTATGCATATGTTAGTACACTTGATGATATCCCACAGGCCTCTGGGGTACTGTCCTTTTCCTTTGAATTTTTTTCTCTCTGCTCTTCAGATTTGATGATTTCTATTGATATGTGTTCAACTTCATCGATTCCTCTGCCATGTCAAATCTGCTCTTGAGACTGGTAGTGAACTTTTTGTTCTAGTTATATTTTCGACTTTAGAGTTGGGTCTTTGGTTCCCTTTTGCAGTTTTTTTTTTTTTTTAACTAATTGCTTGATGAGACATAGTTCTCATTCTTTTCTTTGGTTCTTTGAAGATATTTAAAATAACTGATTTAAAACCATTTCTAGTACATTTCTGTCTTGGTGTTTTTCAGGAACAGTTTCCGTTGGTTGCTGCTGTCTTTGTATAGGTTCACACTTTGTGTCTTTTTGCATGTCATACAATATGTTGTTGAATAACGGGCATTGAAAATAATCTAATATGGCAAAAAATAAACAAAATAATCTAATCTGGCATCTCCGGAAATCAGGTCCTTGCCTCCCCTCCCCCAGTTGTGTGGTTGCTGTTTGTTATTGCAGTTTATGTATTGACTTGTCTGACATAATTCTATGTTCTTTGTTATTTACGGTCCCTGAAGTCTCCAGCTGGTTACTTCAGTGATCCACTAACGGTTGGACCAAGATCCCTATGAACACCGTGAAGCAGGAAGTGTCTGGATCTTGCAGAGGGGAGTGTGTGCACGTTGGGGCAGTGCCTTCAGTGCTTTGCTGGGCAGTTGGCAGTCTTGCCTTAGCCTTCACTTCCTTTCTGTGCAGAGCTCAGGGTCGGCCAGAGATGAGAGTGGGGGCTTCTCAGGTCTTCCCTGAGTGTGCATACAACTGTGCACATGCACACTGCCTTCTGGATTCCTGGGAACACGTCAGGAGCTTTTTATAGCCCTGTATGGGCATCTCACTCTCCAGTTTCTCCTTTTAAGTTTCTTGGCCTATTTCTTATTTGTACCAGCTGCTGTCACTGCCTCAGGTCACTCAGATGCTAAACAGTTGCCACTGATTGTTTTCTACAAATACCCTATGGAAAAAGCTGTTAACCGTGGGGGCTCCGAGTCAGTTCCCATGGAGATGAGGCCCTTGAGTAGAGGTTTTCCTCAGTCATCGACCCTCCGGGTTGCCGCCACATAGGTCAGATAATGACACATTTCTATGAAAGGAGCTAGGGGTGGCTTACAGACATGATGGCCGTCAGGTCATGGCTACCCTGACTTTGGGGGTATTGGTTTTCAAGGAGTTGGGAAAAGGGGACCAGATATACGGCCATTTAAAATGCCACAGAGCTTGACGTTCTTAATGAGATGCAGCTATTTTTCCGGAATAAACATGCTTCAGATTATTGCAGACTTTTGGTTAATCTTCAGGTTTTGTAAAAGTTGATCGTCAAAATTACTGCTGATTTTTAGAGATTCTCACTGCACCGTCCCCACTGACATTATGCCACACGGATGATTCTAATGCAGCCATGTGTGTCCTAGATGTTGATAAATAAGGTGTGTGGCCATCAGAGTAATGGCATCAAGACTGATGTTTATTGAATAATAATGATAATAGTATACTAATCATTAATACCAATAATATATAAATTATTCATATCATAATACTTATTGTTGTTCTAGCTCTAAATATTAAAATACCTTACTTCCCAACTATTAAGTTTATCCTCAGAGAGGTATCGGGCTCACTGCTACATTGTCTGAGCTTAGGCCCAGGAAAAAAAATTTGCTGTTCCAGCTGCAGTGGCCTCTGCCCAGTCATAAGGTTGGCTCGCTCTGGGGAGGATTTGTGCTCACTTAACCACAAGCGGTGAAGCTAACAGCCATAAATTTAAAGCAAATCAATGCATAGATGCAGAATTCAAGTAGTAAAAATCAAGAGTTAATTACTAAAATCTTGGCATTTGTGTGTTTTGTGTTTTAGGAGGAGTATAAACTTTCCTTCCATGCTATTAAATTCATGTTCCACTGTTGGACATTAAAACTATGATGACAAAACAGCTTATTAATTTGAACTTGTCAGATCTTGGACAAGATTTCAGGTATAGTAAGAGTTCACTAGTGATGGAGTCCACAGAAAGAGTACTTTTCCTTTCCCTTCTTTTCTTGTTTTCTCTTCTTTTCTTTTCAATTTTTATTTTTAAAAGAGTTGTCTTCTAAAACAAAACAAAAAGTAAAATGAAAATAACCAAGGTGCAATGAGATGATTTGTGATTTCTAATAACACGCCAGGAACAAGCTATGTTCTAATAGGCTACTAGAATGTGTGGTGGGCCGT
Source organism: Spilogale gracilis (assembly GCA_004023965.1). NCBI lineage: Eukaryota > Metazoa > Chordata > Mammalia > Carnivora > Mephitidae > Spilogale > Spilogale gracilis. The sequence continues at coordinate 88,346 of PITA01000357.1, read as the reverse complement.
TGGCCAGGCTTCCGGGAATCTTGTGGTCTAGGTGTCACTGACAACAGCAGCCTGGCGCCGTGCCCTCCCAGGGCCGCGCAGACACAGTGGGCATTGTTGTTGCTGGGCTAATTACCGCTCTGCTCCTCTCGGGCCTGTGTGGATGTTCCAGAGGCAGTTTCTGCCACACAGGCTCTCTATTCATGTAATGATTACAGCATATTTGTCTCGAGTATTTCGCAAGTGTTCTCTTTGGATAATACTGGCAAAATTAAGTAATAGTCTCTCGCTAACATTACTGCTCAAGCACATGAAGCATGATGGGCTGAGATTTGATGGGTCATGCGTCCCTCTTTGGCGCCCAGTGTCTTTGATTTTTTTGCTTTTCTTTTCTTACGTATAAAATAATCTTATTGTGGGGCTGTGGCTGTTGTTTCTAACACAAATGCCAGGAACCACTTAGAATATTTTATTTCCATCCTAATGGGTGGTTCTCATAATGATCAAGAGTGACACAGTGCAGTCAGCCCCAGCACTGAGCCAGGAACCGGGGACGTCAGAGACGGTTCTTTTTCGGACTTTGAAGGAACTGAAATTCCTAGTTCTGTTTCTCTACATTATCCAGCTTGGTCATTGGCAGGAAGCGCCCATCGTGTGTCCCCAGTTCTGCCTCAGGAAACGTCACCAGGAGGCACAAGTGCCGGGCTCAGATCCCAGGGCGCGTGCTCTGGGGTGCACCACACAGCGTCGCACCCCGACTCGCGGCTGCTTGCACAAGAAGGTTCTCGTCACCCCAGATGCAAGCGTCCTGGGAATGATTAACGTCGTGACATAACTCTCAACACACAAATATGAAAGATTCAAAGAGAGCTTCTAAATAACATGCTTTAGAAATAGCCAAATGGGTTTTGGTGTCTTACTGCTTACGTGATTAACAACGATTTCAAAGCTGTGGAGCAAGACGGAGAAACCTACGGGAGTGGGGTTTGTTTTCTGGTGGTTTGGTTTTGTTTTGGTTTTGGTTTTGATTTTGTTTTTGTTTTAGGAGCAGGAGTTTCATGAGATTGGCTCGTGAGTGAACACTCTTCTACCATATTTTAATTTTACCTTTATGTACTCTAATTTGCCGTGAAAAACCGAGATCGATTTTACAGGGCTCCATGAAACCTCGTTTGGGCCACAGAGATGGAACTCTGCCATGCCCACACATGGTGGATAGGTGACTGATTTCACGTGACTAAAAAAGGTAAAAAAGTTCTGCCTCCTGCTAAATACTTTCAAATCTTCCCAGTTGAGCGCAGTCGGAAATGCCTGGCATCCTAGGACTTTGCTGTGAGCGGCAGGAGATCAGCCAGGGTAGCTTAGGGGAGAGGGAGCTCTGGGACCCTCACCGTGGCATGTGGGCAGGACAGGACAGCGGCATTCTTGGGCTCTGGGCTGCAGGGAAGCACTCCACGTCTTGCCACATGTTCTCTGGCATGCAGCCTCATCCTCTGGGACTGGTCTTGTTGACTGGCTTCCCCTGTGGCAGCTCCCAGCTGTCTGGCTCACCACTGGGGAGGAGGGGGGGCTCCTTTTCACTGAGCTCCAACTCAGAACTTCCCCTGGAGAGGCGTCTGCTGGGCTGAAGTGCATCCCACGTCCTCCCCCTGGCTGTGGGAGTAGGCTCTGTGATTGGAGGGGGCTTTTCCAACAGAAGGAAGGGCTGCTGTTCTGGCCCCCAAAATCACGGCAGCCATGATGGCCAACCTTGACCCAACCAGTTGTCTTTGCCCCAGACAGCCCCCGCCTGCCCTACAGCATCCATCCTTGCACATCCACAGATGCGATGTTTGCATGTTTTCGGAGCCACGGCAGAGTTCTGCCCTGCAGCCGTGCCCAGCTCCGAGCCCGTCCCTCTCGGGCTAGTCCACTGATCTTGAGGGCTCTCTCTTGCTCTACAGGGTCGGGTAGGCTTGGCCTCCATGCTGTTCAGCTATCTCAGCACACCATGCCAACAAGGGAGGGAACCTGTAGATAAATGGGGATGAGGCACGGTGACCCGTCTGGCTCCCGAGTACTCCACGGCAGAGGAAGGGACATGATGGGGCCGGTGGCCGTCAGAAGTCCATGGTTGACCCGCCTCCCTTTGCGGGTCTTGCCGCCTGGGCTCCTGCTGATGGTATTTTCCCCTGATGGGTCAGTGGAGAGAACTTCATTGTGGGTGTCTTTATATGCCTCATTGGTTCGCTTTTGTTCGTGCCATCGTAGAGGGTCCACCAGTAATGTGGTTCTTATCAAATTCTCGTCAACTTGGAATCTGGACTAGGAGGATTCTAAGGGCTTTGCCTCTTAGCGGTGTGCTTTGCCATTTTGGCTATCTTTAGACCTTAGCTTCATGGATCTGCCTTGGCCAGCAGGATGTGGAGGGCTTGGAGAGGGTGCTTATGCACCTCAGCTTGTGGCCCTGTCAGCAAGGACGACATTAGCAGGGGAGCTGTGGAATGCAGCCCACTGGCAGGGAAGGGGGTCAGCTGACAGAGGGATGTGGGCAGGGCAAGACTCCCAAGGCCTATGTCGGATCTTTCTATGGGGCGAGTAACACACATCCGACATGAAGTAAACTAGACCAGAAAAAGGAATGCCCTGAACAGCCAGCTTCTGGGGTAACTAGACCTGTGGTCCCATCTTCTCCCAGCTTCCCCCTCCCTGGCCAGCTTGCCCTCTCCCAGCCATGCCACCAAGCAGCACGTAGTCTTGCCTCGGCTCTGCCTCATGTTTGGGGGAGGACTCGGCCCTGTGGCGGGGGGTGAGGACACCACGCGTGCGGTGGAGAAACAAAGCAGGTCGTGTCTGACACACGTGGTTGGACAACAGGTGGCCGCGGGGAGTACCACGGGGCAGGCCTGCCTGTGTCTCGGCTATTCGGGCATTTTCCTGTTCTCCTCTGCACTCGCTCTGCGGCTGGAACACCCAGGAAACTGCTTGGTGATTGCCAGGTTCTTCAAATCCACGATGCCACGCATCTTCCCGGTCTTGTGAGACCCGTGTTTCCTAGTGATGGTCCCCTCAAGTCACACCTAAGCCAGGTTTGTTACTTACCGTTGTGTTTTTTTCCTGGAGGAAAAGGGCTTTCACATAGGGCCACTCAGAACAGCTGGGTGTTCACTGAGAGGCACGAGAGCCACTGTGTCTCTTGCACGTGGGGCAGTTCTAGAATCTTCTACTGCCAGACGACCGGGTAACACCAGTGGACTTTGCCTGAATAACACATCCATTCCCTCAACAACACCTCTGAAGAAGGGGGCGCTTGCTTGTCTTTTTTCTGAACCACGTACTTGAGGGAAGATCAGTAAGCCCACAGCGCTGCCCCATGGGGCTGTGAGCAGCAGAAGGAGAAAAGAGAAGAGGGAAAGTGGAGCTGCTCACCCCAACACACACACCCCTCTTCCAAAGCCCTGGGATGTGGTTCTCTGAAGAATAGAGCTTCCGGTGACCTGGCCGCTCGGTACCTGAGCTAGCTTTCTGTGACCGCGCTTGCGGGCAGGTGTGAGAGGCAGATGGCCGCTGTGCTCCAGGGGGACCGTCTCTGATCCCTTCTCCTCCCGGCTTCCCTGCTGAGGGTTCGGTTTTGGAATCCTGTCAGACTTACCTCCTGCGCTCTGGCTTCCTCAAAGGCCATTGCCGTGGGAAAACACTGACTTTGGAGTTGTCCAGGAGTCCGTGCGGAGGCCCAGGGAGCAGGTCCCCGGGCTGCCTGGGGCTGCCTACGTGCGGGCGGCTTTGGAAAGGGCCGGGGCCAAGTGCGGGGCTCTTCCTGGGATGGGGCGCTGCTAAGAGGTGGCGTGTGGGCTCCGCATTTTAGATGAACTCCGCCGTGAGTTGCGGAAAGCTGTGTGTCCTAGCTTCACTTAGGATTCTTTTAGTACTTGTTTCCCCAGGAAGGACTGTGTATTCGGGGAGGAGAGACAGAAGGTGTGTGTGTATGTATGAGCAGCCGTGATTTCCTTTTGGGAACAATTTTAGAAAACAGTCACAGAGGCCAGAAATAGTGACCACTAGGGGCCTCCCTTGCTGTGTCCTGGCTGGGTCACATGGTCTCAATGGCCGGACACCAACCCCGAGATGGGCACGTTCACCCACTGCCCCTGAACCCTGCCTGGTCCTTCCCCGAGGCTCAAGGGGTCAGGCTTACTGTCTTTGCTGTAGCATCTTAAATGCCTCTCCCTGACCACCCACATCTCCAGTTTCCCTTGCAGAGGTTCTTTGGACCCAGAGGAGAAAAACAGTATTTAGATCTAGGTTATTCAAGAGGGTGGAGTGAGCTAAGTTTAGTGGAGGCTAAAAATACTAGAGCACCCACCCCCAGTCAGGCCTGTGGGCTTGGGGCCGCCTGCCCTGCAGCCTGGCCCTCCTAGGGCACCTCATGCGAGTGCTGCTTCCAGAAGTTGCTGGGCAGCCCGTTACTCATATGTCAGATCCCCTCTCTGCTGAGGTACGTCACGCACCAAGTGCATTTCCATAGAACAGTGTGAGTCACCAGCCCACGGGGCCTCTCTCTGAGCCTCGAGAAGGAACGGGCGTAGAGGGAGGGAACGGCTATCACACACCGGAAAGCAGGGGAAGGGGGCCCCTTAGAGCTTTCTGCATGGCTTTCTGTTTCCATAGGTTAATTTTTATCTCAACAACCAAGATAAGGTTGGGTGGCCTTTTTATAAGAAATCTATTTAAATACACGAGATTACTTTAGCTCCCTTTGTAAAAGCCAAGGGCATTTTTGGTCCTGCTTAGTTTATAAATAAAATGTACTATAACTGTTGTTTGATGGACACTCCCTGGGCTCACGGCCTGTGACGCTGACGGGATGGAGCGCCCCCTCCACGAGGTGCAAACTGCCCCTTTGTTCTGGCCTGTGGGGACAGCCGGAGTAACCAGGCGTGCCCCGCCTGGACCCCGAGGGCCGGGGCTCGCTGCTCAGAACAGATGGTGATTCTCAAACCCAGTGCTATTCTGGTGCACTGACTTAGGAAAGGGATCTAAAAATAGACTTGAATGAGCATAACCTGCAAAAATAAGCCGTCAGCTTCTTTTTACTCCTGCTGGGCTGAAAACAAAGCTGTCAGCAATTTCTGGGAGCTGAGGAATCTGTGTGCTTTCTTATTTTAGAGAACGCTTTTTCAGTCCGGCTGTAACCAAGTCCCCTTAAATCTCTCCCATCTGTTGTTCTAGAGACTCAGTGCTCAGGCCGGTCAGGCTGCAGGGGGGCCTGCCGCGAGGGGCCAGGTGCACAGCAGCGGGCAGTGGTCCCTCCTGGGAAGACAAGGCTCTGCTGGGGGGAAGGGGGTCCAGCTGGCGGGCTCCCCAACTCTCACACCTGTTGTGACTTGGGCTGAGCTTTGGGGAACACGTGGCCTCCTTCCCAAGGTACCTGGTGCTATCAGGACACCTGGGAAGTGACCCCATGCCAACGGCGGGTGGACCCGGGACCGGTAAGGGGCGGCTGGACCCTCTGCCTTGGGGAACGGTACCCCCCTGGGAGTCCCTAGGCTCAGCCCCTGGATCCCTCTAGAGGCTCCGTATTGGACCAGGACCAGCTGAGCTCTGAGCAGTGCAGTCCTTGGCAGGCCCTGACACCGAGCGGACAGGCTCCAGCCACATGACAGAAAGGGGTCCTCCCTGTGCCGCCACCTCGTTAGGAAGCACGCCCCCAACACAAGCACCCCAAATCTGGCTGCTCACCGACAGGGTGTGGTTCCGCTCAGAAACTGTGTCCCCTTGGGTCCCACTGTGCCTAACCTGCACGTGCCTTCTGGGAGAATGGAAACAGCCCTCCCCTGGGGCCCAGCTCGTGCACGCACACACCACACACAGACACACACCATCCTCCCCCCACACACGCATACTCCCCATACATACCACATACATGTCTGTACCACACACACCTACACGCACACACACACACGCCACACACATACTCCCCATACACACCACACACATGTCCGTACCACACACACCTACAACACACACCTACACACACACACACACACACACACACACACACACAGTGCTGAGAAGCATGATTTCTTCTGGGATGGGGTTGGTAATGCCCCTGAGGTTGCCAGGGGTGGGGGGCAGGGGCAGAGCAAGGCTAGGCCAAGCCCATGAGGCCTTCAAAGTGGACCCAGGCGCTGGGCCCCAGCGGACGGCCAGGCCCAGATGGAGAGTGTCAGAGGCTCTGGGAAACTGGGCCCAGCATCACGGTCTCATTAGCTGGTGAATTAACTTAATTTCACCGGTGTGCTGAGGAGGTGTTAGGGTCACCACTCAGGCTTTTCCCGAAGGCTGAGCTGGGACAGAAGCCCGCACAGCTGCCCGATGCCAGCCCTGGGCACACACTCACGGGACACTGCCAGCCAGGGGATCCGGGCTCCCGAGGGGACGAGGTTGTGCCCCCAGCTTCCAGTGGGTGATGTGAAGAAGGAGCACGATGAGCTTCTATTTGTGTTCTGACCCCGCATAGCCATGCTTCCAGCCAAAGGCACATCAGAGAATCAAAGCTTTATATTTCAAAATAATTTAAAGGAATGCCAGCCACAGATCTAGACCGCAGATGCATCGTCCTTAAATGAAGTTTTGAAAGGAATAGAAAGGACACAGTACTTCAAAAATAGAATGGGAAAGCCTGGTGAAGCTTCGATGGTGTCTGAGCCCTCGGAAGAGTGACAGTCGTGGCCTCCCCCCGGGTCGGATGGCCTCACAGCCCAGCTCACCCAGCTGTGCCCCAGCGACGCGACCCCCCAAGAAAGCGTCCAGTGCTGAAGACAGGAGGTGGGGGGAAGAGGACTTTCAGAAGAAACCGTCTCCCTGGGCTCCAGAGTGGTCATGATGACAGCATCACCCCTGCCACCACCCCCGTGTCAGTGAGGGTCCAGGGCCATGGGCGGGTTTGCGTGGCAGTGGTGTTAGAGATCAAAAACCACCCACAAGGAAAGAATGCTTCTGTCCTTCGGCAGAGCGCCTTCAGTCCTAGGATCCCGCCCGTGCCGCGCAACACCAGTCTCGAGACAGACGAGTGGCCTCCGTCGGGAGGTGGACGGCAGGAGCACGTACGTGGGGGTCCGTGTGCTCAGCTGGACCCCCAGCCCCCCGCAGCCGGGAGCGCCACTGTAGCAGCGGTCACGTGACCGGCGTGCTTGCAAAAGCAGGTGCCGTCTAACCCTGCTGTCCTGCGATAGGCCGGTAATGGGTGTGGTGTTCCTGATTCTCGCACAGTTGTGCCCGAGGGCCACGGCCTCCAACGACGCGCACCTGCGATCTCCCAGTGCTGGAGGTCGGGAGGCTGAGCCGGGGCTCAGGTCTGGGTGGCAGCAGCGATGTTTCCTTCGGAGCGTCGGGGGGAGGATCCCTTCGCTGCCTTTCCAGCGGCTGGAGGCCTCCCTCGTCCCTGCGTCCCTCGTCCCTGCATCCTCACCGACAGAGCAGCTACCCCAGTCCTAGCTTTCTGCCCAGCCCTCTCTCCTGCCCTCACTCCAGCTGGGCCCTGTGGCCACACTGCACACACTCAGGCCATCTGGAATCCTCCCTCAGTTTTAAAGCCGCTTAACAACCTTCACTTCCTCCTAATTACCTTCCTCTGCTACCCTGATTCAGCCGGGTCAGAAACCTCACGTATTTACAGCTTCCAGGGATGAGAACACAGACGTCTTCGAAGGGCCAGCACTCTGCTCAGGATGCGTGTGCTCGACTGTAATCAGCCAAGAAGAAGGGGAAGCAGAGTGCTCTGGGCGCTCTGTGTCCATTCTCCTTCCAGCTTTCCCGACTGCCCTTCATTTCTGTAACTCGTTGCTCAGTTCTCGGCTTTAGTGCTAAACGTACAGTAATTCACTCGTTCTCCTTCATTTCGTACTGTGGTTCTCCGTGTCTGTGTTCTCGACTGACCGGGCAGTACAGAGGAGCCTGAGTGTGGTTTAGTTCTCACCGCCTAACAAGTGGTCCCAAATTTTGCGCTGGAAACAACACAACCTTTTTTTTTTCTTGCTGTCCTGCGGATCAGACCTTGGACAGTGCTCAGTGGGGCAGCTGGGCTCCTCCTGTCCCCTGGGCCTCTCCGTGGGACCGCTGATCCATCACACATCCCGCCTGGCCCTCGAAGTGGCATCGGGGAAGCTAGGTGCCAGACCCTCATAAGGACCAGGCACGAGAGTCTCAGAAGGACACTTCTATAGTCTGTGCTCAAAGCAGTAGCCAGGCCTGTCCAGCTTCAAGCGCAGAGGAAGAAAGCAGGAGACCTTGTGAGCCAGACGGGGGATTCAACAAGACCACATCCAGACAAAGCATGCTGATGCTCAGTGTTCCCTGCACAGCGGCTGTGTCCACCGCTGGGATCCCCTTTGGTCGTCACCCCCCATGTGTGCCCGCCCAGGAAGCTTGCACATTGGACGCTGACAGATGCAGAGGGGGATGCACAGTGTGTGCGAGGACACAAGGCCAGACTCCTGGGGTGCCCCTTGGTCACTCGAAACCTAGAGACAGTGGCCTACAACCCACACAGCACTGTGGAGAAGGCAGATCCTGCCCCTGAGCTCTGCAGATCCCCAGACTGTTGTTCCCCTGATTCCCCCAGAGAGGTTCGGTCTGTCTGGACTGCCATCTTGGCTCAGCCCATGTGGACCTCTGCCTACCGCACCCCCCGTGGGCTGACGCAGGGCTGCCTTGTCACTGCACGGCTGCAGGTGGTTCGTTATGCCACGTCCCCGGGCCGCCGGGGCTGAGGGGTGCCGCCCAGGGAACGCGAGGGCCTCAGAGCGGCTGGCGTGGCAGATGCTAGCACAGACTTTGGGTCTGTGGACCCAGGGCCACCAGGGCTCCCCAGCGGGGACCCAGCCTCTGTTCTCTTTGCTTCCCGCTCCCACATGCCCCTCATTTTCTGAACAGGGCAGTTCATCCTTCTGTTTTTTGTCTGAAGATGTGCCACCCACTGCCCCATTCCCCAGCACGGCCCTCCGTTTCTGAGGGTGCATCCAGGGGCTCCCATGGTTAGAGGTGGCCCATCTCCCGGGGTCTCTGGTGGCTGCTGGTAACGCCAGACCTGTTCCCCCTGGAACCTGCACTACCAGAGGGCGTCCCGGGGGCTGCTGCTCCAGGACGGGCAGTTCACATGTACTCAGGCGCGAGATGAACCAGCATGCACATTTCTGATGGAGTACGTAATGCAGAATTAGAGCCTGGGGCCGTGGGCAGGCAGGTGTGCCGGGCTGAACTTGAGACGGTGCTGGCTGGCCAGGCAGCTGTCTACACACCTGTGCGGAGTCTGCGGCTGGGACGCAGCAGTAGCACTTGGACACCCCGTATCTGGCGAATTGTGCAGGGTCCACTTGCATGCCCATTTTGGTAGCATCCCTGAAAATAGGAGTCCAAAAATCCTGAAAGTGAGAGCATACAGAAACGAGCAGAAGAGGCCGCTGGGGAGACACCGAGTGGTAGTCTTGGAACTTCATGCTCCTGGTGGACCGCTGAAGTCGCGAGACCGGACAGATCTCCCTTTTCCTTGCTTAATTATAGGTTGCATAGTCAGGGTGTGGGCTGGGCGTATTCCTTCTGTTTTTGAAACCCACGCTTGACAGCTCCCGGCGCAAGGATTTCGTCAGCGTCTCCAGGGCCGCTGTCACTCGTGTGACACGAAGCCCGACTGCGTAACTCCATGCTCTTCCCCCCGCGTCGCCGTGGGGCCCGCTTATGTCACCCTGCTGGGGGAGGGGGGCGGTGGTCAAGGGCCAGGGGGCGTTCCACAGCACCTGCCTACCCTTGAGAGAGAGTCACTTCTCTCAGCTGTTGTAGTAACTTTAAATACCAAAATACTTCTGAAAAGAGAAAAAGAAGGTAAAAAACATGCATTCTCCAACCTGGAATATTGGGCAGCCCACCTCGCTGCCAATGGCTGGAGTGATGGCAGCCTAGGATTTGGAAGCAGCTGTCCTGGATTCAGGTTTGCTGCCTACTGGCCGAGGGATTTTGGGGGGAGTCATTTGGCTACTCGCTGCCTCAGGTTCCTAATCTGTGAAGTGGAGACAACAGGTAGTAAGCCCCTCGCAGGATGGTTAGGAGGATGCAGTGCGTGCACAGATGGGAACTGCTTAGAGGGTGCCCGGCCCAGGGCACAGCTCAGCACCTCCAGCAGCGCTGTTCTCATACCTGTGTCCTCATGCTCTTTACTCCTCACTGCTTCCCACACTTCCCAAAGCAGACACTGGACACCCACATGTGACAGATTCACGCCCGTGCACACACAGCACACTCATGCGGGCGTGCCCGGACACCCCCATGCATACCTGTGGACACACACGTACCTTTTTCCCCAGAAGCAATGAGGACCGGCCTGTGGCCGGCTCTCTTGCACCTCAGAATAATCATGAACCTTTTCCTCAGTCAGCAACATAGCCTTCCTTATGGGGCTGCCCTTCCTTGTCGCTGCTGCTCTCCCACTGCACCTGTGGCTGCTCTGAGGTTTCGCAGCAGCAGAACTGGCCCTGGGTTGAGGAGGCACTGTTTTAATTTTCCCAGATACTGCCCAATGGATTGCCCTGATTCCTGCCCATCTGCCTTCCCCCTGACCGCGGGGGGTCGAGCACAGCGCTGCTGGCCCAGTCGTGGAGAAATGCGCTGTCCTGGTTTTATTTTGCATTTCTGCTATCGTTACTCGTGGGACAGCCTCGCCTTTATCTTGTGCACCGTGGGAGTGCTGTTGTGAGCCGTGTCGGGCATCCCTCTGCCTTCGCGTGCACCGTGGGAGCGCTGTTGTGAGCCGTGTCGGGGCATCCCTCTGCCTTCGCGTGCACCATGGGAGCGCTGTTGTGAGCCGTGTCGGGGCATCCCTCTGCGTTTGCGGTTGGATTTACAGCAGAACCCCCCCCCTTTTTTTTTTACAAACAAAGAACACCAGCAAAAAAACATGTACGGATGATCTGCAACATGCTTAAACCGATAATTTGCCAAATGAGCACATTTAGGGAAGGAAGAGGTCTAAACTGGGAAGCTTAGCACTGTTGCCAGTAGTAATACTGGTGAGGTGCTCTCTGCAAAGAATCAGGGGGTAAGCCATCCATCCACCGAGTGGTTCCCGGACACCTATCACAGGACCAGGGCTTCTCAGCTTTGCATCAGGGAACAGGTGTTTAGAAATCCTGCTCTGTAGCCTTTATGATCTTCCCCGAATCACGTGGGAGCTGAGATTGGGGCCATGGGGCCAGAGGTGGCCGCTCTGGGCTAGAGCCCCGGATGGGCCCTTGGGATGGGGCCACTGACCGGCCTCATGTGCCACTCACCTGGGGCTGGGGCACAGACCACCTGCCCGAGGACCTGGCCTCCTGATGCCCCTGGGGCTGCAGGGCAGGACGGGCTGATGTTGTCTCAAGGTATCTGAACTCTCCTCCACGCAGGTGAGAAAATGAAGCCCAAAGGGGCTGCCCAGCCCCTGGTGCACACCCACCCTTCTGACCGTGCTCTGAGGGAAGCCCCAAGGAGTGAGGTCCTCCTGGCTGGATACCCTCATCACACGCTTGTTTGAATTTGTGTGCACGTCTCCAGGGTCCTCGGGCTTGCTGCATCCAAGCAGGCCAGAAGAGCAGTCGGGCACAGATGCCGACTCCCACACCCGCCTGCCATGCAAGGGACCGAGGTGGCAGGTCATCCAGGGTTGGCCCTGTGCTCTCGGCTCCCAGGGAAAGGACAGTGGTGCCTTGCCATCGGCCAAGGTGCATACCTGTCCCAAGCAGCTGTGGCCAGGAACATGCCCCTTGTCATGGGGCCAGCTGGTCGCTGGTGGGGCCTTCTCAAGCCCTAGAGCTGTCACTGCACAGTGTGTCTAGGGAAGGGACACGGTGCCTCCCAACCTCAGGGGTCCCCCCAATCATGGAACAAGGCATCAGATGGCCACAGTGGTCACTTGTGGCAAGCTGTGGGGCCACCAACTCCTGGGCGTGGCGAGGCCCAGTCCTCTGTCTCGAGCCCGTGCTGCTGGGGCTCTGCATGTGCTCCGCCAGGTCCTGGGGGTCCTGGGGGTCCTGGGGGAGGCACCTAGCTTGCAGGGCCTCTCAGGGGGCTGATGGGCACCGTGTTGATAGTCCCGCTGACTACTGGACTGACCTTCCGTCTCTCCCCACCCCACACACCCCGCTGGTGGGGGTGGGAGCAGGGACTCGGCTGCCACTCCTGGAATGCCAGCACAGCGTGTCCCTGGATCTCCAGCAGATGTGGCCGGCAGGCAGGGAGGAAGGCTTTAAGGGCAGCTGTCAGGTGGGGAACGTCACAGACACAGGCCAATGTCACCGCCCTCCTGTCCTGTTCTGCCCACACTTTGCACCCTGAAGAGCCCGGTTCTCCCTTTCGGGGTGTTTAACCGGGGCTGATGGGAGTAGCGGATGCTGAGGGTACAGCCCTGCGGCCACAGCCTTTCCCGGGCAGGACCTAGCAGTGTCCCTGCTGGCTGGTCCCAGCCCAGGCCCGCCCATCAGCACCCTCTCTTACTCAGGTGGACCTGACTTTGGCTCCCTGCTCCCCAAATCCGCCCCTGCCAGACCCCAGAGCTGACCCACAGCCCGCTTCCTGGCAACACCCCAGCAGCCGGCCTCGACAACCCCAATGTGCGTTTATCAGCAAATCAGATGCCCCGCCAAAGCTCACTGGGCATTGGATTGTCCTGGGAAAGGAGAGGGAAAGAGGGGTCGGCGTGTTTCAGACCTGAGGAAGCAGGGTGCACTCCGTTCACTTTGTAAAAGAGAAGCTCGGGGATGTGGAAGGTTGACCTGCTGGCCACCAGGCGCGGGACCCCGGGCTGGGGGCTCGCGCATGCTCACTGCTGGAGATGGCCCACGAGAAAGAGCCGCGGCTCCTTAGCAAGCACGTGTAAGTGAAGCTTGGGGCTGACTCAGAGAAACAGACTCATTTCAGGGACTCTTGGAAGATTCGAGGGGAGCTGGGCAGAGCACCGCACTGCCGGGAGCGACTGCCTGGGAGCGCCGGTGAAAGGCCTCCGACCCCGCACACGACACCCGCCGTGGGAGCCCCCCGCCCCTTGTCACCAGCAAAAGCCTTGTGCTGCTTTGTCGTTGCTGCAGGGGTGACGTGACGGCGGGTCCCCTGCCCAGGGGCATCCGGGCGGGGACCCCAGCCCCTCTGGGTCCTCAGAGAACACACGGGAAAGCCTGGGGAGGCTGTGCCTTCACTCAGGTCTGTTTAAGCACCTGCCCTGTCATCAGGCGCTCCCTTCATCGCTAGCCCATCCCCCGGTGCTCGCCCCGGAACCCGCGGCCAGAAAGCCACACTTCGGAGCTGCTGTCCCACAACAGAGCGTCACCCTTGGTCTGTGCTGAAGGACCCATTTCTTCCTTTGGACGGGTGCTTGTGTAAAATATCATCAGCCTGATTTCCTGAAGCCCGCACCCGCACCCGGTGGCTGCAGGGCCCTGGGAATGCTGTGACAGTTCGAAGCCCCAGTCTCTGCTCTCAGGGCTCCCATCCTGGAGCAGGATGAGCCCCTGGCGCCCGGGGCCTCCAAAGCTGGATCCCACGTGACAGCGCCCCCCCCCCCCCCACACACACCAGCTTCTGCGTGGTGGTCCTCTTGCCACCGTGACCCAGCTTGGCAAGGGGCTTCCAGAGCCCGGGGCCGCCAGCCTGCCAGCCACAGTGGCCTTCCTTGGAACCAGGGCCCCACATTGTCAATCAGAAATGTGGTCGTGGGGGGCCTGGGTGGCTCAGTCGGTTAAGCGACTGCCTTCGGCTCAGGTCATGATCCCGGAGACCCGGGATCGAGTCCCACATCGGGCTCCCTGCTCGGCGGGAAGCCTGCTTCTCCCTCCGTCACTCCCCCTGCTTGTGCTCCCTCTCTGGCTGTGTTTCTCTCTGTCAAATAAATACATAAAATCTTTAATAAAATAAAAGAAAACAGAAACATGGTCACTATTGGCTTTTCACAGCCGTTGGGTGTCTGTGTGTTGGGGAGCTGATGGCCAAGGGCGTGATTCCGGGGAGGTTCGGCCTCCTGTGCCCTGAGGGTGTTCACAGGGTGGGCGTTTCTGGTGGCACCGGGCACCAGCTTCCAGGGGACCTGCCGGCTCTGAATAACTACTTAAGAAAGTTCTCGTGCGTTACCGTCGCAGATCTCCTGAGCCGGAAGGCCCCTCAGTTCACAGGAGAAACCACACTGAGAACATCTGTCAAAGTAGAAGTTGCAGTGCTGTCTTCAAAGAAGTCACCTCTCCACGTTTAGAAAATTCTGTGCTCCATGCTGGTGGAGAGGCGCCTGGGCCCATTTCCCTCTTGGACTTCTCTGTGTCTTTCTCCTACGGTTCCCTTCCCGACACGCATTTTTTTGTGGGGTCCTACTTACTATATTTAGATTTCTGCTAAGCCAATAATGTGGTTTTCTGTGTTTCTTTGCTCAGAGTTAGGGTTAATTTTGTTTGTTTGCTTGCTTGTTGCTTTTTTTCTCTTAAAAAGATGACTACCGAACGTGGCAAACCCCGAAGAGACATCACGGAATGAAGTTTAATATTACAATGTCTGAGTTGTGCTGGAGTTGAAGTTTGTGCTCATTGGCTTAAATTAGTCATTTCTCTTGCCACGCAGCCAGCCGGACTGTAGGCTACTGTGACTTTAGTACTTTAGAAATAATCCCTTTTTTGGGTACTGTTTTGTAGTGTTTCGGTGTTGATGTCACGCTTGGCTCAGGGAATGCATTGAGATGTGTTTCCGTATCTCCATTTCCTGAGAAGATTTGCGTATGCAACTGATGTTATTACTTCTGTGAATATTTGACGGGGTTCCTTAATGGAACTGAGTGGGCCTGGAGTTTCCCTGGTGGGAGGGCTTATAATGACAAAACCAAGGTCTTCAATGAATACAGGGCTCCTCCCATTTTCTCTTTAAGCATGTCCAAATTTCGGTAGGTTATTTTTTTCATGGAATTTCTCCAGTTCCTGAAGTTACCAAGCTGATTGGCATAAAGCCATTCATAAAATTGGCTTCTTCTCCTTTGACTCTCCGATCCACCGTGAAAACCAGTTTTTCATGCTCACTATTGATGCTTTATGCTCTGATAACGATTTTTTTTCTTGACTAGTCCGAGTATCAGTTTACCTGCTCTGTTGCTTTGAAAATACTAGGATTTCACTTTGTAATTTCTCAGTAATGTTTATTTTCTGTGTTGTTGATTTCTGCTCTTGGTTTTTTCTTTCCTTCTACTTCCTTTGTGCTTACTCTGCTTACTTTCTTTTGCAAGCTCTTGAGATTGACCCTAGATCACCGACCTCAGACCATTCCTCTTTTCTAACATAGATATGGAAAGCTGTAACTGTCCCTCTACCCACTGCCTTGGCTGCATCCCACACATTTTGATACAATGTATTTTCACTAACGACCACTAAGGTTTGAAATACTTTCTAAATCATTTGCAACTTCCTTTTTTGAAACATATGCTATTTAAAAGTGCATCGTCTAGTTTCCAAATATTCCAGGAGTTTTTCCTGGATATCATTTGGCCATTGATTCCTAACTTAATTCTGTTGCAGTCAGTGAATCTGCTTCATATATTTTCAGATCACTTACATTTTTTGAGACGTGTGGTATGTGTAATTTTTTTCTGTATACTTGAAAAGAATATATAATGATGTATTGATAACAGTTAGCTTAAAGTAAATGGTGACATTTGGCTCCTCTATGTATACTGACTTTTCTTAACTGATGGATAACTCGCTGAGAGAGGAAGGTTAACATCTCTTACTATGATTATGCAGTTGTTTTTTTCTCTAGAAAACTAAACAAAAAAAGGGACTTCTTTCATCTGATAAAGGGTGTCTGTGAAGAACCTAGAGTTAACACAGTACTGTACCTACTGTTGAAATATTGAACACTTTCTCTCTAAGATCAAGAATCTGATAAGGAAGCTTGTTCAGTCTTATCATTTGTCATCTCACTGAGAACCTTTGGTTGTAAGACAGAAAAAGATATAAAAGACATAAATTGGGAGGGGAGAAGTAAAACTGTTCATATTTAAACGCATCATGATTACATGGAAAATCTCCAGGAGTCTATGAGTATAAAACCACTAGGATAAGTTGCAGGATACAAGGTTAATATAGAAAATCAATCGTACAGGTATACACTGGCAGCAAACAATTGAAAGATGACTTTTTTTAAAATTCCATTTCTAACACTAAATGAAATAGTTAAAAACACATTTAACAGAAGAGGCACAAGTCCTGGTCGCAGAATACGACAGAACATTGTTGACCAGGGACTCTAGAAAGATGTGAGCATATGAACAGGTGCCCCATTACTGGACTGACACACTCAATGTCACCGAGATGCCAGGTCTCTGCAAATCATCTCTAGATTCAGTGCAAGCCCAGTCAAGATTCCAGCAGGGCTGCATGTAGAAACTGAGAAGCTCATTCTAAAATGAACTTTGAAAATACAGTCAAGCCTTGAGCGAGACAGGTTCGAACTCCACGGGTCCACATAGACGCAGACCACTTTCCAGTAGGTACAGGACAGCCCTGTAAATGCATTTTCTCTTCCTTATGATCTCCTTAACATTTCCTTTTCTTGAGCAGACTTGATTGTAAGAATACGATATATAATGCATATAACATACAAAGTACTGTGTTAATCAACTGCTTATGTTATTGGTAAGGCTTTGGATCAGTAGCTGGGTATTAGTAAAGTTCTGGGGGAGTCAGAAGTTCTGGGTGGCTTTGTGACCTGGGGGTTGGCACCCCTAACCCCTACCTTGTTTGAAGGTCAACTGTACAAAAGACCTAGAAGAATCAAAGCCATTTTTTTTAAAGAGTTGGAGGACAGACACCCCTAGAATTCCAGAAGTCCTCCAAAGCTATGGTAATCAAGTAGTGTGGATATACGGATCAAACGGGCATAGCTGAGAACCACACATGGTAATCAGTTGATTTTTAACAAAGGGGCCCCAATTCAATACGGAAATGAAAGCTTTTCAAACAATTGAATATCTGTGTGGGGGAACCCCCCCCCCTCAATCCTTCCCCTGTTCTATGCACAAAATTAACCTGAAGTGATCATAGACATAAAACTCTTGGAAGGAAGTCTTTGCGTTTTTTTCTGTTTTTACCTAAGGTACCATTTCCAGCTTGTGGTGCAAAAATCTAAGGGGGCTTGGGGATGTGCGTGTGGGCTAAGCGTCTGCCTTCAGCTCAAGTCATGATCCCAGGGTCCTCAGATCAAGCCCGTCACGCTTCTCCCTCTCCCTCTGCCTGCCACTCCCCTGCTTGTGCTCTCTCTCTCTCTCTTGCACTCTCTCTCCCTCTTATAAATGAATAAAATCTTTAAAGAAAGAAAGAAAGAAAGAAAGAAAGAAAGAAAGAAAGAAAGAAAGAAATCTAAGAGGGTCCCCCAAGCCCCCACCCCAGCATGACTCCCAAGGCTACGTCCCTTTGCACGGCTAAGAGATTTACATCAGTTGACCTGAAAATAGGGGGATTATCTGGGAGGACCTAAAGTCATCACCGCCTTTTTTAAGAGCAGAGTTTTCACGGGCTTGTCATAGAAGGGGACATTTGAGATGTGACATGAGGGAGGCGTCTGTTGCTGGCCTTGGGGCAAGGCCCCGCCCCCTCCCTATCTCCAGCCGCTGGTGTGGGGAGTAGGGTCTAGAGCTGCAGTGCGAGGATGAGCCAGAAACGGTTCTTCCCGGTGCCTCCCGACAAGAGCCTTCACTGCCTCCTGAGGCACCGAGCAGAGCAGCCGGTGCCCGCCGGACTGTGGCCCGCAGAGCCAAGAGCTCACCAACAGCTGGCTGAGACCGCAGAGTCTGTGACTGTCATGAATGTGAAAGCACGGTGGCGATCCTGCGATCCCGGCAGTAAACCGTTTAATTCGTTCCTGTTTCATTGCTGTTCCTGGAACAATAAGTATCAGTCTGGGTAAATGATGGCCCCTCTTCTTGGAGACATCAGCTAAAGCCTGGATGCTCCGTGTGTGCCCGCTGGGCCCACGGCAGCATCAACACACCTAGGAGCTTGGGAGGGACTCAAAATCCCGGGGCGCCGCTCAGGCCCCCCGACACCGGAGCGTTTCAGGTAGGCCCGCAGGCACTGAGGTTTCCGAAGTGATACCCCTCCTTGCTCTGGAGTGTGGCTCTGATGGGTTCTAAACCTGACGCGTCCCTGGGGGGCCGGCTCAGCCATCTAGACCTGCCCCCACCGCGGTGGCTCTGCTCCTGCCGCAGCGTCTGGATCTCTGGTCTCAGACTCCAGAACTGGCATTCCAGTTAGCTCTCTTCTTGGCCTGTGAACCGCCTCCGGGACCCGTGCCTCAGACACAGCGCCGAGCAGCACCTGCGCCTTGAGATGGCCAGTCCTCTGCACTGGACCGGGGCCTGCGTGCAGCAGTCGCCCTCGCTGCTCCCTTGCCGGGGAGCCCAGGGTTCCCCGCTCGCAGCCGCGGGCCTCTCAGGAGTTCCTTGGAGACAGTGGCGTGTGCACTGGTCGTCATCCGCCGGTGTAGACACCCGTGGTCTCTGCCGGGCAGACCCACAGCTGCTGTGACTTTTCCGAGGCCATGGAAGGGGCTGCTGCTTCCCCCCAGAGGCCCCGGTGATGGCTGCGTGCTCCTTCACCTCCGCGCTGCGGTCAGCCCAATGGGGATTCCAGATGTCTCTGATGGAAGCTCATCTCTGCCACCATCTCCACCGTCTTCTCTCTCTCCTCCCACAGACTGCATGTCCCCAAGAAAATGGAAATTCCTGTCACCACTGGGCCTCCACTTGGGCTGTTTTCTCTCCCTGAGAGATCACAGCCCCCCCACAGCTTCCCCCCCACCCCCCAAGATACTGCTTCTTCCAGGAAGCCTTTCTAGAATTTCCCATTAGGACTCCCAGTGGAGTGTCCCTGAGATTCACGTCCTCAGGACTCTGACCGTCATTGCAGCCAGAACCACTTTGAATGCAGTGGCTTAAAGCAACTGTTTCGTTTTGCTCCCGATTCCGCAGGTCAGAATTTGAGAAGGGCTTGTAGGGTGGAGGGCTGGAAGCTCTGGGGGACTCCGGCTGGGGTCCCCACCCCTGGCCCCTCTCCACAGCTCAGGCTTCCTCATGGTGCTGCAGTCTTGAGGGCAAGAGTTCTAGGAGACGAAGGCAGGGGCCTCCAAGCTTGCTGTCCCCCGGCGCTGAGCTCCCATAAGCCACTGGTCTCGTGTTTCCACGGGTCACACAGGCCATGCCGGCCAGCTCAGTTGGCAGGGAGCAGGAGCCTCAAAGACCAGGAGGCGATGTTTCCTCCCTCACGTGGGCCCACGTCCTGCACACCGTGGTTCTCCACCAGGCACAGATGGAAGGAGTCAAAATTCAATTTGGCACAAGTTGGGGAAGTTCATGCAGTCATTCACTGGTGAGTCTCAGTGTGGGGTCAGTGGGCCGCCGGAGCTCTCGATCCAAAGAACTGTGAGCCAGGGTCCAGGCAGCAAGTGGGGCCCCAGCCCACAGGCATGAGGACAGCAGGGTCGGCTTGCTGGTCTACCCAGGGAGAAGCTCCGCCCAGCTCCTCGGGCTCTGGCACTGGCCCCCGACGGCACCCCTAACCACAAAGGCACCCAAGCCCTCAGTGAGAAGGGCGTCTCTGACACACGGTCGTCCCGAGCTTGTTTTAGGAAAACAGCTCTCTTGTCAACATTGCAGGCAGAAGAAGTTTCTGCAATCCTCAGCTCAAAATTTTATTTACAGCAAAAATGTTGATTTACCCACAAACATCCTGCTTTGCTAAATATACTACCCAGCTCCTAGAACAGGGTTGTGGTTTTCGAGCGTGGGTTCTGCCCTCCCTTCTCGATGCTGGCATGTCGGGTTGCATACCCTCTTCTGTGGTCGCCATGCTCTGTGGGAGGCGGGTGGTCACTGGAGCGGCCGGACGTGCCTCGGCCTGACGAGTCCTGATGGAGGACTTGGCCAGCAAGTCTGGTGCCCACTGCCGGGCATGGCCTGCTTGCTGAGCGTCTTGCTCCTCTCGTAGGCCGCTGTGCGTTGACGGTCACCAGGCCCTACTCCCACTGCCGTGTCTCTGTGGCCGAAGGAAGGGCTTGGAGCTGATCCAGCAGAAGGGAAAAGCCTGCCCTCCCCTGACACGGCTTCAGAAGCAGAGGCCCAGGGCCCCGGGCCATGATCCCAAGCTCCAGGAGGCGGCCAGCGAGGCCGCCGATCCTTGTCACCCTTGTAGAGAGGGACAGCAGGCTGGCCACAGAGCAGGATGGGCAAATGAGAAGGATGGCAGGGATCAGATCCCAGTGCTGCTTCTGCTCACACAGCAAGAAGGCTGGACGGGAGGAGGCTGTGGAAGGACAAGAGCCAGCTCCTTGGGCTGTGGGTGAGCTTGGGCAGCTCTGGGGCTCACTCCAGGAATCTTGCAGGAGACAGGGTGGACGGGTGGACGGACAGCGAGCACGGAGTCAGGGCACCCCCAGCCCATGTCCCCGTATGGTTCAGGCCTCCTCCTCGAGCTGGAAGGGACATCCACTGGACTCAAGAATGTCTCCTTTGTGTTGTTAAATGCCGGATGGTTGCCGGCACTGGAGGCGGGTGGGAGGCCTGGGCCTGTCCCCTGCTGCTCCCCGGTCCCCCCTGGCAACCAGAGACCCACAGTCCAGCAGCACGTGGGGAAGGAGGAGACCCCCCGGCAGGAAAACAGTAAGCATGCTTACACGGTGAGGACCGTGACAGGGGGCCTCGCAGAGCTGGGGTGCAGGGACAGCTGGGCCCTCCGAGCCCGGGGAAGACCGTGGCGTTTCCACCCGCTTCGGCCGTGTGCGGAAGGAGAGCCGGGCACAGTCGTCTGGGTGATGTCACAGAACACCTCTGCTGTTTTCTGTGGAGCCGTCTGCCGAGAGGAGGGTTTCTGCTCCTCTCCGCTGAAGTCAAGAGATGTCTGACAATGAGAAGCCGAGGTCCCCTGAAGGGACACGGCGCTGGTGTGGACATGGGTGCCCCAGGGAGTGGCCTTCACAGAGGTAAATGAGCCACCGGCTCCTGAGATCTGAGCGAGGGTCCGAGGGTCGAGGAGTGCGGGCGCCTTGTGCGTGGTAAAGCCCAGATAAGCTTCGACTGCCCCCAGCCTGAACCCACTGGTCCCCGGATGGTGGGCTCCTGTCGTGCTGAGGGTCTCGGGAGGGTCTTCAGTGGCTGCTCTGGCCAGGCCAAGGACTGGCAAGCTGTAGCCTGCAGGCCAGGGCCCACTGTTGTGTTTTTGTGAGTAAAGTTTTGTCGGGACACAGACACACCCGTTTGTTACCCAAGATCCGTGCCTCACTGGTGCGCTTGACCCTTGTGACGGCGAGCCGAAGGCCTGCGCGGCCGGAAACACTAGCCATCTGCAGGACAGTATCTGACTCCTGGTCTGAGCCGTGGATCCTTCTGGAATTCTGTGGCATGGTCTCGGGCGCTGGCCTGCCCAGCCCCCCCCTTGTCGGAAAAGGCAGCGGGCGTTGGTGCCCAAGCTGTGAGGTCAGCGGCCATGTGCTGTGGGACAAAGCTCAAGGCTGATTTAAGATCAGAAGTCCCAGGAACACAGCACAGGCCCCCGAGGGGTGTGGGCTTCTGGGTGCTGGTGGAGCAGGGACCTGTTTCCCAGGCCCTGGGTGTCGGTGTGCGCGGCCCCCTGCTGGGGTGAAGCAGGGCAGGGCCTCATCCCTGTGCCCCGACACTTGGTTTCGGACTCATTTCTTTTTTTTTAAAGATTTTATTTATTTATTTGACAGAGAGAAACACAGCCAGAGAGGGAACACAAGCAGGGGGAGTGGGAGAGGGAGAAGCAGGCTTCCCGCTGAGCAGGGAGCCCGATGTGGGACTTGATCCCGGGTCTCCGGGATCATGACCTGAGCTGAAGGCAGTCGCTTAACCAACTGAGCCACCCAGGCGCCCCTCAGACTCATTTTTAATTTCCTGGCATGGTTTTCAGGTATCATGGAAGGAAGATGTGTGATTTCTACGTGAAGCAATGTGGGGGCTAGAGTCAAGCATCAATAAATAAAGCCTGGGAAACACGGCTCTGGGTCCCAGCCAGCCAGAGTGCAGTGGGCGGACCTGGAGGGGGTCAGAACCACGGGCGCTCGGCACGCCCCTCCCCCGACTCCCTGTGTTCCCACCTGTAGGTACTGCACCACCACCCCCCCCCGCCCCGGGAGACGCCGACACCAGTGTCCGAAAGCCGTCACTGGGCAGATGTTCTTCAGCTCGGTGCATCTGGAAGCCCCGGGGGCAGTTTTTAAAAATTCTGAAGCCTGGTCCCCTCCTAGACCTTGAGAGGTCATGGTCTGGGCAAGGCCGGGGCGTGAAGGATTTGGGGGAATCCCCGTGGGGCGCGAATGTACAGTGGAGGACGAGGACCTCAGGCCGATGTTTTTGCTGTGAATTTTGCAAACAGGAGCCCATGTTAAACACCCCGGTGGGACCAGCAAGGAGTCTGCCCTCTGCTTGAGGCTCGCACTGCCGGGACCCCCCTGTGTCCCCCTGCCCTGGAGGGTCCTCTGCGGTCCCTGCACTGCCGGCAGAGCTTCCGGGAGATGTGGTGAGGAAGCTGGCCGACCTCCCCAGTGACGGAAGGGGAAGTCATGGTCCTCCCACGGGCTCCCGTTGTCAGGGCTAGTCTGACTCCCCGCCCCCCCCCCCAGCACAGATGGTGGGGACTCGTGCTAGGAGGCGTCCCTGGGTGGTGGCGACGGTCCAGTCCGAGTCTGGGGACCCTCGCAGACCTGGCCTGATGATGGGCCTTGATGGGCATGGGAGGCGGGGGGTGTCCTCACATCACCAGCATCATCCAAGGCCTGTCTGGCTGTAGCCATCCAAGTCAGGACAGACCCCCGCTCCGTTCTCTCCCAGCTCCCATTCAGGGAGCTCAGAGGCCCTTCTGGGGTTCCAGGCTTCTGTCCTGCCCACAGTCCTGCGAAGCACCCCTCCCTGCCTTGCATCAGTATCAGCCGACCCTGCCCATGCTCTCGCAGCGGGCAGGGCAGGGCAGGGCAGGGTGCCCTGACCTGGCGAGGCGCAGGGGGCAGGCAGAGAGCCGAGATTCATTGGGAGAAACACCGCCCTATGGGCGTCTGCCACGCGACTTCTGTGACTGCGACTGCCACCATGGGGCCCAACAGTCCTTCAGAACCCCAAATGCCTTCCAGAGGGAACCCCGGGCATCCACAGTGCCCCCAGGGCCACCTGAGGCTCAGGAGAGCAAGGGCCGCTGGGGTTGGGATTCTCCTGCCCCTCAGTCCCCCGGTTCTCCTTGGCTGGGGCACCTGCTCCCCCTGGAGCCAGGAAGCAGGAATCAGCAGTGCAAAGGGATTTTGTGGCAAACTACAAATCTGAGCAAATCTGAGCAAATCTGAGCAAATCTGAGCCCTTGGTTTCAGACGGGGACTGCACGTGTTCAGAGGTACTCATTTTAGGGGGTTCCTGCTTTTGTGCAGGTACTTGATTGTATGCATTGCTTCTTTTCCTTGAGCGTGTAGTATTAAGTAAAATCATAAGGGTTCCTAAGACAGTAAAATCCAGTGCTCACCGTCCTGGTCCCCACTTCCATCCTGCCTCGGTTTCCCCTGAGGGGACTCAGCAGCCCCTTGCGGGGCCTTTGCAAGGATGAGAAATAGCACACACACAGTGGAGCTCTTGGTTGCTGGGAAGTCAACACCCCTGGGGCCATGGAAAAGGGCCGTGCCTTCCAGTGGTGGGGCAGCCTCCAGCCACAGAGTGAATGCTGAAATTTTACACTAGGTGTAGGAAGGAAACCTCTAGCGCAGGGTGCACCTTGGTGAGCAAGTGAATGCGGACACAGAAGGCTTCAGTGGGTGCGTGTGCAGCGAAAGAGGGGCTGGTGCTTTCATTCCCCGCCCCCCCACCAAGAACCAACTCCCTCCTTGAAGCCAGTTTCGTGAGAACCAGAAGCATCAGAGTCATGGGTGACCTGCCACATTTCCTTGGGAGGAGATGAACACGTGACAAGTGGTGGTGCTTTTTAGTCTGACCCAGGGGCCCGGAGACTGCGCCTCCCAGCAGAGGAGCTGACCAGGCTGTGCTCCGGGGACAGTGCTCCCGGAGCCCGCGGCTGGCCCAGGGGCTGCTGGTCCACGGGCCTGTCCGGCGGCCGAGGGCCTCCCCTCCTCACCTGCCCTGGCCTCTGCAAACACAGTTCCTTTCTCGCGGGGTACGTCTGATCACCTCCCGTCTGCTCCTCCAGCCCGGAAGAGTTTCCTGGTCCTGAGGGCGCGTGTGATCCGATTGCCCCCCAGCCCCGGAAGGCCAGGACACTCTCGATTTAAAAATCTAGCGCCTTGGGCCCATCTCCAGAGTCCCCTCGGCTGTGCCACAGGGTGTCTGTGGTCCCAGGCTTGGGGCGCACGCGTCTGCGGGGCCTCCCGCCTGACCCGCCCTCTGGGAGAGGGACCCGCTTTCCCCGCAGGCAGCCCCACCGGCATGTCCCGTCCGGCCCCCACGAGTCGGCCCTTCATTGTTTGTGAGCAGCACCCTCCAGCCCCAGAGGGAAAGGCCCTGAGCCTTCTGGTGAAATGCACGGGAGCCAATGTGAAAAAAAAATGTGTTCTGATTGTCGCTTCAGTCCCGGACAGAGGGAGCTGCTGGATTTACGAGCTGACCCTGAAAACCGTGGCTGGCTTCGCAGCGCTCCTCGTCTCTCCAACCTTGCAGATAGCTCAGTGCCAGGCTCGTGTCTTTAAGCAGCCATTCTAGAATTCAGGGCCTCTGCAAGAACCCGCAAGCGGCTACCTGGTGGGAGGGGGAGGAGTTCCCGTCCCGGGGGACCCTCCGCGTCCTCGGCGCCTCTGTAACGATAAGATTCATTGAAAAGGCAAAAACCCACAAACTAAGATGCGGTCAAACTGTTGCTGAGAGTAGGGGTGACGTCCGAGGTGAAGGAAACAGAAGTGTGTGGTCGAGTTGCTGGTTTCGCGATGACTGATGCCACTTCTCCAGAAAAGCTCTGCCTTCGCCTCGCTCTTGGGCCGCCTCGGGAACGGCTTCAGCCGTGCTCGCGTCTCATCTTCGGGGGCGCCCGGCTGCTCCCTCCATTTTCACAGATGCAGCCCCATCATTTTGGGGGGACAGGAAGAGGAGGGCCGAGGTAGTTCTTGTTGTGTGATGACCCAGCACAGGGCCTTGAAGCTGCCATTCCTCACCCCTGCTTGGTGGGCTGCCTGGGTCCGCGGGGCACTTTGGACCCGCGATCTGGTGGGTAAGCCGCCAGTCCCCTTTCCGTGGAAAGGTGGGGCCGCTCTTTCTCTCTGTGGCCTCGGGTGTGGTAGACGGACGCCTCCGTGTGGTCGACGGACTCCCTTGCCGGAAAGGGCCGGAGAGCAGGTATCTTTCCCTTTGGGAACATGCCTCTGTCACTCAGCTCTCCGGTGTTGCTCAGAAGCAGCCAGACAATATGTAAATGCATAGGCCTGACCGCGTTACAGTAAAACTTTATTGACAAATAACAGGCATCGGGGGCCAGGTTTGCCTGAAGGCCACTCCCTGTCTTGCCCAGGATGCCTAATGCACAAAAGCAGACTCTGCTTCCAAGTCTCGGCCCTGCAGCAGGCACAGCACGGCCTCTCTAGTAGGCCACGGGGCCAGCCCCGACGTGATCTGGGGTGGCCACAGGGGACAGCTGGGGGAGGGGACGCTGGGTGTCTCTGGGGATAACACTCCTCCGGGGGGGGGGGGGTTGGGGAGGGAGATGTGAGGTTCTACTTGGGTGACTGGTGTTGCAGAGATGTTAGGGTGTACAGCCCTCGTGTTTAAAGCAAGGCCTGGCTTTCTGCCCTAGGCCCGTCAGCTCTGTACCCTGCTGTGAGTTCCTAGGTGAAATCTCCAGGCCTTCATTCATGCCTGGTAAGTGCAGTGCCCTGAGATGAGCCCTGCGTTCACAGGACATCACAGTGAAGACACGGTTGCTGAGCCCGCCTCCCCTCGTGGGCAGTAGTTTGCGCTTGGGTACAGAGACGAGCTACAGGTGTGACCGTGAATCTCGGAGGGAGTGTCCGGGGGCCGCTGTAAGGTTGTGTTATGTTGGGGTCCGGAAGGACCCTGCCCGGTGTTTGCCTCCTCCCCGTCCACCTGTTCCTAAGGTGGCCTGGGTTGTCGTATTGATGGGTGTCTGTGGGTGGCTCCTAGAGGCCTGAGGGTCTCGGGACGCGTGGGGGAGCTCCAGTCCCCTGACCCTTGCGCACAGGGTGTTGGAAGCCGCTGCTGTCCTGCCTCAGCGGTCCCTGCGCCATAGCACCGTCCGTGTGCGGGGCTTTACAGCGGTGGGGTCATGTCGCTCCCTCGGGACAATCCCCTGACCGCCCCCTACTGCCTCAGACAGCGGCTGCCTGCGGGCTTGGAGCTCCGGTGTCCGCACACCGCTGTGGCCCCAACGAGCCACCCTAAGCCCTGCAGCCTTCCCCTGTCTCCCCCGAGCCCGAGACACTCCCCACACATCCTGACCCGAGTGCTACTTCTTCCACGATTTTCTTCCTCGCTCCCCTGAGTCGCATCCAGTGCTCCGTCCTGGGCGTCCTGGGGGCGCAGTTGGTCAGGCGTCTGCCTTTGGCTCAGGTCATGATGCCGGGGTCCTGGGATCAAGTCCTGCACTGTGCTCCCTGCTGGGTGGGCAGTCCCCTCTCCCTCTGCTCCCTACTCATGCTCCCTCTCTCAAATAAATAAAATCTTAAAAACAACGATAAATGCTCCTTCCTGAAAGAACCCAAGAGAGAGGGAGGGTGGGGGAAAGGAGGGAGAGAGAGAGAGAGAGAGAAATGGGGAGGAAGAGGGGCAGATCCTAGGGATTTTACTGACCCTGAGTGCATTCCCACGTACGCCCCATAGGACACCATTACCTCCACAGAATGCAAGATAGGTTAACTGAAAATCCTAAGTGATCATTTCCGATCCTTCATGATTCATCTCTGGCCCGGTGAGCAATTCTGTGCCTGACGGGAGAGTTTCTGAAGTGGTTCCCAAGCTGCTTGCCGGCGTTTCCAGGTAGGGCATGTGGAGGGGGCGCAGGGACGACCAGGCCCGGCATCGGAGTCCCAGGCTCTTCCATTTCCCCAAAACCGTCTTATGGATCAATGTGGGGCTTGAAAAGAAAACAAAAAATAAAAATACCAAGGCAGCTGGATCTTCTTTGTTCCGCAGAGGGGCACCTCTGCCTCGGGGGCGGCTAGGAAAGGCATGGTAAGAAGGCCCCTCTGCCTACGGTCAGGGAGGACACAGGCTCCTGTTCTTGTTTTGTTTTGTTTACATAATGAAGTTTGGGCAAACTGCTGTCCCTGCCGCTCTGAGTGGGGCTGAGGCAGGAGAAGGGTCGGGGTCCCGCTGGGGGGGCAGGTCCCTGGTCCCCATGGTGCAGGGTGTGGGGTGAGGACAGGCTCTCATAGCGACTGGGGCCAGGGGCTGGGGTCACTAGGGCCATGCTGATGAAGGTGAACTAGTACAACCTGGTGATCTCAGCTGGAACACCGAGGCCTCGCTGGACCAGGGGCTCAGTCCGGATACCCGGCCCTCTCCGGGTCGCCCTCCCACCCCTCGCCCCGTGCACACCAGACCAGACGACCTGCCCATTTCTGCGGATTGGCCTGCGGGAGGACCGTGCTCACAGGAGCCCTTCGGGTGGGGGACAGCCTCCACTGGTGCAAAAGATCTGAGTAGACATCTTTCCAAAGAAGGTACATATGAGTGGCCAACGGGAACACGAAAAGATGCTCACCGTTACCAGTCATTTGGGAAGTGCAGTTCAAAACCACAGTGAGCTCTCACGTCGTGCCTGTTCGAACAGCTTCACCGAAAGGACAACAGTTCCCCGTGAGGCTGTGGGGGGACAGAGCCCTCGCGCGCTGTTGCTGGGAATGCAGACTGGCACAGCCACGGTGGAGAACAGCGTGGAGGCTCCCCAGAAAGTTAAAAACAGAACTACCCTACGATCCAGCGATCCCAGCTCTGGGGATGTAGCTAAGAGAAACAAAAACGGGATCTTGAAGGGATCTCTACCTCCCCCTCCGGCCCCGTGTTTGTAGCAGCAGTATTTCCAGTAGCCGAGACCTAGAAACAAAGTTGTCCATTAGTGGCTGAATGGCTGAAGAGGGGGTAGCGTGTGTTACTCATGGAGGATTATCCGGCCGTGGGAAGATGAGGAATTTCTGGCTTTTGCAGCCGTGCAGAGGACGTTATGCTCAGCGAAGTGAGCCAGACAGAGAAATACAAACACCGTGTGAGCTCTTATACGTGGACCCCAAAAGCAAAACAGAAACCCTAAAACAGAAAACAACCAAACTCAGAGGAAAGCCACCGGATCTGTGCTTCCCAGGAGCAGGGCGGGGGAGGGGCCCTTGGTAGTCAAAGGTACAGCCCTGGCGCGGCAGGTGAGCAGAGCCCGGAGGTGGCGGGGGGCCCAGGAGGACAGCTCGCACGGCCGGCCGGCCGCGGGATCCTGGGGAAGCTGCTGCCGGAGAGTAGATCCTGTTGTCATCACGAGGGGAGATCCCCCCCCTTTTTTAGGCCTTCTTACTGTGTCCGTGGGGTGACGCATGTCCCCCACACTTACCGTGGTGCCCGCTTCACGGTCTGTCAGTGAAAGCATTGCCCTCTGGCCGCGGGGCCCGTGCGGTGACGCGTGTTAATTATATCTCCGTGTGGAAGGAAGAAAATGAAGCAGAATAAAAAAAATAAATGGAAGAATAAAAAAATAAATCCTTTTTTTGTCCAAAAATGTTTCCACTTTCTCTGTCTTCAGACCTGTCACATGGCATCAAAAAGCCTGCTTCACAAGAACTTAGTCTCAAGACTTCGGGTACCTGTCCTGCTCTCTTCTCTCGCTTTCTCTGATGGCTCACTTTCCCTCGGGTGTCCCCCTCCTAGTCCCTAAAGTGAGCCTGTTTGGAATTCTTGCCCCTTCCCTGCAGGCTCCCTGGGTGCCTTCTGGAGCTGTCTTCCCCTTCCTGGCTTGCTGATCCTGGCCCGCAGCTGCGCCCCGGAGCCCCCAGTCCCATCTCCTCCGCGCACAGCCGCCCGCACACACGCCCCATGGCTCCCCCAGGGGCCGCACCCATGCCCTCCCGCTTCCCTCCTGCGCTGTCCGGCTCCAGGGGGAGAGGCCCGCACCCTCACTCACCTTCCCCACCCAAACCTAGACTCCTCAATTCCATGCAACCCTCCCAGTTCCTGTCATTTCTCCCTTTGTGCTGTCCCTCTTCTCTCCGCCCAGCCCCGCCCCGGTTCAGACCACCTACCATCTCAGGTGGAAGACCCCGGGGGCGCCCCCCCCCCCCGCTGCCGGCCCCCTTGCCCCGTCTCACCACCCTGCCACATTGCCGCCGAGCGCACGTCCTCCTCAATGCAGATCTGACCATCAGTGCTTGAGCCATTCGTGGAAGGGACGTGGGCCCATGGGCACCCGGGACCCAGAATCACAGCCACCCTTTCGGTCAGGTTTGAGGGCATGTCCTGCTCTGGGGCGAGGGCCTTGGGGCCCCACCTTGTCCATGCGATCAGGTTCGCAGCCCTGAGAGCTGCACCTGCTTCGTGACATACAAAGGCAGTCCGTGACGTGGTCTCAACAGAAACATCTAACCTGAATTTCACGGAGGCTCCAGATTATCTTTCAGTTTATAGGAAATACAGGGAAGAAAGAAACAAATCAAACAGTGGCCAAAGAAAACAATGAGACTGACCCTGCCTGTGGGATAGGCTGTGTGTGTTCTTCAGCCTCCTAAGAGCCCAGACTCTTCAGGAAGCCTCCATACCAGGAAAGTGGCACAGTTCTAGATTCTGCCGGTCGCAGGGACCCGGCCCCCAGATGCCGTGGGGGAGCTGAGGTGGCATCCCCCGAAGCCCTCTCCGCCAACCCTGAGGGACATTCTGGGGACAGCTGGGGACCCTCGGACATAGATTGGGCCCGGCACGTTAGTAAGGGTTAGTGTCTGGTTTGTTCGGTGGGATGACGCTGGGAGAAGGTCCTCATTCTTCCGTGCTGAGAGTTTGGGGCTCCGAGGCCCCGACGTCTGCTGCTTGCTTCCAGATGAGTCAGTGAACAAGCAAACACAAAAGCACCCCACGTGCCCACAAAGGGAGACTCAGGGGCGCCTGGGTGGCTCAGTGGGTTAAAGCCTCTGCCTTCGACTCAGGTCATGATCTCAGGGTCCTGGGATCAAGGCCTGCATTGGGCTCTCTGCTCGGCAGGGAATCTGCTTCCTCCTCTCTCTCTCTGCCTACTTGTGATCTCTCTGTCAAATAAATAAAATATAAAAAAAAAAAAAGACTCGGGAAAATGTAAGCAGTCACTGAATCTACTGCATGTGGTCTTCAGGTATTTACTGGTTTCCCAGCTTTTTCATATGTTTGAAATTATAAAGCAATAAAATGTTGGGGGTAGAGTAAAATGTAAAACTAGCCTGCTGCTCCTAGGCCTCAGAGTAAGTCCTCGGGCCTTCCCCCAGCCCGATGGCCCCAATAACCGCCCCGCTGGCCGCCTGCCCTGCTCCATCCCTCACCCACAAGCTGGCTGCCGCCACCGCTCCCAGGCCTTCGCTGTGTTGCACTGTGCTGTGGGCTGGGGGGGAGGTCACTCAAGAATCGGCCCACCTGGCTGTTCTGAAAAGCAAGGCTGGCTGTGAGAGTGGTTAGCAGCCAAAGCAGCTGAGCTGGGAGAGCTGTGCAGGCAGTGTCTTCTGGAAGTGAATTTGGGCCCCGGTCTTCCTTGGAGTTGGTCAGAACACGTCTGCACTGGAGAGAATGATGGAAGGTCTCTGATCCCCTGGCCCTCCAAAGCTAGAGGATGGCTTGGTGCAATTAGGGGCTTTCATTTGCATTGCTGAATAGAAGACGATTCCAGGTTCCGTGGTATGTAAACCAAGTAGAATATCAAGCTCTTGTTCTTACTGGCAAGCAAGAAAGACAACACGGGAGCAGAGGGACGTGTTTGTGCACAGACAGATGGATGGACCGATGATGGGTGATGGATGAGAATGGGTGAGTGCATGGTTGGATGGATGGATGGATGGATGGGTGAGTGCATGGTTGGATGGATGGATGGATGGGTGAGTGCATGGTTGGATGGATGGATGGATGGGTGAGTGCATGGTTGGATGGATGGATGGAGGAGGGGGTATATGTAGATATAGATAAAAATCCGTGAATATTAATCCTGGATATGTTAGTTTCTATAAAATGAGAGGATATCCTACCTATAGACTTATAACTCAGCCCTCTAACTATCTATCTGAAAATCACCTAGTTTTCTTAAAGATAGTTATTTTGTTCAGATACCATTTCATAATGCCCTGAACTCAGGCATATCTCAAGTTTCCATTCTGGGGTTTTTGTGGTTCAAGAATGAAGTTATTGCATTTGGGATTATTGTTGCTTTAGCTTCAGAATCTTTGCTACTCAAGTGTGAGAGGTTTGGCATGTGGGAATAATCAAGTTAGAGATCCTGGGATGTCTTAGCTCAGTACCCAATGGTCATACATGTGCGCTGTGAGTATCTGATGGTGAATGTCCAGCTGTAGGCCCAGGAGCAGGAAGGTGAGGCTGGTTCCACAGTATCCCTCATGGTGGGGACAGAGCCAGGCCACGGGACGAAGGACCCGACAGCTGACTCAGTCAGCACCGCTGTGGCCCATCGGAGAACGCTAGCAGGAGCAGGGATGGAGAGGAGGGTAGGGGGGCTGGGAGCGAAATCTTTCCAAGTAGGGGACGGCGTTGGTCATGTGTGGACAGCAAGGATGGGTGGAAGCAGGGGCTTCATCAGGGAAGGCCTGAGCATGCAAGGAGCTGGGGTTTGAGGGAGGAAGCAGGGGAGGTGCTTTGGGAGGTGATGGGGAGTGTCCTGTAGCCAATCAAGCACCGATCTGGGTGCCGCTGGGGAGGTGTTGAGATGTGGCTGGCCTCTGCCGTCAGCTGCCTCTAAGTAAAGGACATTACTCTTGACAGCGAGGGCGGGGCCCGTTCAGGACATTGAAAGCCTGAGAGCAACGAACTGAGCTTTCCTGAAGAAATTATGTCCCAGGTGCACAGTGTCATCTGCTGCCCGGGTTCCCAGCCCGCCGCAGACCTCGGACTTGCCAGCCTCACAAGCACGTGAGCCCATTCCGTGAAGTCAAGCTCTTCCTCTCTTTGTCTGTGTTTCTGTCTCATCCGTGTCTGTATTTATACCGTGCGTCTCCTGTTGGTTCTGTTTCTCGGGAGAGCCCCGACCAAATCGAAAAGGGGCCTCGCTCCTGCCTGCGGGGTGGCCTGCAGAACACCCCAGAGAGCAGTGTGAACTTGGGCTCTGAGCAGCCCTGAGCAGCCCTGAGCAGCCCTGGCCCCGTTCACATATATCTTGCTTCTTTCTGGCGTTTGCCCATCACTCCATTCTTGTATTCAGCCAGTGGGCCCGTACATAGCAAGCTCTTCCCATGGGATGGGAGCTTTGCTGGACAGCAGAGATATTTCAGTGAAACGATGCAGTGCGTTGGCCCTTCCTCTTTGTCTTGCTTCTTGGCTTGCCGGTTGAGACCCTGTTCAAGTGCTGGTCCCCAGGAAACTGCCCAGCACCCCCTGCCACCCCTCCCAGCCAGTCTCTGGCATCATAGTGCCTGGCCCATCTTGTGGCCGTGACCCTATGTTCTAGGTGTTCTAGGTGCTGGTTCTTGTGTCTGCCTCATTGGCTCTACTGAGGAGGACTTCCCTCTAGAAGTTTCCTGATGGATCCTGCAATGCTGTCTCGTTCTTGCCCCCAGACTGGTATCTAGCAACTGCATGTTTGTGAACTCCCTTCATTTACACGTACATTTCCTTTATGGGACCACAAGCAGCCGAAAAGCAGATACTGGATCTCTCCTGTTGGGCCCACTTAGGATACACTGGTCACTCTATGGTGACAAGAGCCCCTCAGTTATAGACTTCTCCTCTTGCTCATGCTGTGTGTCCACCATGGGCTGACAGGGGTTGGTCCCTCAGTCTCCTAGGCTGATGGGATGGTTACCGTCTCCAGGGTGGCCGTCGCCAGGCAGAGGGAAGGAGGCCCTGGAGGAGGAAGGCCTCTCTGGCAGCTATGCTCTGGGCTCAAGGGAGACACACTGCTGTGCTTGCTGCCCAGCGGCCAGAGGCAGTCTCGCGGCCCACCCATCTGGGGGCACCGGGTGTGCCATCCTACATGTGCTGGAGGTAGATAGCTGAGGACATTTGGCGAATAGCATTCATCCCTGCCTACTACTCAGTTCCGTCCTAGGCACTGGCAGAGTAGCTGCTTTAATCCACGAGCTTGGAAGCAGAAACCGAGATAGTGCATCCGTGTGGCCCAAACATCTGGCAGAATGGCACCCGATAAATGTGTCGTCACCTGCTGAATAACTGAATGGTCGGAAGCATACACGAGCCTCTCAGCTGTGCCCAGGGCGTCTGGGGCATGAGGGACTGCTGTGTACCGTGGCGGCGAGCCTCTTCGGTTTTGGCTTCTAGGGAGGGGGCCCCCACGACCCCGTTGCCACCACTGCCCTGCAGGGCCCCAGAGTAGTCAGGGATCCTTGCTATTCCTCCGGTGGCCGACTCTGTCCCCGCCACGCAGCGTGGCCCCATGTGTTTCTACGTCCAAATTTGCCTCTTCCTGTAAGGACACCAGTCCCATTGGATTTAGGGCCAGCGAGCAGAACAAAGGGCCTTTCTCCTTCCCCTTTCCTTCCAGTCTTCCAGCAATAGCCCACCAGGAGGCTGGCAGGAGCAGGGGTGGAGAGGAGGTGGGGGTGCTGCGAGGGTGTCCAGGGCGTGCTGTCTGTGGACCTCCACCCCCTCGGCTACAGAGAACACAGAAGGGCGGACATGGGCAGAGGGTCTGCGGAGGAGTTCCCGACGGTGGGACCGTAGGAACGGGAACTGTGGTCATCAGCTCTGCCCAGGACTGAGGGCAGGAGGAGAAAGCCTACTTCTAGTATGAGAGCATCTTTCGAGACAGCTGCTCTGTGCCTCTGGTAGGAGGCTCAGTGTCACCTTTGTAAGGGCATCAAATTGTTCCAGACACACTTTGTATACATTTTCTCTTTTGCCTTTCCCACACGGCAGCGCGTGCAGATCCAACCAACATCTTCTCAGAGCGGTCAGTCCGCACGAGCTCCATGCGTGTGCTTGTGCCTGGTGGGCGTGCAACACGCCACGGAGCTGGGCTCCCTCCAGCACCTGCCGGCTTCTGGTCTCCCGGGGTCCCGCGAGCTCGCCCGGCCTACTGCGTGCTCCGCTCAGCGTCGTTTCTGAAAGCACTCCAGCAGCCCGGAGCCAATTCAGCTCCAGAAATTGTAGTTGGCTAACTCTGAATAGTTGCATAGAACAGGGGTCAAAATTAAAGTAGACCCTGGGAGCCATGTTGTTTCTGTAACCTTTCCATTGTGGAAATAGCCAATGTTCATGAAAAATTTTAAATCTAGAAAATTTTAGAAATGAAAATTTTAAATCTTGGTTAACATACTGATGTTTACTCTGAACTCTGGATGATTTTTCCAGGACTAGTTAATTTTAAAATTAAAAAAAAATAAGTAAATGCATGAAAAAGACACATGATGCTTTGGGGTGAAGAAAGGGGAAAAAGCTGGGATCTGCTGACAGTTAATTGAGAGCAACAAGAGGTCCAGCTGGAGAAGTCCTGGAAGGGGCCAGAGGTGGTCATACTGAGAAAAAAAAAAGGAGTAAACAGAAACTTGATAAGTCGTTTCAGAACTGCAAAGTTAGGGCCGTTAACCAACGCTGTTTAAACAAAAGGTAAGTGACTTACTCATCCAGGATTCACTTAGGAATAAAATTATCCTCAATGAGTAGGAATCTCCAAGGCCTTTGAGCCACCAAGTCCATGTTGCTAAGATCCATGTTCTGAAGTCTGTGCATTTTTTTTTCAGTCAAGGGAGATGCCCTGCGGACCCTCGTTCTGAGAGCTGGTTTTAGCTCATTTTCCACCCATTTCTAACAAAACTCATGTTAGGGTCGTACAGTCGGAAGTCGCAGACTGGAACCCAGAAACCCTACTCCGACAGAGGCCCCTTGGCCATACTCAGAACATGCCTACAGGAGATCCCAGGGAAAGATTACAAGAGGAAAGAAAGCAAATAGATAGCACAAATAGCAACGAATAAACAATACAGGGGCAAGAAGACGTGCCCCGGGGCCTGAGCACGGGTTCCCAGAACAGGAAAGCGAAAGAGGCAGGGGGCAAGGGGGTGAAGGGGGGGGAACGGGGTAAATCCTAAGACAGCTGGAAACTCGAAACATTGCGAAGAATTTGCTTCTCAAAGTTCAATCTTGTTTGATTTGTTATCTTTTATTATTCGTTCCGTCATTTTTAATATTTGTTCTGAGCTTTGTTATTACACCATACAATTTACCCGTTGGAAGTGTACAATTTATCGTTTCTGGTATATTCACGGGCTTGTAGAGCCATGTGATATTAGGACATTTTCGTCCCCTCACAAGAAGAAACCCCGTGTCCTTTCCACCCCCAGTAGGTGGCCACTAATCGAGTCTCTGTTCTCTAGACTTGCCCGTTCTAGACGTTTCGTATCGATGGAATCATACAACACAGTCATTTGTGATCGTCTTTATCTGTACTTTACCAAATCCATGGTTCGTCTTTATCTGTACTTCATTCCTTTTTATTGCCAAATAAGTACAGATTATACATATAATATAATAAATCCTACTGAACGAGTACATCTCACATCGCACTTTATTTACCCATTCATCGGTTGATGGAGGTTTGAAGTGTGTCTCCCTCCTTCCTGGCTGTTAGGAATCACTGTGCTATGAACAGGTTTTGTATACGTTCCATTTCTCTTGAGTAGATCTGAAGGAGTGGGTTGCTGGGTCATGTGACATCCCGATATTTAACATTTTGAGGAACTGCCAAGTCATTTTAAAAAGTGACTGAACCTCTTCACAGTCTTTTGAGCAATGAATACATGCAGTATCCCACTTCTCCACATCCTTACAATTCCTGCTACGGTATTGCTTCTAGCATCCTAGCCGTGTGGGTTTGATGTGTATCTTCCTGATGACTGATGACATTGAGCACCTTTTCATGTACTTGCTGGCTGTTCGTACTTTTTTTTTTTTTTTTTTTTTTTTTTTTTTTTTTTTTTTTAGTGTGTCATTGAATCCTTTTCTCATTTTCCAGTTAGAGTGCTTGTCTTTTTATTGTTGAGTTGTAAGAGTTCTTTATATATTCTGGATAAAACTCATGTCCCATTCTGTGGGTAGTTTTACTTTCTTGGTAGTCTTGTTTACACAAAAGAAATGTTTAAGTGGATGATATTCAATTTTTTTGTGTTTTCTTGGTCACTTGTGCTTTTGTTATCATATTTAATAAACTGTTGCATAACCCAAGGTCATAAAGGTTTTACTCCTATATTTCTCTGTAGAGATTTATGGTTTTAGTTGCTATATTTGTATCCATGATTCATTTTGAAGGAGTTTTTGTCTATGACGTGGGGTAGGGCTCTGACTTCATTCTTCTGCATGTGGATATCCTTTGTTTCCAGCACCATCTGTGGAAAAGCATATTTTTTCCACCACTGAGTTGTCTTGGCACCCTTATCAAAAATGAATTGATCCATAAATGTGCAGGTTTATTTCTAGACTCAGTTCCTATTTCATTGAACTGTATGTCTATCCTATGCCAGTACCTTGATCTCTTGGTTGCAGTAGCTTTGTAGTATGTTATGAAACAGAGAAATTTGAGTCCTCCAAGATTGTTTTGGTCATTGCATCCAAAATTCTAAAGAAAATTAATTATAGAACAATCGCATAGGTGAGTTTTTCTAATCTAGAGAATTAAGTGACAGTAATTTACCCCCAAAGACTTGAAGGTCCAGTGGTTATCATGTGTGTCTTCGTAGCTACAACAGTGGGCATTTCTCACCAGACTGTCATGTGTAGGCATAGTGCTAGGATCCCCACATGAACCTTGGTTTATAAATTTTACACAGCAGCCCTAAGATTCAGAGGGTGAAGTAAACTTTCCTGAGTTCTGTGACATACGAAATATTTATTTGGTTTCTGCCCCTGTTTCTGATACAGACTTCTAAATCCTTTGCAATTTCATAGGTGATAAGAGTATCTTTTATTCTAACAAGGAGACTCTTGGTGGACTTCTGGAGAGTTTCAGGATGGGGTCTGGTCACCGGAATGACCAAGTCATGATTACTACCTTAGTCAGTCCCACCCCAACCTCTGAGGAGAGGAGGCTGGAGATTGAATTAATGACATGTCATGACTACACGATAAAGCCTCCATAAAAATCTCTGAAATGCGGGGTTCTAGGACCTTCTGGGTTGGTAAACACATCCTCATGCCAAGAGGGTGAGACACCCAATTCCAAAGAATAGAAGTTCCTGTGCTGAGGTCCCTTCAGACCTTCCCTATGTACCTCTTTATCTGGCCAGTCTTCTGTATTCCTTACAATACTATGTATGATAAATTGTTAAACATGAGTGTTTCCTTGAGTTTTGCCAGTTATTGTGAATTCTTAACCTAAGGAGCAAGTTGTGGCAACCACACATGTGTAGCCAAGCCGGACCAAAGTGTGGGTGAACCAGGGACCCGCTGTTTACAAGTGGCATCTGGAGTGAGGGCGGTCCCGTGGCTCTGAGCCCGTCACCTGTGGGGTCAACATCCACTCTGGGTGGTCAGGGTCAGAGCCCAGTTAAATTGTAGAATACCCAGTTGGTGTCCGTGGAAAACTGAAGGGTTTCTTGGTGTGGACGACCCGGCCATTTGGTGATCAGAGATGCTGTGAGTAAAGGATGGTTTCTTGTAGGTCACACAGCTGAGCAATAGCAGGACCAGAATGGGGAGCCTGTCTATCTGTCTTTCTGCCTCTGGAAACTATACTCTTACGGTCCTGGTTTCCCAAAGATGAGTGCTGACCTTCAGCTGCCATTGGGAGAGGCAGGACGGCACACCACTGTGAAAAAATAGTTACTGATTTTTTTTTAATTGTCATAAAATATATACAACATAAAATTTACCATTTTAATCATTTTTCAGTGTACAGTTCAGTGACATTACGTACATTCCTGCTGTCTCGCCATCGCCACCACCATCCATGAACTTTTCCATCTTCCCAAACTGAAACCATTGAACACCAGCTCTCCGTTCCTCCTCCCAACATTCTGGGCAAGTCCCCTCTACTTTCTGCTCCAGGAATTTGACGACTCTGGGTGGCTCATGGAAATGGAATCATAAAGTATTTGTTCTTTTGTTCCTGGCTTATTTCTCTTTAGCACAGTGTCCTCATGGCTCATCCCGGTAGTGGGGGCCAGCATTCCCTCCCTTTTGGGGGCTGAGTAATATTCCATTGTGTGGCTAGACCTCATTTTGTTTATCCATTCATCCAGGGATGGATGCTTGGGGTGCTTCCCCCCTTGGGCTGTTGGGAGCATGGGTGTGCAGATACCTACTTGTCCAGCTTCCACTTCTCGTGGCTGTATACCCAGAGTGGAATTGTGGGTTTCGAGGGAATGTTCGGTCTCAAAATGCTCCTTTTGAAAACACCCTCAGAGCTGACAACAGTTTGTTCTGACTGTGCTCAAGAGGGGGAGTGCTTTGTCACCTTGAGACGGACTTTGTCTTTTGAAAACAATAAAGTCATCATTTGAAAGGAAATCTGGTGAATAAAACGAAGGCTAACATGGAGGGTATGATTTGTGGAACAAGATTTAGGCGTGAGATTTCTCTTTCATGTGTTCTTCCCAGGGAAATGAGCAACATTTACTCTGTAGGGATGTTTAATTCCAATAAAAATGGTCAGCGGAGGCAAGAGCAAGAAATACCCGAGAACCTGAACATGCACCTCATGGGTCTATGGGGGCCTTGCATGGGCCATTCAGGAAGTCCAGCTAGCGTGGCTGCGGCCACGGGGCAGGGGCGCCCAGGTGCAGGCTGGGGGCCTGGGGGCAGAAGCCCATTCTGATGGGGGACACAGCCCCAGGTGATAGAGGCGTCACGCATATGGCGCTCGCGTCCAGGTGACAAGACACAGGCCTCACGCCACAGATGGCTCAGTGATAAAGCGTCCTGTTAAGACAGCTTTTCAAACTGAACAGCAAGCATCACATCTAGCCATGAAATGCGAAGCCCCCTTTCCCCTCCATTCCCACCTCCTCGCTTCCGTCCTTGTGAATAACATTTACCAAGAGTTTACTGTGTGCCAAGCTTGGGCTATAATATAAACACAAAAACACAAATTGGAGCTTATATCTAGTGAAATAAATGTAAAAGAACAAAAACAAAAAACCCACAGGAAATTTGAACCTTTAATTACAGATGATGAGATTATATATTCAGAAAACCTAAGGGCTTCTGCTAAATGATAAAATATTTAAAGAAGTGGCTGGAAGCAAAATTAACGTACAAAGATCAACAAGGTCTTCTCTTTTTAAGTTGCGACTGGTTTTCTCCTGGGAGTGAGATAAAGCATTGCCCAAAACATAAAATCCCTCGGGCAAAAAATGAATTTTATATTTTAAAAAAAAGGTTCATGGCATACCTGTAAAAACTATAAAATCTTTCTGTAAAATGTGAATTCATTCTCAGATAAAGGGAGCCATTCAGCACCTGTTTCTGGAGAGAAATGTCTAAATCTTAAAAGTACAAGTCTTAACAAATGTGTGTGTGTGTGTGTACACAAACCTAGATTCTGTGCGTATACATTATTTATAGGTTTGCAATCTATTGCAAACATTACGGCATTTTATGTATTTATTTTATAGATGTGATGCAGTTCCAGATATAATCCCAGTGAATTTTATTTGAATTAGCAAAGGTTATTTTAAATTTCCTAAAGAAAAATGGATGTGTAAGACCTTGCCAGGAACACTTTAGGAAGAAAGACAGCTTGCTGTCCCTACCTGAAGAGCTTTGTAGAAAGCTACTGGGACCAAAACAGAGTAGAAGTGATGGGAGAAAAAAAATGAAACAAATCGGTAGACCAGAAATAGACCCCTATATATATATGGGGGCCTTGCATGGGCCATTCAGGAAGTCCAGCTAGCTGTCTCGCCATCGCCACCACCATCCATGAACTTTTCCATCTTCCCAAACTGAAACCATTGAACACCAGCTCTCCGTTCCTCCTCCCAACATTCTGGGCAAGTCCCCTCTACTTTCTGCTCCAGGAATTTGACGACTCTGGGTGGCTCATGGAAATGGAATATATATATATATACAGATATATGTGTCTGTAATATAGATGGAATCTTAATATATAATAAAAGAAACATTCTAATGGAGTGGGTCGTGCCGGGCTTGCAGGAAACACCCACTGAATGACTGTAAGCATCGAGGGTTACAGACGCAGGGTCTCCGTCGGGGGCTGGTGGGGATGGGAGCTCTAAACCCACCGTGAGGAGCTCTCGGAAAATATTTATTAAACTAAAAATGCTTATGTCCTTTTTAATTTATTTAAATTCAATTAATGACCGTCTGATGTATTATTAGGTTCAGAGTAGAGTTCTGTGACTCCTCAGTCTTGTACGACACCCAGTGCTCATCACATCACATGCCCTCCTTACTGCCCATCCCCCAGTCACCCCATCCCTACACCCCCCTCAGCAACCCTCAGTTTGTTCCCTATGATTCGAGTCTTTTATGGTTTGTCTCCCTTTCTCATTTCATTTTGTTTCCTTTTCCCTCCCTTCTCTGTGAACCTCTGTCTTGTTTCTCACATTCCTCATATGAGTGAGGTCATATGATAACTGTCTTTCTCTGACTGCCTTACGTCACTTAGCTTAATACCCTCTAGTTTCACCCACATCATTGGAAATGACAAGATATCATTCTTTTTGATGCCTGAGTGGTATTCCATTGTGTGTATGTATATATATATATACCACATCTTCCTTATCCCTTCATCTGTCGATGGACATCTTGGCTCTTTCCATAGTTTGGCTCTTGTGGACATCGCTGCTATGAACATTGGGGTGTGCGTGCCCCTTCAAATCACTACTTTGTGTCCTTTTGATAAACACCTAGTGGTGTGATCGCTGGGCCGCAGGGTGGCTCTATTGTTAACTTCCTGAGGAACCACCATACCGTTTTCCCGAGTGGCTGCACCAGCTTGCATTCCCACCAACTGTGTAAGAGGGTTCTTCTTTCTCATGTAGAAATTCAGCGAAGTGGCCGGGGATAAAATCAATGCACAGAAATCAGTTGCATTTCTACACACTAACACTGAGACAGAAGAAAGAGAAATTGCCCTTCAGAACTTGACTCTTGAAGGAGCCCTCCTGGTCCGGTGGTTTGTAGAATGTCCTGGAGTCTGGGTCCGCCTGCTGTGATGATTAGATCTGGAGGTGATGCATGTAGTCCTTACCACGGGATGGGGCATATGATGTCAGTAGGTGTGATTACTGGTCGTGTTAACCTTGAGCATTTGACTAAGGTAGCGTCTGTTGGATTTCTAGTTAAAAAAAAAGGAAATACTACAAATTAAGTGTTATAATGTAAATAAATATTCATAAGAAATATTAGAAAGTATAAGGTAAAAACAAATAAGAAACAGTACAAGTACTCTTTTTGCCTTTGTAATTAATAACGACCTCGGGGTCTATCCTTTGAGGCCCTACAGATACCCTTGTTCTCCACAAACATTTGACATGTTGCCTGCAATGCTGATTTCTTCAGTGTTTGATGGTAATTTTGTACTTTCCTCATTCTTTCTATATTCATTAGTAGATACTTCCTGTTGGGCAACCTATCTCTTCTCCCCTATTTATTAATGTGCGGCATTATTTATTTTAGTTAGTACGGACTCATGTGTATGAATCTCGTCCTGTGCAACGCAGACATCTGACGACAGGTTGGAATGAGGGTTTCTGGAGCTGTCTCACGCATGTACGGGAGAGCGCGCGTATAATACGGAAGCGATACGTGATGGGAGCTTGGTAGTAACATGTCTCCCTGTGATGAAAATACAGAACTTGCTTTAAAAAGAGTAGGAATAGGGGCACCTGGGTGGCTCAGTTGGTTGGGCGACTGCCTTCGGCTCAGGTCATGATCCCGGAGACCCGGGGTGAGCAAGCCTGCGCTGCTAAGACGTGATAAGCGCCACACTCAAAGTTGTGTCAGACTTCCTATGGGCAGCTTCTCCAGTTACAGAAAGTACTGAATATTAGATCATAATTCAATTTTACAGTAACTTCAGGGAAGAGTAGGTCTGAGGGGACAGCCCATAACTCGTGCCAGCCTGAAAGATTGATGGCAGAAGTTGATGGAAACGAGGTTGCTCGTGGCTTCAGAAGGACACTAATACTGTGGGAGATGGCTAAAGGACAATTTCCTCTATAGACTCTAAAGTGATTTAGGAAACTGATCCATAAAGATTTTAGGAATAAATTTTTTATTTAAGAAGAAATGTTAATCTGTGCCTCCCATCCCCCCACCGTGAGCCCGGTGATGGGTTGTCTCAGAGTTTTATTTAAATGTGGTACGCGTATGTCGGACTTAAGTGTTTCAAGATCATGCTGCAGCGTCTCTTGAGAGACAAGCACAGTCTACCCGGTCCCACTAATGCAATATTTGTGCTAA
Organism: Spilogale gracilis; assembly: GCA_004023965.1. Taxonomy (NCBI): domain Eukaryota; kingdom Metazoa; phylum Chordata; class Mammalia; order Carnivora; family Mephitidae; genus Spilogale; species Spilogale gracilis. The sequence continues at coordinate 45,796 of PITA01000357.1, read as the reverse complement.
TGCAAACCCTGCAAAGACAGCTGGGCATCTTTGGCCAGGGGGTGAGTCAGCACCAGCAAAGTTGGACTTAACAGAGGTGCTTAGTGATTTCTGGAAGCCGAGAAACTTTGTGAAGCTGAGGTTGGGGCAGGAGGAACGGGATGCTCTCTGCTCTCCGTGCACCATCCCCGAAACACGCATACACCCACGCAGGCACACACGTGCGACCGCATGCTCAGGCACCCGCCCTTCCTCCCACTCGTGTGCACACACAGCCGCGTACACAGAGATGCACGAGTATATAAACACAGAAAGCGAACATGTACATACACGTGCACATGCATTCACGTACACACATGGACACACCTATAAGCATAGATACATGAAGACAGAAACACGCACACCATAGTGTAGTTCGGTGTTTGCCTGTATGTTGTGTGTCTGTAGACGGCTGCTTTTGAAACTGTGTTCACATAGGTGGTCAGTAGGCTGGCGTGTGAATGCTGACCACAGAAGTTTCCGGGGCTTTGTTTGGACCGTGAGGTTGATCACAAGGACAGACAGTGAGTGTGGCCAGCGCTCTGAGCACCATGCATGTAGGCCTCCCAGGGGCTCCATGAAAGGGTCACCTCACTGTGGATGGGCACGAGGCTTGGAGAGGCCCCACAGTGGGCTCCGGCCGACACCCTGAAGGTGGACTCAAGCCCCGACCCTCTTAGCGAGGCTTCTTCAGAGTCCTGACCCTGGGGAGTCTGGGGCTGTCTGCTTTTGAGGCCCGGTAGGGTCGGAGCCATGGGTACAGAGCTCCGTGGCTCTGTCATTTGCTTTCCTCACATTGTCCACGTGAAATAGAAGCTCCTGGGGTGGCCCTGTAAGATCCGAGTCTTGCTTCAGGAAAATATCACCTGGGAATTGAGACAGGTGTGCAGCAAGCTGCAGTCAAATCCACACCGAAGAGCTTCTGCTGCCGGGCATGCCCTGCTGCCTGCGGTCCTGTGTATTCCAGCTTCACTCCTTTGTTGAAGCTGGTCGTCTCCTTAGAGGGAAGCATGCATTTTAAGTGGCGCAGGGGAGAGTTGGCAGCATAAAGAAGGTAAAACATAGCCTGGGGGAGGAAAAACACAGGCCTGCTGTCAGTATATCCCTGAGGCCAAGTGGGGTCATTCCACTCGAAGACCAGTATTTCCCGACAAAATTGTAAAGAATGCATTAGTGATGTCCGTGTTAAGTTTTTGATGTCAAATTACGGTGACTGACTGAGCTCACACGTCTACTTTTTTTCAGCCGTAATTCCCACAAAATGACAAAGACATTTTTAGAAGATTAGGTCCTTGGTAATACAGGAAAGCAAAAATGCCACAAGTGTTAAGAGAGCTTTGGAGCAATCTGTAGAGACAGAACTTGGAAAGGTGGATCCAATCCTGTGGAAAAACATAACTGGAGAAAAATACATGCAGAAGTGACTGTGAAGGCAGGAGGGCCGGGGAGCCCGAGGGCAGCGTGACATAGGGGGCAGACAGTAAACATTGCACGGGCACCCTAGGGACTCAGAAAATGTCCCATCCCTGGACCAACTGTGAGGGGTTCTTTAAAAAAGAACCACACACCAGCAAAGTAGAAACAGATACAAGAGAACCATAAAGACGGTACAAAGTGTTGTGAGCAAACAAACTATAAAATGAATAAATATGCCTCATGGTCGTGAGATGGCTGCCATAGCTCTGGATTTTCTGTTCTCACACCAAGGTCCCAAGCGGAAGCGAAGAGGTCGGTAAAGCCACTGTTGACCAATGCTGCCCCGAATTTAATCATGACTTGTGTGCCACCTTGGCCATATTGTGACCCCTAAAAAGTCAGGGTGTGTGGATTAGTATAAGTGGACGGGAATGGCTGGGTGAGCCTGTTTATGCTAAGATAGAGAAAAACGAGAAAGGGCAGAGGAGATTGGAGTGGTGTAATTAACAGGCTTGATTACGTGTGTCTGTAAGTCTGGGCACTCAGACACATTTCTTTTAGGCCAATAGAGACCACACCTTCTTTTCAAACACACTTGGAGCATTCATAAAAGTTGTTGCTAAAGTAGAACACAGAGAAGATCTTCATAAATTCCAAAATGTAGAAGTTATGTAGGCCACATCCTCTGAATGGGTAGAGATGAAACTTAGCTTTGAAAGTTTGGTTCTTTTAGGATTTAAAAACACCCTTTAAAATAAAAAGAAAATAAAAAAACTAAATTTATGGGGCACCTGGGTGGCTCAGTTGGTTAAGCGGCTGCCTTCGGCTCAGTTCATGATCCCGGAGACCTGGGATTGAGCCCCACATTGGGCTCCCTGCTCGGCGGGAGGCCTACTTCTCCCTCTCTCACTCCCCCAGCTTGTGTTCCCTCTCTGGCTGTGTTTCTCTCTGTCAAATAAATAAAATCTTTAAAAAAAACAACAACTAAATTTAGAAGTTTAATGGATTTAAGAATAAGTGTCTATGAGAGTGCCACATCCAACGATTGTCAGGAGAAGACGTGTTGCTCTCAGTGCCAATGTTAGAAAATAGGAGGGACGGAACAAGAATAAAGAGCCCAAAGACAATGGAAGTGAGGAAATAATGAAAACAAAACTAAATATTCGTGACAGAAAAAAAGATTAAAAAACCAAAATGAAAGATAGTGCTTTGAAACTGAAAAATAATTTAAAGAGATCTCTGACTTCTCCGCATAAGCAAACAAAACAGAACAAAACCAAAACAGCAAAAACAATACAAAAATAAAAATGAAAACAGTAGGAGTGTGAAATGCCCATCACTGTAGTTTTGAAAAAGATTATAACTGAATACCACTCTGTCCGTGTGCTTGAGACTCTTTGAAATATAATGGTAACCTGGGAAAACATAAATTATAGCAGAATTCCTCTTACCCTGTACACTCCAGATTGTAGGCAGTGCTTTGGAGAAGTGTGTCAAACCTAGGAATCATCAAAAAATGTCATTACAGACCACAAATATCTTACTTTAACCAAAAACATGTATTCACTCCCCAATCTGTTAATGGAGGTCAAAGCCTTTTCTTTGAAAGTGGGTCTGCTGAGTGGATGCCTGCAACAGCTTTCCTACATAAACATACATACACACAGCTGTAGTTCTGTTGTCAGTTTCCACTTTTGATTTTTAAAGTACAGAGTTAGGATGTTCACAGCTCATGGAATCTGAGTGTGGAACCTTCTCAGTCTGAGCTCCTCGACTTTAACGCGTCTGGGCATCTGTTGAGGCTCTTGTTCAAATGGTGACTCGGGGGGTCTGAGTGGCCTGACACTCAGCATTTCTGAAGGGTGTGCAGGCTATGCTGGTGTTATTGGTCCATGGACCGTATTCTGAGTAGTGAGGACTTGACTGTGTGTGATTTCTGCCCTCACCCATCATCTCCCATTGTATGAGCACAATTAAATCTAAACCATTTCCTATATTCCATATATTAGTGAAACCGTATGATAATTGTCTTTCTTTGACTGACTGAGTTCACTTACATAATCTCAGAGGATCACAGTAGCACAGAGGATCGATCATTGTGGAAGGCAGGGAAAACTGAATGGGAAGAAATCAGAGAGGGAGACAAACCATGAGAGACTGTGGACTCTGGGAAGCAAACTGAGTGCTGTGGAAAAGGAGGTGGATGGAGGGATGGGGTCACCGGGTGATGGGCATTACGGAGGGCACGTGTTGTGATAAGCACCGGGTGTTATATGCACCTGACGACCCACTGAACACTACATCTGAAACTAAAGTTGTAGTATATGTTGGCTAATTGAATTTAAATCTTAAAAAAAAAGAGGAAAAGAAATCTAAACCATTATCTCAGTGACTCCACCCTGTCTGGTCCTCCTAAAGCTGCAACTTGACTTAAATCAAAGGAGCAGGAGGAAGTATATGAGTCAGTAGCCTGTTAGAGCCCCAGCTTATTGTGAGAACCCTCTTTTCAAAAGCACCCCCTGCTATGGTCTGAATGTTTATGTTCACATTTTGGAATCCTACTCTCCAAAGTGATGGGTGGGGTGGGGCCTTGGGAGGAGGTCAGGTCACAAGGGTAAAGCCCCTATGAGGGACTAGTGTCTATATGAAAGAGACCCCACAGAATTCTTTCAGCACTTCCTCCATGGGAGGCTACAATGAGAGGTCTGTCACCCAGAAGAAGACTCTCACCCAACCATGCTGGTAAGCTGTTCTCCCACCTCTAGCCCTCTGGACTGTGAGCAGTACATCTCTATTGTTTATAAGCCACACAGCTGCCCACGTGGACCAAGACACAAAAACTTAGATGGTACATATGGGTTTTACCCAACTTGCAAGGAATAAATAATCCCCACTTTGTGTATCTCCAGTAGATAGAGAACAAGACATACATCCCGACCATATGGAGCTAGTATAATCTCTATCCAAAACTAGAGACAGAACAAGAAAAAAAAAAATCACAGGTTCATTTCACTTGTGAACCTAAGTGTGAAAATCCTAAATAAAATGCTTCTAATTGTGTAATAAAGAAGCAAAATATCATGAACAATTAAGGTTTATACCTGGAAAGTAAGGATGTTTCAATATGAGAAAAGCTACTGATACAATTTATTTCCTTGTTGGAGAAACACCATATATTCTCTCAATGAACATGAAAACTATTTAAGAATATTCAACACTCTCGGGTGCCTGGGTGGTGCAGACTCTTGGTTTCAGCTCAAATTGTGATCTCAGGGCCCTGAGATCAAGCCCGGAATCAGGCTACATGCTCAGTGTGGCATCTGCTGACACTTGCTCTCTCCCTCTGCCCTTCCCGACCAAGCACGAGTGCAGGCTCTGTCAGATAAATATATAATTAAACAAAAATTCAACACTCTCTCCTAAATAAGTGATCAATTGAATTAACAGAAAATATTTCCTTAACTATCTATCAGAAATCTACATGTGAACCTTAAAAACATGAACAATTTGAACAAATAATTAGACGTGCCATTCTTCTGAAGGGACATCGCAGTATCATAAATATTTCAGTTCTTCCCAAATCACACAAATTTGTTTCAGTCAGAATCCAAATAAGATTTTTTATTTTTTTGAGTTGGCAAGCTGAAGATCAAGTCTACATGTGAAATAAAGTACAGAAGAAACGTTCTGAAAAATTTGGAGAAGACAAATAACAGGAAGAAAATATTTAGCAAGCAAAGGAATAGTATCCAAAATACATAAAGAGCACCTACAAAATGATCAGAACAATGCAAGGAGTGAAATTTAAAAAAGGGGGGGCAAGATAAGTAGGTGATTAACAGACAATAACATAAATACAGGTGAATAATAAGCATATATGAAAATGCCCAGGTCTCGGGGAGCTGCAGTTTCAAGTGAGAGTTTGGCTTTTGGGGCCAGGGGATTCGAAACAACCTAAATATTGACATATAAATATGTCAACGGGAGAAAATTGTTAAATCATATTTCACTCATATGAAGAAACACGTATGTCCATGCACGCAGTGAGCATCAAGACACATTATAAAGTGCAAGCATCTGTACCCACCGGTGCCCAGCCCAGCCCAGAGTGCCCAGCTGTTAACTGTGGCCCAGAGGCCAGCGGGGCGGGCCAGGGACCACACCTTTTAAATGTGCTCAGGCCACTAGTATTATCACTTGAATCTTGGGCATGAGGGTCTATTAATAGTTTTTTTTTTTTTAAGTGCCCTTCAGTTCCTTCGAGAAAATGAAACATATTCTGCTTTTGCTGTTCCTTTAGAGAGCTGTTCACCGTCAAATGTAGATGTTTCTTTCTGAAGCATGTCCAAGAACTCTTCAGCTCTCAGCGTTAGCATTCCCGCTCCGCAGGGAAATGACACTGCTGTATTAAGTTCCCGTGCCAAGTAGGTGGCCCAACCATGTATGTGACGTTCTTCGTGTTTCAACAAACTAAATATGCCTGAGGCACATTTCCTGAATGCTTCTTCCAACAGCAAAAGCATGAAAGTATGAGCCACAAAGCAGTGGGCACTCCCAGAATGGCAATTTGCATTCCGATGGGGGTTGAGGCTCAGGGGCCCAGGTCCCTTCCCGCTGGGGTGAGAAGTATTCTGGGAAAGTCGTCCCACCTCTGGGACCTGCTCTGTGACCTGTGCTCCAGCGGGAGGCCAGGGCTTATCAACAATCAATAAAACGAATTGGAAAGGAACAAACGCCGAGACTTGAGCCAACATTAATCCTCATTGTAACAAGTTGTTTTGATTCTCTTGACTTTCTCCACCTCTAATTTTAGAATGGAATGAAATTATTTTTGAATGTGAGCTTATGAATTTCCTGGCCACTTTAAGCCTTTAAATATTTAGCACTTTTTCTCTCAAGAAAGAAGAAACTCTAGTAACATGGAAATTCTTAGCTCCGAATAGACACAAGTCAGTGACTTTTTCTATACACAGGGTGCCAGACTCTGATTTGAAAATCTCCAGCAGTTTATCTTCAAGCAAGTTGAATCCAATAGCTTCCTGACTCATTATCTCATCAATATGCAGTGTGTTGGAGGAGAGACCCTCTTAGCGCCTTGCCCGAGGGAGCCCTGGCCACCGCGAGGCCGGGCTGTCATCCTGGGAGGCAGGGGGTGGCCCCTCGGGGCAGCAGAGCCTGGGTGGGACTCCGATATCCGCCTCCCTTTGGTTGGGGTCTGACCTAGGAAACCAGGAACACTGTCCCCATTGTCAAGGTCCACGTCGTTGTTTGTCTTTGAGCCAAGAGACCACTGAATGCCCTTTTCCTTGTTGCGCCTTTCAGTTCTGACTGACTCAATCAGTCTAATGCTAGAGGAATGCCAGGCAGCGTCCCCAGAGACTGAAATGCCCTTTCTACAAGCTAAGAGGTTAAAAAAGAACCAGAAACATATTACAGAGTCGTATGTTAGGTAGTGGGGTAGAAAAACATGCAAAACATCTTTAAATGTGTGAGCAATCCTGGGAGGAAGGGTACATGGAGTTCAGCCTGTCATCCCGCTGAGGCCCGCCACGCCGCGTCACACGAGCTCGGGCTGGGCCAGTCCCGGGGCTGGCGCGGGTACCGTGAAATCTCGGGATGGCCTTTCGGTCCCCTGGCCACCCTCATCCACCACCCTCCCCTGCCTTTCTGAGCCGGGGCTTTCTTAAGCGAGTGAGGCTGCATTTGGTGGCTTTAGGGCAAAACCACACACACTTGATTTCCATCCCTAGGGCTGCTTGCCCTGTTTACTGTCACTCCCGGGAGCGCACCCTCATTTGGAGGCTGGCTTGCCTCGGCAGGACAGGGGGTCACCCAGAACCTCCTCCCAGCTAGCCCGCAAACAGCTGTCGGGTGGGCCAGAGAAGCGTCGTCCGTCCTCCCTCGCCGGCCCTCGCAGCACCAAGCCCAAGACCCGGAGGCCAGGCCTGCCGAGTGGTTAATTTACGTCCTCGAGCCCCTGCCTCCAGCCAGCGTGACTGATTTGTACTCCGCGTTTTACAACTGGCACGTCTCAACATTCCTGAAATCCCAGGGAGAATCTCAAAATAGAATAAGAAATGAGAATTTAAATTAGAAACAACAGCCCCTGCATAGGCCGCCAGCTTTGGGGGTAGGGGGGTCCTGCCTCCTGCCCGGGTCGGTCCTGGTTTTCTGCCTAGTGTGGTGAAGTGGGAGCCAGGCCCGGCTCGCGGGACTCAGTTGGGCCTGTCGGCAAGGGAAGCCAGGGTCTGGCGGCCCAGGCTCACATCAGCGTCTCCTTGCCTGGTGAGGAGGGAGAAGGACACTCGCCTGGGTCCCTCACCATCATTCAGCACACTGGCTGAACCACCTTCCTTCCAGCCACTGAATGAGAGAGGAAGGGGGCCTCGGGGGTAGGGGAATCAGATTGGCTGATTTGCCTCCCGTCGTGGGTCTGCGGAGTATCGCCGTGTTGCTGTTCCGTTAGAGGAATTCGAGATGGTTGCATCCCCGAGGGGAATACAGAGGTCAGTCTCTGCGCACGGCCAGTGTTGCCCCGTGGGGAGTGGCAGGGTAGGGCCCCAACCAGGGCTGCCTGCAGGAAGGCATCCTCTGCAAGGCTGCCCCTCCCTACCCTGCCCCCCCGCCGTCCTGGCCCCCGGGGGACTCTGGACTCTGCTTCACCTGCACCAGTGTCTCCCCCATAGACGTCACACCCCCGCTGCCCTCGCAAGTCCTCGCGGCAGAACTCTGGCTTCTTTCCCTTACGCACTTCGGAAAGGCTGGCCGGCTCCGTGTGAACCCCTGAGCTCCCTGGGCCTCCCTGCTCTTCCTCACCTCCTCTGCTTCCTGAGAGGAGACCCCACACTGGGACAAAGCACAGAAAGGATCAAACTGACTGGAAACATCAGATTCTCATTCTCTACTGTGATTTTAGCTTCATTTGTGAAATCCTCCTGCTGGCAGGGAAGGCAGTCCCCGGCTGTGTGCTGTCCTTCCGCCCCTTGGTTCCCTCGGGAGCGCCTCCCACCAAGTCCTAAAGGATCTCAGAGGGCGAGACGTTACCCTGGGCTGCCCAGCACGGAGCAGACACATCCTGGGTCCCTTCCCAGCTGGAAGTCAGCCTCAGGGTGGGTGCTGGAGAAAAGTCGCCAGGGGCTCAGGGTCTCCAGGATGTGTGCCCGCAGACCACTCCCCCTGCCCCCTGCTCCCAGGGCCTGGAGGAGCGCGTCCCCCTGCTTAGCTCTACCCTCAGAGCCTGCGGACACCACCTTCCCTCCTGGGCAGGAGTCCCTCTTGACTCACACGCGTTGTCAAGAAGAAACAACACGTTCACATGGAGTCATTTGCTCCCCGAGACAGCAAACGAAGACTTAATTACAGTTTCGACCTCTCCCAGGAATGTGACCTTTTCACAATCTGACATTTTCTGAGCGGCGCTGGTGAGGTCATCTGAACCGTGCGCGCCTTGCATCACGGCCCCCGGCTCCCCCACCCCATCACGGCCCCCGGCCCCCCACCCCGTGGCTGCTTTTGCTCGCAGCTTCTTGCCCCACCCTCCTGCCTATAAAAGCTGTCCTTTCCTCCAACTCCTCGTGCCATCCCTCCGCTTGCTGGATGGGACTCTGCCTGGTTTATGAGCCGTTGTTCAAACTTACTTGGTTGAATTTTATCTTCTACCGGTGTAGATGCTGCACCAGGTGGGCCCACCAGCAGCCCTGTCCCCCTAGAGCGGGGCCGTCTCCCGCAGCTGGCGTTCTGAGATTCAGTCCGTCCTGGTAGGACCCTAGTCCTTACCGCCACCTGAGCCCCTGCCCCGGCCTCCACCAGCTGGACATGACTTTCAGTTTTCTGGAGTGGGGCAAAGGCTGAAGTGTCCATGTGCCGTTCTTGCTGGACCCCGTCCTTTGCTAGGGTGTCCCGGAGAGCCGCGGGGCGGGGCAGGGGGGGGACTGGCTGTCCTCACTGCCCGCACAACACGCCTGGGTTTCAGAGTGCTACCCTGGGACTGGCATTGTGAAGATTACGGGACAGGTGCTTTTCCTTGTGCTGAAAATGCAGGCATTGAATTTGCACTGAAATAAGCGGGTCATCGGCTGTGTGTTCATGCTAACGGAGCCGCTGTGAGATCCGCGTTGTATAGGGGACACCGCTGTCCCTTCACCGCCACGGGGCAGGCATGCGGTCTTGAGAAAGGTGTACCGTGTGGATGCAGAGTGCACTCCCATCTACAAGACTTAGTGGGTCAAGTCCGTAAACACTGATTTCCTCTGTGCGAACAGGTGCCAGGGCAGTCCCGCTGCATAGAGGTCAGAAGTGGGAAGGTGCACAGCCCGGGGCGTGACCAAGAGTAAATCTTTCACAGACGTCATTTATGTCCAAGGTCCTTACTGCTGATGTTTAACGTCCTTGCTGGGTGATTCAGAGCTTTTATTCTCTGCAGGAACAGGGGGCCCTGTGCTCAATCGAAGCCCGTCCTGCGACCTGGATGCCCTTCTGATGTCCACAGTGAGCAGTTGCCCTCTGGAGCAGGCAGCTCATTGGTTCTAGAAGGAGGAGAAGGAGGCCAGGGGGTTCTGTGCCTCCGCAGGGCAGTGGGGGCAGTGACGCCAGGAGCCTTCTGTGGCTCACTCTGTCGTCCGGGGAGACCACGGATGGCTCCTCGGCTAACGCTCCTCTCTCAGGAACCAGAGGGACGCTCCTCCAGCGTGTGGTCAGTGGGTATTTGCACAGAGCACAAGGAATGCGTGATTTCCTTCTCTGTTTCCGTGGCGGGGCCGGGGGCGGGGGGTGGTAAGCCAGGGCTGGACATCACCTGGTCTAGATGCCAGGCCTGCCACTGACCTTGGGTTCCTCATGTGGCCCATTTGTGTCTTCCCAACCGCACGCCGAGTTACTCTCACTCCCGCCTCCCAGGAGTGGCAGGTGCAGTGAGAGAATATAAGCCACTTAGCATGGGTGTGAGGTGTCCTTCCTAACACCGCCAGCCGTCTCCACGTGCCCCCCCTGCTTCCCTGCACCCCAACTGCCTGGTGAGCGCCACAGAGCCAGCCGTAACCCCATTTTGAGCTTCCAACAGCGATGGCCCAAATTCCGCGTATATTGTTGGCTAGCGGTATGTGAGCATGGTACCTGTTTACACGTGCGGGTGTACTCAGGGGTCTGCGTGAGCGCCTCATAGCCCTCGGCCCCTCTGTGGACGTGTTTCATGTGTTTAGACCTCTCTGTCCCTACCATGTTCCTCATCTGTGGGCATTTTTGGCACCCGGCCGATGTGGCTTAAATCCCCGAGTGAGCCGAGGGCATCAGGGGTGTTTCTCTTCTACAGAGTTCCTGGTGAGTGGGGGCAAAAGGGCTGCGTGAGATCTTTGTGAGTGTGTGAAGATAAGTCGTTTCTGGGCTGAGAGCTCGTGGGGGAAATGACAGCATGAGCATTAATTAGGGGGCAAAGTCACGCTGGGGACCTAGAAAAAGTTCCGGAAACCAGCCTTCTGTACCAGCCCTAGAAGCACCCCCTCCCTTCACGCCCCCACCATCCCATTGAAACCAGTCCAAGGAAAGAATTATGACTCCAGATGATGGTGTACATTTGCAAAGTCCTGGGCAAACATCTCCTTTGGGGTTGGAGTGCAGGTTGTAAGTAGGACAGAAATGATCCCTGTCCCACTCGTGGGCACTCTGCTGAGGATTCCAATGTGGCTTTTTCTCAACACTTCAATCTCATTGTCTGGGGCTCTGAGGTGGGACAGCCACAGAGTGAGAGGTGGTGACACTGCCCAGGGCCTGAGGGACCAAAGCGGAGGCCCCCTCCTTACCTGCTTCAAGGGGCCTGCGTCCTCATGGAATCTGGGTTCTTCTGAGAAAAAAGCCAGGGGAAGCCCGCTCTTAACTTAATTTTAGCCAATCATATAGTGTTTTTAGTATAAACCTAAAGCAGGGGTCATGCGGGTCCTCCCTGCAGCCCCTCACTCCTGGCCCCTCACTGCAGACCCCTCACTGCCATCCCTCTGTCCATCCCTCTATCCATCATCCCTCTATCCACCTATCAACCATCCATCCATCCATCCATCCTTCCATTCATCTACCATAACTCCATCCATCCATTCATCTCTCCATCCATCCACCGTCTGTCCATCATCCATCCGTCTTTCTCTCCACCCATCCATCCACCATCTATCCATCCAACCATCCATCTCTCTATCCACCCATACACCATCCATCCACCATATATCCATCCATCTATCCATCTTTCTGTCCACTCATCCATCCACCATCCATCCATCCATCTCTCTCTCCCTATCCATCCATCCATCCATCCATCCATCCATCCATCCATCTCTCTATCCATCCATCCATCCATCCATCCATCCATCTCTCTATCCATCCATCATCCATCCATCCATCCATCCATCTCTCTATCCATCCATCATCCATCCATCCATCCATCCATCCCTCTCTCTCTCCCTATCCATCCATCCATCTTTCTATCTATCCATCATCCATCCATCCATGCATCCATCAATCTCTCTCTCCCTATCCATCCATCTATCCATCCACCATCCATCCATCCATCCCTCTGTCCACCCACCAACCATCTCTCTATTCATCTACCATACATTTTTCTCTCTATCCATCCACATCCAACCATCTTATAGACTTCAGCATACTCCACTCAGAAACACTTCCTGCTCAGACCTCTGATTTTCCATGAATAAGCAAAGCGTGTATAGGCAGCAAATGTTTGTGTAATGCATAAGACACACCATCAGGTTCCTAGGCTAACCCCCCAGCCCCAACCTGTTGCATCCCAGTGAGGATGACTTCTTTGTCTGCCTCTGTGGAGTGTTGTCATCAATCTCTGATACAGGTTTCTTTTTGGCAGGTAACTACTCATTTTCTACAGATAACTCTAGTTCACATAGAAGTAAATATAAAAAGAAGTAAATTCTGAAACCGTGTCTGTACTGTAAGAATGACCTGACAGTTCTTGAGCGTGTTTTCCTTCATTCTCTGTGCTGCTCTTAGTATTGATCTTCTAAGTGCAGAGTCTCTGAGCCGCAGTGTCATCAGTGTGTCCTGTGCTCGGGCAGCGAGGGTACACCCCTGGACCCGCCCTGGGGGTGATGTTTGGAGCTGTCACGTCTAAAAGGGCTGCACCAGCTGCCCAGTCTATCTGGACATCCCAGGCTCTTTGCCCAATGACACCTCAGAAATGCAGGAAGAATGTAGGTCACCTGAGAATTGGAGGGCAATGGGAGGCTTGGCAATCCAGCCCTTGGAGCCAGTCCATTTGTACTCCCTCCGAAAGCTTTTGTGGGAATGTGGCATAATTTAATGCAGCTAAGAAAGCTCATTACCAGAAAGGTTTGTGGAAGGACTGCCCAAGGGCAGGTAAGATGCAGTCTCACCAAAAAGAGAAGCAAGGAAATCTTAACAGAACTCTAAACACAAGAGGAGCATGAGTTCCTGCGTTTTTCTCAGCAGTCGTGTGGCCCTGTCTGTAGAGGGTGGGGGGCACTGCTTGTTCCTGACCTGACACCCTGCCTAAGCCCCTGTCCGCACTCTCCTGGTGTCCGTCCGTGAGTTGGGGCCAGGTGTGCACCGCCTCTGGTTCACACTCCAGCACTCCTGTACGCGTGGGGAAGCCAGTCTGCCCGCTGGCACAGGAGCGCGAGGTCGGGCTCTGTCCTGACAGCCACGGGAAGACAGAACTCACGGCAGAATTTAATATTTGATAAATAACATTTTTCAAAAGCAACCCTCAAACCCTATATTAGAGCTATGGACACATACACATGTCCACACCTACATCTGTTCATGTCAGTGGAGACTGAATAATTAATTGCACATATATTAAAGTTCCAGGGGGGCATTAAATTGCCTTTAAAACTTGAGCATGTTACGAACAAATATTTAAAAGCCATATTATAGTTTTCCTTTCCTTTTTTTAAAAAAAATATTTGTCTATTTATTTGAGCGAGAGAGTGAGTGTGGGTGGGTAGAGGCAGAGGGAGAGAGAGAATCTTGAAGCAGACTCCCCACTGAGCACGGAGCCCGACTCGGGGCTCGGTGCCATGACCCTGAGATCATGACCTGACCTGAAATCAAGAGTCAGTGCATAACCAACTGAACCATCCAGGTGCCCTCTTTTCCTTTCCTTTTTAGAAGGAGTTTTCTGGGGCACCTGGGGAGTCTGCTTGGAATCCTCTCTCTCCCTCACCGCGGTAAATGCTTCCTCGGGGAGTCTGCTTGGAATCCTCTCTCTCCCTCGCCGTGGTAAACGCTTCCTCTGATCTGCAACTTTTTGTTGCACCTGCAGCCCAAGGTGACAAGTGTGTTGCCTTCACCTGAGTTCACTTTCACATCAACTTCAGGAGGAAAGCAGACCCCGATGACCAACCACAGGCCACACACTCCAGTAATGACCAGGACTCTAGACCCGAGCACTCACTGAAATGCCCTGGGAGCTGGGGAAACATAAAGCAATAGTCCCAGCCCCTGAGATCTTGCTGTGATCTGTGTGGGTTGCAGGTGGCCAGGGGTGGTAATGACCCCAGGTGCAGTAGCCTCATCCGAGTGGAGCCGTCGTGGGGACCGCCTTGAGGACGCAGCTGTTCATAGGACCTAAGTCCCTCAGGCTGCCCTCTGTCCCACAGTGCAAGTCACTGTTCCATATAATCTGCTCGCATTCAGGCTGTTTTAATTAGCTAAGCTGCTGTATTGTGGGAAACAAGCAGTGACCCTTAAGTGTAGGGCTGGCAGAGCTGAAACGAGGACATGGCTTTCCCCCGGAGAGCTCAGCAAAGCCCTTCTAGCAGCAGGAGAAGGAACGGCACGAGACGTGGAGACCGTGGCGGGGGAGTGCTTGCAGTCTACCCCAGGGCCCCTCTGGAGGAAGGGGCTCCCTCGACTTGGAGTCGACTGGTCAACCGCAGCCGTCCTTTGTTGTCTGGACTTCGGGATGGCCGACAGACGGAGAGACGAGGACAACCTGCACGGTGGACGGCTTAGGCTTTACGGTGCACTGGCGACCCCGGCCGTCGGAGTAAAGAAGCCCCAGGGGTCATGGTGCTTGGCGGCGACAGGCAGAAGCTGGGCATCAGACGGTCCTGCTGCCCTGACCGTCCCTTCCCAGCACCACTCCTCGCAGCGTCTGGTCCACCATGAGCAGCACCCACATAGCTGCTGTTAATAATCAGTAGAGACGTCGTGAAGGACCTGGGCTCGTAAACCCAGGACAGCTAAAAGCCAAAGAAAATGTCCAGCCTGTGCATCTCCACGAAACTCAAAGCTAAGAAAAAAATGTGTCCTCTGTCGGAAACGCCCAGAGGCGAGGTGTGACGCTACAAACAGTGCCGACGCGTCAGGGACAAGAAAACAGCGAACGAACGAGGACTGAGCACATGTTCCCCGGGAGCCCTGCCGACCAGCAGCTGGAGGTGGGCGCACCAGCCACCCAGCGCGGAGGCCGGCATCACAGGCCTGGCGGCGGGCACCGAGTCCGCCCACATATAGACGCACAGGCGGCGCGTGTGTGGGGGAACTCCAGATAGGGCGCGGGACGCCAAAGCTCCAGCATGACAATTTAGAGATAATTATATAATTAGCAAGAATTGGGAGTTGCAGAGAGAGCAGGAAAAAGGAAACCGGTATAATTATGCTGCTTTCCTCGCTTCTCGCAGCATGAGGACACCAGATAAAGCTTCCAAGTTATAATTCAGCATCTAGTGATTTAAGTGTATTATATCAGGGTTTAAAGATAATTGTGGAAGGACTAAAAGCATTTCCAGTGATCAGAAATCCTATCACACTGCCAAGACTGGGCTGGAACGAGGGGCCGACACTGTCAGCGGAGTATCAGTTCTGGCCATCTCTTTAGGGGGGGTGTTTTTAATAAATATGCCACTGCTTGGAATTCGTCCAAAAGAGTTGCTTACACAGTCTTTTGGGGGGGGGGGTGTCCTCATGGAGGGTGGACACCCTGGGTGCACACGCGAGGCGCCTCCACCCCCCAGGTTGATGACTGAGCGTGTTTCTATCCCTGTAATACGCATTTGGTAACTGCTCATCGTGGGAAATCCCTTGCCCACGTCTGCCGTTTCCCAGCTATGTGGTCTTGAAAAGTCATTGCCTTTCTCTTCATTGGTTTTCTCGTTGGTAAACTGAGGATCAACAGCTCTGTTAAGGCCACTCCAGTCGCCCAGGAGTACAGCGGCTCAGCGCAGCTCAGTATTACGCTCACGGGTTGGGTAGACCGGGAATTCAGACAAGGCGTGGAGGGCTGGTTTGTCTCTGCTCCCTCATGGGACCTCAACCGAAGGACCCTGAATCTGGGACTTGGGGTCCCCCGAAGCCTGACTCCCCCATGTGTCTGGTGATTGGTGTCAGCTGGGGTCTTGGAGCTGTCCCCCGCTGTCCCCCCATTTTGGCCAACTGGGGCCCTGCACGGCATGGTGGCGGAGCGTGGAGAGCACGCATGGGAGAGACAGGAAGGTGACCTAGACCCTGCACTCACACAGTGTCACCTGCACGGCCATCTGTTGGTAAGGCAGGAGCAAAGTCTGTCCATCCTAGAGAGGAGTTTGCTGGTGAGGACATGTCCAAGTGCCACGACCGCAGCTGGGCGACAGACATCGGTCGCCTCACAGCCCGGCTATGCAACCCAGGGACCCCGTGTGAGCACGGCTCGCTGCTTCTGAGCCTCCTGTCCTGTACAGACGGCTGTCTGCTTCCTGGGTTCTCACGTGGCCTTCCCTCCGCGTGCAGCTCTGTCCCAGGTCCTTCCCTCACAAAGACACCGGGACCTTGGATTAGCACCCCCCCAACAACCTCATTTAAATTCTTCCTTGAAGACCCCGTCTCCAAACACAGCCACATTCTGAGGTCCTGGGAGTTAGGGCTTCAACAGTCCGTCCCAGGGGAGAGTCTAGATCCCACCTCTCGAGGGGAAGCTGGCGTCACACTCCAAGGAGAGCGGGTGGGATGGGTCAGGCCACATATCACCGAGACTCACAGTGCCATCGTATGGTTAATAATGACACCTGGTGGTGGCCAGCTTACGGCCTCGAGGATAAGCCCTCTGGTTGGAGGGCCCATCGCAGGGGCACACCATCTCCCGTGGGACGACCTCAGCGCCTGCAGTGTGGAAGGGTGCCCGTGGCCAAGGCTGTGAACAGGAATGGAAGAGCCCCACCTCCCCTGACCTGGGGCTCAGAGCGGAGCTTTGGAAAAGCACTTCTGAAAGTGAACTCTTGGATGGAACAGCCAGGGCCTCCAGCAGGCCCCCCGCCCCATGCCCCCATTCCCAGGCAGTAGTGCTTGCCTTGCCATCTCCGGCACCTGCATCTCCAGCAGGGGCGGGACGCTGGGCCAGACTCTTCAGGGGACCAGGACACCTGCCAGTCATGCCCCGTCCCCACCAGCAGCTTTCCACCCCCGGCCAGGAGCAGCTTATACACACCCCGGTGGTTTCACTCCCCGTCCCTCCCCGGCACCCGGACTCCTGACTGGGATTAGGCTGAGTTTCCCCCAGCAACAGCTGTGACAGTGGGCTTTCTTTCTGCCTTCCGTGACCCATCGCATTTCCCAGTCTCCCCCTTGCGCCCGACTCTGGCTCTGGGAATAGCCCTCCTAATGTGCTTCAAGCATGGGAATGTTATCCGTTGGTTCATGTTGTGAACGGTCAGCTCCTGCTGTCAGCTGGGCTCCCCCACATGAGCTCCCGCTGCACCCCACCCTGGCTGCCTCAC
Source organism: Spilogale gracilis (assembly GCA_004023965.1). Lineage (NCBI taxonomy): Eukaryota > Metazoa > Chordata > Mammalia > Carnivora > Mephitidae > Spilogale > Spilogale gracilis. The sequence continues at coordinate 28,634 of PITA01000357.1, read as the reverse complement.
AAGAAGCCATGAGGGGCTTCTGCACATCCCCCCTGCTGGTGAACAGCTGTGGGATTGCAGAAGCCACCCCATTTAAAGCACCAGGTTAATAAAATGGCAACAGGCCTCCCCAGAAAGTTTGTCATCCCAACAAAGCCGGTATTTGACTAGGATGGGAAGCAAGTGGCATGAAATTTGCATATGAAAAGCCGTTGCCAGGCATGGTGGTATTTCTAGGGTGACACAGTAATCATGGCCTTGGGTGGTTAGTCAGCGGGGAAGACTGGGAAGGGGTGACTGGGCAGGTCCAGAAGTGTCCCTCCTTGACCTCTGCTGTCCCATGGCTGGGCCCCAGCCCTGCCGGCTCCCTGGGACCATCTTTCAGCCCACCCCGGCACCTCACTAGGCAGTCCCCTCCGTGGCATGCTGGGGAGTCCAAGCCCCAGGGGCAGAGGGAGACACCCTTGTACCCCAAGCCTTACCCACACGTGGCTCTCCCGGGGCCCAGAAGAAGCGGATCCCCTTCCCTGGAATGAGGAATGGGCAGCACCAGAGCCCACCATGCCTGGCTGGAACCTGCCTCCATATGAGGGGGTCCCTGTCTTTGGCCTTTCCAAAGTTCAAGGCTCGTTTGCCTCCCTGTGATTACCTGAGCCCACGGAAGCCCCCTCCATCTGGCACCCCTTCCCTGCTGTGCCTCTGCAGTCTTTACCTTTGGATCCTGTATTGGGGAAGCTCAGCAGTCCCTGGGTGCCGCTGGTGGTGCTGGGCATGCCTGGCTATGTGGCTGCCGCTGGGAGCTGGGACCGACCTCTAATCCAGACCTTGTGGGTTCCTGCAGCTCCAACTCAGCCCCCTGGGGCAGGATCCAGACGCGCGTAGACTGAGGGTGCAGCCACAGGCACGCAGACCTCACACAGCATGGTCTCCAGCCCGAATCCTTGGAAACCAGCCGAGAGAGAAGTGCCCCATTCTGGAAGGGCATGTGTGATTCTAAAGTGGCAGGAAAATCAGACAACAAAAAGAAATAAAAGGCATCCAAATCAGCAACGAAGAAGTCAGACTTTCACTCTTCATGATACTCTATGTAGAAAACTGGAAAGAGGCCATCCAAAAATTGCTAGACCTGATGCAGGAATTCAGCAAAGTCACGGGATGTAAAATCAATGCACAGAAGTCAGTTGCATTTCTATACACCAACAAGGAAGCAAAAGAAAGAGAAATCAAGGAATCTCATTTACAGTTGCACCAAGAACCATAAGATACCTAAGAGTAGACCTAACCAAAGGGGCGAGGGCTCTGTACTCTGAAGGATCTACACTCATGAAAGAAATTGAGGAAGACACCAAGAAATGGAAAAACATCCCATGCTCATGGATTGGAAGAGCAAATATTGTTAAAGTGTCTATACTACCCAAAGCAATCCACGCATTCAATGCAATCTTTATGAAAATACCATTAGCATTTTTCACAGAGCTGGAACAAACAATCCTAAAATGTGTATGGAATCAGAAAAGACCCCAAATAGCAAGGGAATGTTGAAAAAGAAAACCAAAGCTAGAGACATCACAGTTCCAGACCTCAAGCTCTATTACAAACCTATAATCATTAAGACAACATGGTATTGGGACAAAAACAGACACATCGATCAATGGAACAGAGTAGAGAACCCAGAAAGGGACCCTCAACTCAATGGTCAACTAATCTTTGACAAAGAAGGAAAGAATATCCAATGGAGAAAACCACAGTCTCTTCAACAAATGGTGTTGGGAAAACTGGACAGCCACATGCAGAAGAATGAAACTGGACCGTTTCCTTACAGCACACACAAAAATAGACTCAAAATGGATGAAAGACCTCAATGTGAGATAGGAATTCATCAAAATCCTAGAGGAGAAAGCAGACAGCAACCTTTTTGACCTTGGCTGCAGTGACTTCGTTGTAGACACATCTCCAAAGGCAAGGGAAACAAAAGCAAATATGAACTATTGGGAGTTCATCAGGATAAAACGTTTCTACACAGTAAAGGAAACAGTCAACAAAACCAAAGGACAGCCGACAGAATGGGAGAAGATGTTTGCAAATGGAGTATCAGAAAAGGGCTTGTACCCAAAGTCTATAAAGAACTTATCAGACTCAACACCCAAAAGACAAATAATCCAGTGAAGAAATGGACAGAAGACATGAACAGACATTTCTCTAAAGACATCCAAATGGCCAAGAAACACATAGAAACAATGCTCAATGCCCCTCAGTATCAGGGAAATACAAATCAAAACAACAATGAAATACCACCCACATTGGTCAAAATGGCTTAAATTAACAAGTCAGGAAACAACAGGTATTGGTGAGGATGGGGGAAGGGCAGCCGTCTTCCACTGTAGGTGGGAATGCAAGCTGGTGCAGCCATTCTAGAATATAGTACTGAGGCTCCTCAAAAAGCTAAAAATAGAGCTACCAGCAATTGCCATAAGATACCTAAGAGTAGACCTAACCAAAGGGGCGAGGGCTCTGTACTCTGAAGGATCTACACTCATGAAAGAAATTGAGGAAGACACCAAGAAATGGAAAAACATCCCATGCTCATGGATTGGAAGAGCAAATATTGTTAAAGTGTCTATACTACCCAAAGCAATCCACACATTTATTTAGTATTTATCTGAAGGATACAAATGTGATTCAAAGGGGACCTGCGCCCCAATGTTTATAGCAGCAATATGCACAAGAGCCAAACTATGGAAGGAGCCCAGTTGTCCACTGAAGGATGAATGGATAAAGAAGATGTGGTGTATATACCATGGAATATTATCCAGCCACGAGGAAGAATGAACTCTTGCCATTTGCAATAACGTGGATGGAACTGGAGGGTATTATGCTAAGCAACATAGGTCAGTCTGAGAAAGACAAGTACCATATGATTTCTCTCATATGTGGAATTTAAGAAACAAAACCAATGAGCATAGGGGAAGCGAAGGGAAAATAAAATGAGAGGAAAACAGGTGGGGGGAGTCATAAGAGACTTCACTCTAGGGAACAAACTGAGTGTTGCTAGAGGGAGGCGGGTGGGGGAGGGCACTGGGGGAGGGGCGTTAAGGAGCGCAGGATGTGATGAGCACTGTGTGTTATATGCAGACGATGCACTAATTTCTACCCCTGCAACTAACAACAGTAATAAAAAAATTTTTTTAATTTCCATTTTGAATAAATAGATAAATAAACAAATAAACAAACAAAGTGTCAGGGAAAAGACCCAGGCCACCAAGGTGAATTGAGGAAGGCTGGGCAATCGAGCTCTGTGCTTACTTTAAGTAGATGAAGAATTTTGACACATGGGGCCGGGTCAGGCTTTACAGGCTGAAGTGTTGACAGAATGCTTTCAAACTGATTAAAATAACGTTGCAGAATTCGCCTGGAGGAGGGGGAAATAGCCTCTGTTAGGTTCTAGACATGGGAATTAAAAGGCATTTATTTACGCAGCTCAGCCTGAGAACTGCAGCCTCTCTTAAGGAACCTGTAAATCTCTGCCACCGTCGGCAGGGAAACACGGATGATTAAACATTTCATCAGAGGCCTGATACTATGTTGTGAGTTCATTGCCACTACAGGAAGAGATCTGTAACCGATCTTGAAATAGCGAACCTGCGGCTAAATTTCACTTCATCCATCAAAAGCCGCCGCTCTGCGATGACCTAATTTTAGCTGCTTATCAATTCCGCAGTGCTTGTCGGTTGATGTAACTTTGATCCTCCGATGCTAGATGACTCTTGTGCTGAATATAGCTAGAATTTAATATGAATCATTTGGACGGCTGCCCAGCTGAGCTCAAGTGTGTGAGGGGTGAGGGGGGTGGAGAGGAGAGAGAGAGACAGAGAGACAGAGGATGCAGGCCAACGAGGTGGACAAGGATAGCTCTGAGCTTCCTCTTCAGGTCACTTGCGTTTCAAGCCCAGTGTCCTTGGACTCTCATTTTATCTCCCCTCCTGATCAACGAGACTCCTCCCCTCGGCAGGCACACACAGGGGAGGCAAGGGGACCCTGCTCCTGCCAAGATCTAATGAGAGCGTCAATAATTGCAAGGCATTTTAAGTGAATGTTGTCTAAGCAAATCATTGCCTTTTCAGCGAGCTTTATTTCTGCGTCGGAGAGACGCTGAGCAGCTCCACGGAACAGAGGGCATTTCTGATAGCCCTCCTCCCTTTACATTTTCTGAATTAGTAGCCTTTTCACCTTTTCTACTGTCTGGGATCTCTTGTCGTCATCCTGGCTCTTTCCATGTGCCATTCCTGGGTGTGCATGGGAGGAGCCGTGGCACGTGTATTTACTTGCCCGAGCTGGTGTCATTTCTTGCCACAAGACAGAGTCATGACGCTTGTGATCTCCATTTTCCAAATGTCGTGGGTGAAGCTGAGAGGAGGGGTGACCGTTGACCCTGGCCCCTGGGCTGCCTGCCCAGTCCACCCTCTTACCCACTCTGGGAGGGTCTCTCTTGTTTCTGTTGACTTCTTCACCTACGGTCGAACCACTGCTTTCTCATACTCCCCTCTGCCCTCCAGATTCTGGGCAGTTCCCAGCTACCGTAGCACACCAGTGCTACGGTCCAGCCCTGCTGCTGTCCGAAACCCACACATCCTTCCATCCTGTGCTCCGCCACCAGAACCAGAGAGGAATTGGTGGAGAAAGACCTTGGGTGCAGACCCCATGCCTCCCCAAACCTCCTTAGAGGAGTACCCAGGCCGACACCGAAGAGATCCATCTAACATCCAATAGTAGAAACGATTTCAGGCTTTGAGGACGGAATTTCCTTAAGTGTTGAGGGTGAAATTACAAGCCTTTTTTTTTAAAAGATTTTATTATTCGACAGAGAGAAACACAGCCAGAGAGGGAACACAAGCAGGGGGAGTGAGAGAGGGAGAAGCAGGCTTCCCGCCGAGCAGGGAGCCCAATGTGGGACTCGATCCCAGGTCTCCGAGATCATGACCTGAGCCGAAGGCAGTCGCTTAACCATCTGAGCCACCCAGGCGCCCCAAGCCTTTCTGATACTTAATAAAAAGGTTTGTGATTACTAAGTAGCCAATTATTCACTCAATCTCTGGCTTCCATAATCATTTAAAAAATTTTTTTCTCCCATTACTTAATGTGTATTAAGAGTCAGTAAAATATTTGCCTTTATTTATGAACATGATGCTGAATCTTTCAAATGTATGCATTTCTCTGTGTGTTTGTTCCATTTTTATTTATTTACTTACTTACCTATTTATTTTAAGGTGAGGTTCCTTTTTTTTTAAGATTTTATTTATTTATTTATTTGACAGAGAGAAACACAGCCAGAGAGGGAACACAAGCAGGGGGAGTGGGAGAGGGAGAAGCAGGCTTCCCGCCGAGCAGGGAGCCTGATGTGGGGCTCGATCCCGGATCTCTGGGATATGACCCGAGCCGAAGGCAGATGCTTAACGACTGACTGAGCCACCCAGAGGTTAAATGTTTTTATCTTGAGATAATTGTCCACTCACATGCAGTTGTAGCATATAATAGAGAGACATCCCATGAATCCTTGATCTGCTTTCCTCCGGTGGGAACGCCTTGCAAAACTATGATACAGAGTCGCAGTCAGGGCGCTGACCTCCCTGCAGGCAAGATGCCAGTCACTTCCGTCACCACCTGGATCCCTCAGGATGCCCTTAATAGCCACATCCACTTTCCTTCACTTTCCTTGCTGCCCTCCAACTCCTTGCATCCACTCATCTCTTCTCCATTTGCATAATTTTGTCGTATCTGTGGAATCACATGGATGTAGGTATGTAAGCTTTAGAGATTGGCACTTTTTTTTTTTTTCCACTCAGCATAACTTCCTGGAGATCTGTCCATATTCTTGCGTGGGCCAATACTCTGCTCCTTGTTACTGCTGCGTGAGATGGAGAGGTGTGGATGGACCCCAGTTTGCTTAACCACTCAGCCTTGATGGACATTTTGGTTGTTTCCAGTTTCTGATTACTACAAATAAAGCCACTGTGAATATTAATGTACAAGGTTTCGTGCGGACATAAGCCTTCCTTCCTCTGGAATAGATGCCCCTGAGAGGAATTGCTGGGATGTGTGTTATTGAATGTTCAGCTTTAGAAGGAACTGCCAAACTATTTTCTAGGGTGACTGTCGCATTCTGTGTTCATCCCCCACAGCCGTGCATCAGGGATCCTGACCCCCTGACCCCCTGAGCACTCGGTGGTCTCCCTCTTCTCTGTTTTAGCCAATCTCACAGGTGTGTGGTGATCGTGTTTAAAGTCACGTTCCTGATGGATAACAACGTGGAGCGCCTTTCCATGGGTGTGTTTTCCGACTGTACATTCTTTCTGGTGACATGTGTTATATATTTTGCCCATTTTTCCTTTTTTTTTTTTTTTTTTGCTAATTTTTAAATTGGAGTTGTTTCTTTATTGTTGGGTTCGGAGAGTTCTTCATATATTCTAGGTACAAGTTCCTTATCAGATGCACATATGGTTTGCAATTAGTTTTTCTTAGTTGCTAGCTTGTGTCTCTATCCTCCTCGCAATAGAAAAATAATAAACAGTTTTTAATTTTGATGAAGCCCCCTTTATTGACTTTTTCCTTCTGCAGATGATGCCTCTGGTGTCCTGGCTAGGAGCTCTTTGAGTAGCATGAGATCGTGAAGATGTTCTAGTTTTCCTGTTGTGTAGTTTTCTTTTTTTTTCTTTTCCTTTTCTTCTGTATAGCTGAGTCCATGACCCGTCTTGAGCTGGTATTCGTGGGTGAGGTGTAAGGCACTGTGTCACGCTCAGTGTGAGAATATGAACTGTCTCTGTGACATTTTTATGCATAAAATCCAATTCTTCCAAGTGACAGCCATGCGTGGTCCCGATGGCTATGAGCACACGCCATCCTTTGCCTTATGCTGTCTTCACTACTGGGTGTAGCTCTCTTTCCTTCTTTGATTTCAGAGGTCATCTTCTTTTTCCTTTTTCTTTTTAATATTTTTAGAAGTTTATTAGAGACAGAGCATGCCAGAGTTGCGGGGAGGGGCAGAGGGAGAGAGGATTGCAAGCAGACTCCGTGCTGAGCACAGAGCCTGATGCGGGGCTCTATGTCATTGCCATGAGATCATGACCTGAGCCAAAACCAAGAGTCAGACACTCAACTGACTGAGCAACCCAGGTGTCCCCGGTCTTCTCTTTCTTCTGAATCATGCTAGACCTGTCACTTCCCCAGACTAAAATGTGGAATGCTAGCTGCACGGCAAATGAGGTAGTGCTGGTGGTCAGTTTCCACCCTTGGGTTTGCATTTCTATTATTGTATGATTATATTTCAAATAATTTACCACTGATCAGTTCTGATGTGGTAACTTCTGTTTGCTTGTCTACCCTTAACTCGTAAAAACAACACCAAACAACTCATCAGGAGCAGAGGATGAACTCTTTCCACACAAGAAGCTTGAATCTGAGTTTGATTTATTCCATCAGCACAGCCTGAGATAATGTGGTCTAAGCCTTTATTTGGGCAGTGACCCCCGGAAGCACAGGGGACCGAGGGGGAAAGTGGGAGGGGAAGCCAGTGAGGGGGCGATGACGGCCTCATCTCCACTGGGGCCCCTCCCGTGGACTCAGGATCGGCCCACCAAGGACAAGGAAGCCGGGGTGTTTCTGCGCCAGCCCCCACCCCTGTTTGGTGGAGGGCTGCCCCTAGAGCGTTCCGACCCGAGGGAGCCCCACAGAGAGCCAGAGAGACACGGGTGCCCGGAGGCGGCTGTGGCAGGTGTCATTGTGCGTCCCCGTGAATGGGAGGAGCTGCAGGCCACCGTCCACAGCTCACTCATCAGGGGGGGCGCAGGACACGCTGCGTGGGCAACCCTTCCCCTGTTTTTAACCTCAGTAATTACTGCGATGGCAAAGTATCCCGTAAGGTCCTATATCCTGACTTTTTGAAACCTCTCTTGCCAGGATGCAATAGGGGTCCTGGTAGATCCCATAGCCTTTGGGGGAACAGAAATGTAGGAACTCTTCCTTGACCCGCTCTCCAGCGACCACCCCAGACAACCCACCAGTCCTTTGATACGGGCTACGAGGACGGCACATTCCCCACCTCAGCCATGCTTGTGTCCCCCCCACTAGAGCTGTTGCTGGATCTGCCTGGAATCATGGCACATTCCCAGTCCCCCCCCGTCCCCTCGAACGCCGGGCTCAGCAGATCTAGTAGGGCACCTGCAACCTGCCAAACGCCCAAGGAATCCTCATACACACGGGGCGTTAGCCTACTACTTGTGGGGCGTCTCTACCTCCTTGGGCTTATCTCCGTAGCCTGCGCCCTGACTCGGATGTGACCATCTGAGCACCTCACCATGCACAGTGACTGTTAGCATCTCTAGCTATGGCTGGGGTGAATTCAGTTCCAGTAATAAACTTAGAAGCTAACTGACTACACACCTGCTAAGCAGAGAAACAGAGAGAGCTAGCCTGAGAAAGAGTTTTGCAGGGACATTCCAAGCCGCGGGAGCGCCTGCCTGGCCCCATCCCTCTCCTGGAAGTGAATCGCATTGTCAAAACTTAAAACATTATTTTTCTGCCACTTCTACAAAGCCACAAGAGCACTTGACATTTCAACGAGATTCTGAACAGAGGATATTAGTAGTTCTTGGTCCTGTAGCTCCTTGCCAGAAATTTAGAATGCTCTTAAAGTCTTTATAGCATTTCAGTCTGATGAAGAGAAGAAACAGCTAGAGAACCCACAGAAGGACATGTTCCACAACATTTTAAAAACTGCCAAGGGGAAAGAGACGGAAGCTTTGGGCCCTTGTCGCCTCGTTGTCATAAAATAACATGATCCATTAACAGGAGCTCAGGATTTTTTTTTTCCGTATTAAATCAGAAAATACGAACACCAACACAATAACCATCTCTCCACTCCTCCCACCCTCAGGCTGCAACCCTGGTCTGTTAATTAACCAACAAGTTCTTGGGAACACCCTTGTTGGATTTTTGTCAGCTTTTTGTCCTCTGGATTTGTTTAGAAGTCTGCAGATTGGGACAATCCATGGGGGCAGTGTGGCCTTTTCGCCTCTTTTGGGTATCTCCATGCAGCGTCCCCATCTCCCATGGCTGCAGGTCCCCAACCAGAGCACGCACGTTCCCACAAAAAGGGAGGAGTCCGCTGAGCGAAAGAGCCCCAGCACCCGCAGGCTGGAAACACCTGTGAGCAAGAGGAAAGACTTGGTCCGAGCCAATGCGGAGACCAGTGCTGTGTCCTCGACTCCAGCCAGGTGTCCTGTGCGAGCCAAGGATTGCTATATGACCACCGCGTTGTTGCTCAGAAGTTGGACATCGGGGCTGTCGTTCGGAATTTACCAATAGTGGAAGCGCTATTTGGGTCAAGATAAAAAGAGAAACCACCCAAGCGCATGTGAAGTTTGGGTGTGTGGCCTGCCTCTTTCTTCAGTTACGTGTGTCTGCTTCTGTTTCTCCTTCTTCCCAGAGCTTTCCTTCTGCCTAAGCTACACAATCGTTTTATTTTAGCTTCTTTATTCTTGTGTTGTCCAATTTTAAATTGTATTTATTGTTGAGCAGGTCATGTATGCACACGGTACACAGTTCAAAGGGAATGAAAAGGTAGATAATCAAGTGTCTTTCCCAGCACTGCCTTCAACCACTCAGAATCCTTTCCAGAAATACTCTGGGCCTACAAGTTCTGTTTGTACATATGTGTTACGCCCCCCCCCCCAACCTTCTCGCCATCAGTAGATTCTGACGGTCTTCTCGGTAGAGTTGTAGATGTATAGAATTATCGAGCAGATAGTTCCTAGAGTTCCGCAGAACCAGGTTCTTCTGTTACTAACCCTTGCGCTCATGTGGTTGATCTGTTGTAACTAATAAGCCAATGTTGATACAGTAGCCTTGACTCAAGTCCATCACTTACTGTGGGCTTGCACTGACCGGCCCTGAGTGATATTCCCGGGAGGTGGGTGGGGAGGACGTGCTCCGGTGCGGCCAGGCACTTTCATCCCTGAGCGGGGCTCAGGGGCCGTGTGGGTGCCCTGCTCCCTCACTCCCCCTGAAGGAGAGCCTGTGGGTGAGGGCAGAGGGTGCGGGGCTCCTACGAGGGGAGAGTCATGTGAAAGGTTGGCTTAGGGGAGTAGGCGGGTAAATCCAGCAGGAAAGGGGTAAGTGCGCACGCACCATTGAATGTCCGTGGGGGTGTGTGGTGTCCCTGAGGCTGTCCCCTGAAACCCAGTGTCTCCCTCAGCCTCCATCCTCAACAGCCCTGTTGTATCTCTGAGAGAAGACTCTGGCTCACAAGCGTGGACTAAAGCACCCAAACTCTATCCCTTCTAGTCGGATGTGAGAGCTACCGCTTCCTCGTGCAAATCAGTGTTTGGGGTGAGAAGGGCGTGTTCGCCTTCAGAGAGGCTCTGTGGCCTGCCGGGGGTCTGGGCAGCTGCTGGGTGAGGGCTCTGCCCACTTCCTTGCCCTCCTCCTGGAGGCCGCGGCTGGGCACGGTGCCGGGCAGAGCCCCGAGGCCTCAGGCCCCCTCCCAGACAGGACGAGCCCCCTCCCCGCTCTGACGGTGTTTTCCCTAGCAGTGAGGCCCTGCAAGGGAAGGGAGGCCCGGACCCTGGAGAAGGGGCCCATCCAAAGGGCGTCCTGTGCAGGGGGCTGCGGTGGGACCCCCCGGGCTGGCGTCGGGAGGCAGGCCCGAGCCGAAGGAGAGGGGGTCCCACGGCAGGCCCGGCCCGCGCTGTGTGGAGCACGCGCTCTGGGGTAGGTTTCATCCGTGCCTCCGTGATCCTGGGAGCGCGAGGACAGTGGGAGAGGCCCATGGAGTTCTGTGACGCAGAGGGACAGGCAGAGAAGCCCAGGGTGAGAGGTGACAGGAGACAGCCAGGACCGATGTGGCCCCGCGCCTCTCCATAGACAGGCTCAGCAACCAAGGCTGGCCCCCGACCGAGGCCGCGGATTTCCTGCAGGGGGGCCGCACCCTGGAGGGGGTGCATACGTGTGCTTTTCCTGAGCAGCCACCACGCTCTCGTGGTGCTGGCATCCACGTTGGAGCCACATGAGGACAACAGCCAATCCCCAGGCGCTGTGAATGTCAAGCTTTGCTGGCATTTCAGGTGGAGAGGAAACCCTGGTTGGGACGGGGGCGGGGAGAGCGCGGGGCCCTCACTGCAATCAGCACTGAAGCACCGGAGAGAAAAATAAATACTTCGGAAGGCACTTGACCTTTTAAATGCAGAGCTCTAAAAATAGGGGTGGAGCTGAGTGATGTCTCTACTGGGGCGGAGATCAAGTCTCTCCACCTAAGGACCTGGCGCCTCTTCGGATGTGGGCCTCTCAGCCCGGCGCCCGTCCCCTCCAGCCGCCCCCACCGCCCGAGGTGCGCTCTCCCGCTGCCGAGGTGCCCCTTCATCACCCGTTAAGCTTCCCTCTGTGTGTTGTGGCGGGAAGCTAATTCTCCAGGTTAGGAAACAGGACTCGCTTGCCCCTTGGGCTTTATCTAGACATTTCCTTTCAACTTCTTTCACGTATTTGGTTGCAGCCTCCAGGGTTGGGGGCCAGTCAGGCCCATCTGCCATGCTCACGTGGGCCAGGGAGAAGAGGCAGAGCCGGGGAGGTGGTGTGCTTCTGCCGCCAGGCGTCCTCTCAGGCCCCCTCTCCAGCCCCCTCTCCAGCCCCCTCTCCTCCCTCCGCAAATGCTGCCCTCCCGCATCCAGCCAGCCAGCTCTGTGACAAAGCGGGTTCAGTGCAGCCCGGCCGGAGTCCCACGGGCATCACGGTGCCGGGCCGTGGGAAGGTTTCTGAGCACAGCGTGCTGGCTTGCCGTCCCCATGTTAGCACATTTTAGCAGAAAGTTCTGTCGGAACACTTGCTGGCGGGAAATCAGGTTGCGTGGAAAGGCTCTAGGTACCTTGCCCCTCAGCCACGCGGCAGCCCCTCCTTGTCCTCACCTCTCTGGGGAGATCGAAATTGTTGGAACCCTGTCCCCTCTTGGCTTCCCCTGGGAACAGGCACTTTAAGAGGGGTTTCTCTTATTCCTCAAGGGCTGAGTGAGGTGTGACGGAGGGCGACCAGGCGGGCTTTGCTGGCTGAGGGTCTCCAGGGAGGGGAGGACCCTGGACATGCGTGCAGTCCTTGCCCAGCGATCGAATGCACCTGCTCCCCTCCTGTCTGCTGCCCAACCGCCTGGGGCAGGGAAGTGAGCTCTGTGGCCTCACATGACACGAGGCGCCACGGGCTGTGCTCGCTGTGGCACTGCTTGCCAACCTCGTGGCATGGTCAGTGGCAGGCCATCCCTGATTTTGTGGACAGCTTCCGGCCCTGGGGAGGCTGGGCCCCCCTGGCCGCTGACTCACTCCTCATCCTCAAGCTTCTGATCCAACACCACTTCCCTGGGCTCCTCTGCTCACACGGCCGATGTGGGAGGTGAGAACCCGAGTCATTTCCTTCCTGAGTCAATCGCCTAACACAAGAAGCTGGGAGAGCAGGAAAACCCTCTCCAGAGCTCAGTGATTGGCGGGAACCCTTCTGTTCCGTGAGCTGAGCAGAAGGGCATCCTCCGCCGGCATCCGTGGCTTGCCCCTCCCGAGGAGGTCTGGGAGGCAGGCAGTGGGACGACACGCGGAGGGGAACCTCTGGGTGGTGCCCTTCCGGGGAGGACCCCGGCCTGGCCACAAGACAGGGTGCATCCCTGGAAACAACCTGGCAGCTCTGAACTCGGGGAAGGATTGGGATGTGCCGTGCCCCCAGAGGTAACGGGTCACCCCACTTGCGGCTCGCCCGTGCCTGAGACCTTTAGGGCGCGCCATTAGAGCTCATGATGAATCTGGGAGAGCAAGCACCTCGGGGATCCACAAGCCTGTCCTCTCAAGCACCGCCTGGCTCCCTTTCCCCCCAGTGGAGTAAGCGGGTGGCTTGGCGCACGGTTCTCAGCCTCGCCGTGCCATCGGCCTCGTCGGCAGCTGGGTGAGGCTCACGCGGGCCTGGTTAGAATGACGCTTTTAATAGATGAAGGACAAAGGATGGGTGGGTAGGTCGGACTTGCCAAAGATGGTGGGACACTGTCCGCCAGGCCACAGACCCTCCTTCACAATCACCGTGTCACCCCCCCAACCAAGCTTAGAGGGTCCATGTCCCCACCCCGCCCCCAAATCAGGGACCCTGACAGTACTTGGACCAACAGAGTAAGGTGGACAAGACATCGTCCCGGCACCTCCTCTGCTTGGGAAGGGAGCTCGTGGTGGAGGCGTGACCAGAGACTGGCAAGCGTGAGAGGGCCAAGGTGTGCGGGGTGGGCTGCCGTGTTCCCGAGAAGGCCAGAGAGTGCTGAGGGGGCAGAGGGCATGCAGCGCGGATCACAGCTGCCCAGCTGAGCCTCCATCCACCCCCCTGACCTGCAGAAGCATCGGGGAAAAAAAAAAGTCCATTTAGGCCATAAGGTTGTTTGTTTTTTTATTTATTTTGTGTGGGGGGGTATTGTTACTTAGCGATAGAAAACCAGAATATGGGATTACTGAGGAAACTAATTATATATTAAAATATAGGTTTGATGCTTAAGTTTATGCATCAGCTCGGTGGAGGCCATCCCGATATTTGGTCAGGCCTGATTGTGGGTGTGTCTGTGAGTATTTTTCTGGATGAGAGGCACGTTTGGTTTAGTAAGTATGGCAGAGGCCCTCCTACCCACATGGGTGGGCCTCATCTAATCAGTAGAAGGCTCAAATTGCATAATTAGGTGGCCCTTCCCAAATAAGAGAGAATTCTCCTTGCCCGACAGTCTTCGAAGTGGGGCATGAGCTCCTTTCCCGCCTTCAGACTGGACCTCCCCCGTGGACTCTCCTGGGTCCCCAGCCGGCTGATGTAGCCATGCAGACCTTAGGCTCTGGCATCGTTTGAGCCAGCTCCTTGTAATGACTCTCCCTCCCTCTCCTCCATCTGCGTCTCTGGAGATCCCTCCCTTACACACAGCTTACACTCGCAGCAGGACTCCCAGAGTCGAACTTACGGTGACAGTGCACTTCGTTCCCACTTGTCAGTGGGCAGGGACCCCGAGGAAACACTCAGCACCTGGGGGTGGGAGGGGGATGACGGGAGTCCTGGGCAGTAGAAGTCTAGGAGGCAGGATCCCTGACCCCGCGCGGAAGAGCCCTGGCCTGGCTGCTCCCTCCCCTTCCTGGGCCCTGCTGGGGCCGCCATCTGTCCGGGCATCTTCCGTCTGCACAGCAGGGCCCCAGCGAGCCACGGGAGTGAAGGAGCGGGAGGGTGTGGGCGCACCTGGGAGAATCCCTGACTGCCCTCCTGAGGAGGAGGCAGGGCTGGATGGCTCCCAAGGGTGGGACTGCCATGTGCCACCGCGTCTAGTCGTGAAGTGGGGACCAGAGGGCAGAAGAGAGCTGGGTGGGAGCGCGTGCGGGTCACCCTGGAAAACCGCGACCTTCGGGGCAGAGCTGTTCCTCCTCTTGGGGCCAACTCTGTCCTGCGGGATGGCTTCCACGGTGGGAGGAGGGGTCCACGGAGGCGGGTCTGGGAAACACTCTGGGCGTGATCGTGCTTCCTCTGGGTTCATCGTACTACAGAGTGCCACGGTTGCATCTCACGCTTCATTTGTGCTGTTTTTGTGTCTCGCCCGGGCTGGGTACTGAGCACGTACATCTTGAGTGATAGGAAGGAAGCAGGTGGATACTGAGCACGTACGTCTTGAGTGATAGGAAGGAAGCAGGTGGAGGGGGCCAGTCACGTGCTGCCGTGGACCCCAGCCTTCGCTTCGGGGTCTCCGGTTGGTCCCTGGAAGTGTAAATGCAGATCCGTCCCGGGGCCGTGCTGCGAGCAGGCCGGGAGCAGGTGTGCCTACTTCCCATAACCTGTCCCTGCCAGCGCGCCCCCCGCGTGGAGGCCGGCAGTGCCCGTGTGCTTTCCACTTTTCCACTCACGATCGTTCCCTGGAGGGTCGCGCAAGCTGGTTCGTGTTCCTTTCGATCGCTGGGGGGGTTCCACGGGGTGCGGGGCCCAGCCTGTTGAGCAGCTCGCCGCCGGGGGACAGCCGGTGTGTTCCCCGTGTCTGACTGTGACCAGTAACACCGCTATGCACATCCAGGGTGAGTCGGGGTGCGAGCGTAAGCGTCTTCCTGTGTCTGGGGCGCACGCACGCGGACACGACTTCTGGGCTGTGTGGGAGTTTGTATTTAGTTTTATAGGAAGCGGCTTTGCCATTTCCCAGAGCAGCTGTGCTATTTTACATTTGTACCAATACAATTTATTTTTAAAATGAAATGTTATTAAATTAGTTGGAGGGAGGGGAATGGTCGATGTGCTCATGAAAGGTCCATGGAGCAGGTCCCTGGGGAGATGGAAATGTTTAGGACCTTGACCCGTGGGCATGCCTGATGGAATTGTGCAGAACTCAACATGCGCTGAGCGCGTAGAAAACGAGGGGACCTCGAATACGATCGATGAGCTGCATCACTGTCAGGGTCATGGCATGATGGTGCGCCTCCGTGCAGGCGGGCACCGCGGAGAGACTGGCTGAGAGGAACCCCATGCGCATCCACAGCCGTCTAACACAATAGACGGCGTTGATTTAAGGAGAAGACCGTGGAGAACGCTATAAGATTTTACAAATGTTACTTTCCTGTTTTTGCTGGCCAGGCATCGGCCGCTGGCATCCCGTCCACTGGCGACTTGGTTCTCTTCTGAGGGTCGTACCTCCCTCACACACCCATGAGAAGAGACCTTTTATTTATTTTTTATTTTTTTCACTTTAAATTTTTTTTTCCAGTGTTCCAAGATTCATTGCCCATTCCCCACACCCAGTGCTCCATGCAGTAGGTGCCCCCAGTACCCACCACCAGGCTCTCCCACCCCCTCCCTCCAAGTCCCTCAGTTTGTTTCTGTGTCCTAAGTCTCTGTTGTTTCGTTTCTCTCCCTGGATTACCCTACTTCCCATTTACTTTCCTTCTCCTACTGTCCTTCATATTACCCCTCATGCACCACAAGTAAGTGAAGCCATGCGATACTTGACTTTCTCTGCTTGGCTTATTTCATTCGGCATAATCTCTTCCAATCCAGTCCATGTTGCTACAAAAGTTGGGTATTCATCCTTTCTGACGGAGGCGTAGTACTCCATTGTATATATGTACCACATCTTCTTTATCCGTTCATCTGTCGAAGGGCACCTTGGCTCTTTCCACAGTTTGGCGATTGTGGCCATTGCTGCGATGAACATTGGGGTACATATGGCCCTTCTTTTCACCACTTCCGTATCTTTGGGGTAAATGCCCAGTAGTGCCATTGCAGGGTCATAGGGTAGCTCTATTTTTAATTTTTTAAGGAATCTCCACCCTGTTTTCCAAAGCGGCTGCACCAGTTTACATTCCCACCAACAGTGTAAGAGGGTTCCCCTTTCTCCACAGCCTCTCCAACACTTGTTGTTTTCTGTTTTGTTAATTTTGGCCATTCTGACTGGTGTAAGGTGGTATCTCAGTGTGGTTTTGATTTGAATTTTCCTGGTAGCTAGTGACGCTGAAAAGTTTTTCATGTGTCTGTTAGCCGTTTGTATATCTTCTATGGAGAAGTGCCTCTTCGTGTCTCCTGCCCATTCTTTGATGTGTTCATGAGAAGAGACCTTTTAAACCCAGATCCCAACTCCACCCGCCCTCCAGCCCATTTTAGGGCACAGAAGAGCCAGCTGGGGAGAACGCTGGGAAATGCGTCTTGGACGGCGGGGTGCTGTGCAGGGCTGTCCCCGACAGCGGAGGGCGGAGCGGCAAGGAGCTGCGTGCATCTGAGGGAGGAGAGACCGCATCTCCCAAGCTGGAACCCCGTGGCGGACGTCTTGGCATGCGAGCACATAAAGACCAGGTGTGCACCTGCCCTCCAGACCAGCAGAGGCCATGCTTTGCAGTGTGTGCAGGGCTGAACTCCGCGGCTCCCCAGGCCCGGCCGTGGAGAGGTCACAGGTACCTGCGGAGGCTGAAACTCGACAAGGCAGCCCCGGGCTGGGTCAGGACCTTGAGCTTGACCCAGAAGTGCTTGCTGAGTACCACCTGCCCTCTGGGCCTCCTGGGAAATGGTGACCTTTATGATAAACTGTCTTATGACCAAAACCTTTGCAGTATTAAGATGTGACCCGCCCCTTAGGCTGTCACATGAAGCCCATAAATAATCCAGAGAGGAGCTCTTCTGACAGCCTTTCACTGTTATTATTTAAAACAAGTATTGGTTATTTATAGCCAGTGTGGCCTTCACTCTCCAAAGACTCTCATTTCCCTCAATCTATGCTGAGAAACAGGACCTTTAAAGCAAGCCGGATGGTGGAGAGAGGTCCCGCAGGCTGCCTCCCGTCCTTGGAACTTGGCCTCCTCAGGAAATCCTCCTCCTGCCGTTGGTGCCCTGACTGCCTTCCTGAAAGGCCTGCTGAAGCCTTCTCGGCCTTCACATTCCTCCCCGGACACGATGGTTTCTCTCCCAGTACGTGTGCCATTGCGAAAACCATGAAGGGTCTACGCTTTGCCCTCTTTGCAAAATAACAAGTCCGCCTGCACGGTGTCCTCTCCTTGGCAGAAGATGGGAGACCCCCAGGCCAGAGACAAAGGACAGTGTGCTCCTCCGTCACATAACAGCCAGAGGATTGGACTTTCCCTGCTGGTTCCCTGAGCCTCAGCTGGAATTCCCGGTTCCCCTGATTCTGAGGGTCAGGTGGGGGCGTGGGCAGGGGCGGGGCATTGCAGAAGTGGCAGCCCAAACTTAGGGAACCAGACTTCTCTGTCAATCTGCCTGCCTTTCGTTTTGCAGTGATCTTATGCAGCTTTTTATGATCTCGAACAGTAAGCATGCCTGATGTTGGTTCCGGAGGGACACACCTTTCCCCTCTTCCACCAGTCTTTGCAAAGATAGTCTGCAACAAAGGACAGTCAGCTTCTCTTTCTTAATTCCCCGGAGAACTGTCTCCCAAAGGACCATAGAATAAATCATTTAGTTAAGGTTTTTCTTCCTGAATTAACTCCTCCCCCCAGTTTTGCACGTGACGGGCTCTTCTCACCTCCGCTAACAAGCCGCGTGGCCCTGTGTGTAGCCACGGAGAGGTGGCAGCGTGGCTGTCCCTTCGGGGACGACAAGGAGGGCAGTCAGCCGACAACCTCGAGCTGCAGTGTTCTGGCCGTATGCTCCTCGGACCCAAAGCAATGCCAGGAGACAACGGGCCAACAGGGTCTCGTCTTTGTGCCCAATATGGGACTTCCCTGTGTCTGTCTTTGTGTGGCGCTTCCAGCTGGGCTGGGACTCCCCCCGCCCCCTCTCCCTGTCCCCTTCATCTCACAGGCGTGACTCCAGAGGATCTTTGATACATATGACTGTGTTGAAGGACCACACACACACCTGACTGCACCAGCCTCTGAGTTGCTCTTGTAGGAATTATCTGACAAAATCAGGCTGCGCCAGGCTGATCCTGGCTTCCGCCAAGACCCTCTGTGGCTCAGGAAATCTGAGATTCTGCTGAGGCTCTGGAATGTTCCCTTCTCAGGGACAACTCAGTGCTTATCCCCCTTCTTCCAGGAATCTGCCCACAACCCGTCAGCTCCTCCTGGAAGCCAGAGACAGACCTGCTCAAGGCCACAGGCTTGGACAGACTCGCTGAGTGTCCATGACTCTTGCTAGTCTCGGAGGCTCAGGTACAGATTGCCTCCCGAGCAGCCCTTCCTTCCCACCCCTCTTTTCATGTTCATCTGTCCATGAGCATTTGCGTCTTCCACTTGACGGCAAACGTCAGGACTGTAGGATTCTTATTTGTCCCCAGGAGCCAGAGCAATGCCTGGGACGTAGTAAGCATGAAATAAAAAGTTACCCGATGAATAACGAACAGGAGATGCTCCAAATTATTCCTTTGCTGCATCCTGAGCCTACTAACGATTTCCACCCAAATTCCTGACTCCTAATATTTTTCAGTTTCTTGTGTTCACTTCCCTGTCAGCTCTGCGTGGAGAGTTTTCCTCTAAAGCATTGTTACCACTATGTCAAGAATTACCAAAGTTCCTCTGCGCCGACAGTGAATGTATCCGTTGTCGCTCCTGCGAGGGGAGAGCAGAGCAGTAGCCTGGGGGCTGTTGGTGTCACTCGCCGCGTCACCGGGGCTCCAGGAAGCAGGGATCAGCATCTTGGTGGGAGTCATTCCAGCTCCAGCTGTGCCAAGAAATAGACTTCCTGTGTGGTCACCTCTGGGAAAACCCACAAAGATGCGGGGGACATCCGTAGCCTGAGGGACGTCCCCAGAAAGGGAAACAGTTAGGACTGTTGAAACTCATCACTCATTATAGGGACACGAGAGCGTTCTTCTGATGGGCCTCATGGCTGTTTCTGGAAACACGGTGCTCCGACCCACTCCGCCCCCTCCCCTGCCCTACAGTGGGCCCTAGCAATTTCAGGGTGTTCTGCTGTTTCTGCAAGCAAGGGACCTTCCTAAGCCCCATGTTCCCGGACAGTCCAAGTTTGAGATGGTTTTCAAACCTTCGGAGAGCACAAGTCCAGGCTGTTAGACAGCTTGCCCGGAAGCTCATACATCGCCACCTGACTTCCAGTGTGACAGCAGGGAGGACGCTTTGGACACCCACCTGTGTGGGTCAAGAGTCTCCTGGCCCCTGTTTCTCACCCTGACCATGACTAACCAGCATGGGGCCTGAGATTCGGGTGACTGTCAGCAAAAATAAGGGATAAGGCATGAGTTGGCATTGTGCCCCATAAAATGATTTTGCAAGTACTGCGTAGGCTTGCTCGATGGGACCCTCCCCTGAACCCGCCGTGACTCGTTCTGCTCGCCGTTCTTGAGGCCCTGGACAGCAGTCCTTACTTACCTTCGCCATAGTGTGCACAATAACTTCTCCCAGCGCGTCCTCACTGCTCTCTCTTACAACCCCCCCGACGACCGTTTGTGGATCCTTAACATTGTGTCTTCCACTGCCGTGACCACGGCTGATATTGTGGGGCTGGTACTTTAGTTTTCCCTCTGAGTTTATATCAACAGTTTTAAATAAAAATGTGATTACGCTGTGTGAATTCTTTGTTATTCTGCTTTTCTCCCTCAATGTTTTATTGTTTTGCTGCTAGAGGTCTTCAACATATAAGTTTTATTTGTTGTAAAGTATTTATTCCCAGATTATACCCTCAGCCATAATTTATTTGCCTAGCTCCCGTTTTCTGACATTTAATGCTGTTGTTAAAATTATACCATTATCAGTAATGCTACCGTGAATCTCATTTGGTATAAATCTTCATGTATTTGTCAGGGTCATCGAGCCTTGAGCTGATAATAAACAACTTGCAGATCTCAATGGCTTATCCCAGCGACACGCTGTCTCTGGTCACTTCCAAGTCCAACCGCGGGAGCTTGGCCCCACACAGCCACGCTGCGGCAGAGGCTACGGGTCCAGCACCTCTGGAGTTTGCTTTGGGAGATCCCAGAACACGTGGGGGCTCGCATGCTCTTCTGGGCTTGGCCGGGATATGAAGAGCATCATTTCTGCTCCCAGACCCTCAGCCCGAGCCAGTCCCAAGGCCCAGTGAGTTAGGAGCCCAGCAGAGAGGAGAGCCAGCTGGGGGTGGCTAAGGGTCCCATAGACGGAGAAGAAAAACAATCAGAAGACATAAATCCGCAACACTAGAAATGAAAGAAGGTGTGTCATTAAAGATAGAGATAAAATAAGAATATACTAGGAACAAAAGCAAGCAAACAGCAAACAAGCCCAGAGAGGAGAATTATCTCTAGAAGTGTAATTCAGCAAAATTCAAAAGCAAAGAGAATCTGAATAGACCTTTAACCGTTAAAGAAATGTTCCCAGCAGTTTAGAAGTCTCCTCTGCTTAGTACTCTATTCCAGGTGGGTTTACAGGAGAATTCTGCCAAATGGTCAAGAACAGGTATCCCAGTGTTGCACAGAATGTTCCAGAAAACAGAAAGGAGGTGCTGATCTCTGACTCATGTTCTGAGGTGAGTTTATTTTTTCTACCAAAGCAGACAAGGACAACAAGAGAAAGAAAGAGATCCGTCCTCCTCAGGGACGGGGGCATGAAAATCCTGGTGGAGATTAGCTAACAGAGTTCAGCAATATGTAAAAACAAACCGATCCTGACGAATCTTGGTTTTTTAAGGAATGTAAGATTACATTTGAAAAACTATTTGCATAATTCACCACAGTAACAGTTTAAAATTCTACATGCATTCACCACACAAACTCATAGGAAATTGGGAGTAGAAAGAAGTCTGTTAACTCCATAGGAAAAAAAAATCACTACAAAATACCTATTGCAAGCAGGCTCCACTGGGGAAACCTTAGCATGAGTGTGTTTGAAGTGTGAGACAAGCTGAGATTGTCTGCCGTCCCTCTTTACCCAATATTTTATTTGAGCTCCTTATTATCATAAGATATTGAGGGGAAATGACAAATGCCAGAATCCCCGTGAGGCAAGAAAAGCCAAAATTTCCTATAGATGAGAATATTGTCTGCCTAGAAAAATCCAAGGGAATCTACAGATGAAAAAAAAAAAGTCAGTGAGAGTGTTTAGCTGCTTTTCTGGACACAAGATAAATGTGCAAAAAGAATGTGTCATTCACAACAGACAACCTAAAATGCAATTCAAGAAATATATCATTTATAGCAGCCTCAAGAATATGTAGTAACTATGCAGAAATCTAACAAAAGCTGTTAAAGGTCTTTATAGAGGATACATCAAGGTGTCATTGAAATATGCGAAAGAAATAGACTGATGTAAGATCTCGATGGATGGGAAAACTCAACAGCATAAAGGTGTCCATTTTGCCAAATTAACCCAAGAATTATTGATGTCCAACAAATATTTTGGAGACATTTAATAAGCTGATCAAAAACTCATGGAGAAGAAGAGGTGGCATAAAATGAGCAAAATTAATCAAGGTCAGAGAATTTGCTTATTAGATCCTTGAACTTTTTATAAAGCTACAACAATGAACAAATAGATCAGAGGAAGCAGAGAGCTCGGAAGCAGAGCCCTGCTTCTGAGGGAGATTTATATACGAGGGAGGGGGCTGTGTAGATCAGTGACATGATAAACAGTTCAATTTAGCAGGCAGAAGTGTCAGAAAACATAAAAAATTAAATATCCATCTCACACCACAAACATAACTTCACGTTGATTAAAGACCTAAATGTGAAAAGCGAAGTTACAAAAAAAAATTTGGTGGTACACACAGGAGATATTTATGATCTTAAAATTGTCATGGATTTCTCAAAAGACAAAAGGCAAAACATAAAACCTCAATCCATTGGGCCACGTGAAAGTTAGAAATTAGCATAGAAGACAATGCAGACACAAGTTTGCGGTCTAGGAGATATACTATTTGCAAACATGTAGCAGACCAAGGATTAGTATGCAGTATATATAAAGAACTGTTTCTGTTTCTAAGAATAAGCAATTAATGGAATAATGGAATAATGAACAAAAGATACAGACAGGACACCCACATGTGACATATCCTCAAAGACGAACAAACATAAAAATATGCACAATCTCACTAGTAATCAGAAGTTGAGAATCACAATAACAAGTCCACCAAGAAAGTAACAGCTGGCAGTACTCTTTGAAGGTGGATGTGGGGGCTGGGAACTCTGCCTTTGATGTAGGAGTCCAAGGAGCTGACTCGTGAAGGGCAACTCGGTGGCCTCCAGGAGAAGATAGGCATCCCTTATGACCTGGCCGTTCTGCCGCTGGAGACTCCTCAGAGGAGCTCATGTCCCAGGCGTCATGGGTGGCCGTGTGGCTCCTGATAGTAAACACATAAAGGGTTTTAATGTACATATCCAGAATGTACGATAACCAGAATGGATCAGTAAGCTTTGGTAAAAATCATGTAATGTGGATTGTGTGTTTTTCTATTTAGTAAAATGAATGAATTAACGTTGATAAATCTCAAAAACACAATGTTGACTAAGGGAGGTAATTTACAGAGGGGTATTTACAACATGATAACATTTATAAGTAATTTTATAAAGCCAGAACATGCTGTACGTTGTTCATGGATACATAATAAAGAGGACAAACATAAAAATATGTGTGGGACTTACGAGCTCCATGATTAGGATGGCAGTTACCCTGGGGTAAGGAATAGTAGGGATGTGATTGGGGGCCTGATATTTAGGGGTTTTAGCTATAATGTAAAATTTTATTTCTTAGAAAATAAAAGACCCACCTGAGATATGATAGAATATTGGGATCTGACAAAGTTAGGAAGGTGACCCATGGATTTTGTTATATTATTTTCTATCATTTTCTGTATGCCTGAAGTATTTCAGAGTAATAATTTATGAAAAGAACACCTCTTTTAATCATTTTTTTCAAATATAGTGTGAGATAAAATCATCAATAGAGAGAAATCTTTGTCATCCCTTATTAGCATTTTAAAGCAAAATCTAAGACCGTGAACGTGAACTTCAAAACTTCATCTCCCTCAAAATAAATATTCCCTTTGACTTTTTAAAAACATTGAAGAGTTTTATTGAGTTATGGTTAACATACCACCACATTTACCCTTCCAACATGTACGAATCGGTGGTTTTTAGTATCTTCACCGCGTTGTGCACCGTTACCTAACTTTAAAACCTTTTCCTCACCCCGAAAGGGCAGTAGACAGGGCATCTCAGGGCCAGGTCATTGTGATGCCTCAGGTACCATTCTGAGGTCATTCAGGTTAACCCTTTACCTGTTCTAGGGGTTCTCCCTACAAATCCCCAGCAGGTGCTCATCACGACTTGACCTTAATGCCTCCCGGGATAGATGACCCATCACTTCCTGTGAAAATCTGTTCGGCCGTGGGTCTATTGCACTTACACAAAGTTCCTTCCTAGCACCCCTCTTTACCCCCTCCCTCCCTGGCCTCCATTCTTCCCTCTGGAGTTTGTTTCTCTGTGTCATTCATTGTGCATAGCTGGTCTGTCCCTGGGCAGGTGAGAAATGCCCTTGGCATTCGGGAACCGGTGGGTTATCGCCGCTGCAGTGTAGACACGGGAGCCTGTGGCTGGAAGAGGTACGACCCAGCCACAAGAGGTGCCACGGCACTGGCCTAGGCTTGCGTGGTCCTGAGGCCAATTCTTTGTCACGCCAGGCGCCCCCCGTGCTGGAGAGGGTGAGAGGGGAGGAGCGAGGGGCTGGCGTCCGCGTTAGAGGAGGCGTGGAGAGCCTTTGGCACAGTGACACTGGAAATGCCAGCAGGGCAACGCACGTACTTTTCCTACTGAAACAGGAGCAGATCTTGTGCCATGGGCCGACCCCAGGCACCCAGAGAAACCTGCCGTCACCCCCGTCTCGCGACGACCTAACGGGGGAGATGTGCTTGGGCTGTGAGTACGCACGTCTGATCTGTGACAACCTACTGATGTTCTTTGGCAACATGACAACTCATTCCACCCAATTAGACAGTTAACAATTACTGATAAAGCACAAGGGATTTCTGTGAGTTTTTAATGTGGCTCAAAACTGCAGTGAAGTCTGGTGGAAGAAAAAGAAACAAAAACCAGTGTGGCATTTCCTTCCTGTGAGTTTCAGTCCTGCCCCTGGGGTGCCCTGGCCTTTCCAGGCCCCCATGTTGTATCCCCACATTGTGTATCGCTGTCACCTCTCTGGACTCCTCCAAGTGATGGCTCCCGAGCCGGTCCTGTCCCTTTCAGAGGGCGCAGGTCAGGGCTTTGCTCCTTGACCTGTTTACCGGTGTCCTCCCCGATGAGCCTGGACTGTAGGGCAGGGAGAGCAGGTTTTACTGGCCACTCCTTTTGCTTCGGGCTCTGGCGTAGCTCAGCGCAGTGCCGCTATGCTCCAGAATGGTCATGCATTGTTTTGCATTAATTTCAGTTTTTTCAATATTATACTAAAATATTTTTTGTCTGATGACTGAGGTTTTGCCCTCCGCCTGTTATATTTTGCTCCCAAGGCAATGGCCTCCCTTGCCTCCCCTCCGCCTACCACCGGGCCAGCCCAGTACCTGAAAACAGGAGTCCGAGGCATCGTAGAGTCCAGCAGGTGGGGGACTCGGGGTCGCTGGTTCGTGCCCCCCTCAGGCGGCCAGTTTTGTGGTGGTGGTGTGTGGCGGGGACGGTCTCGCCCAGGGCCTGGGGTGTGTGTGTGTGCGCGTGTATGCTGGTGTGAAGTGTGCAATGCTGTGAACATGTATGTGTATGTGAGCACATATGCATGTGTCCGTGAACATGGCCGTGTGCGTGCAGGCATACGTATGTAGACAGTGGACAGTGGTGTGTGTGTCCGTGCCAGAAACGATCGCCCCACGGGGACAGGCACAGGAAGGACTCCTCTGTCGCTGGCCTGCTGGGTGCCCGGTCCTGGGGCTTTCCGTGTCCCTGCAGGGTTAATGTGGAGAAGTGCGGGGAAGCCAGAGGCACTGGTGGGAGGCCTGGGAGGGCAGGGCAGCCCCTGAGCAGGGAGAGCGAGGTGCCTGCAGGCAGACAAGCCGGGAAAGTGGGGAGCCTCTCTGGCTCTGGCGCTGCCTGCCCGGGTCCCCCAGCGCCCATCCCACCACGCTGGCTTGCCGGGCCCCACTGTCGGCCTCCCCTCTACAAGGACACGGGAAAGCCGCCTCACTCTCGCCCCTGCGGGCACCACTGTTCCCGAGAGAAACGCCCCAGCCTGCTGGAAACTGCAGGAGAGAGGACGTCAGCCACACTCTGCAGACGGGGGATGTGTGCCCAGTACCCTGAGTGTGTACACACGCTCCGGTGCCCGACGCACTCACACCTTCTCCCTCTGGGCTTTTGTTTGGGTGTGGATCTGAGAAGTTCTTGCAAGGAATCCCTGTGCAGCTTCCGTCGGGCTGTGTCCCTGTCGCCGAGCTGGCTCTGTCCCCCGGAGGGGCGGGGCCGGAACCGTGTGGGGCTGCATCCCCTCGTGACCGGATCCCCTGGGGCAGGGCAGCTGCGAGGCAGGCGTGAGGGCAGTATCACGTGGGAAGGAGCGGGCACAGGGTCCTTCTGGCAGCCAGGCCCTGGGCCCCGCTCCGAGCCGTCCCCTTCTGCTGGGAGTCTCCGTGGCCTCCCACGTGGTGGCCTGCTGCCAGCCACCGTGTTTGCAAAGTCCCTTCTGGAGTCCTGCCCGTGAGCCACTGTCCCGTCCTGTCTCCCATCACTCGGCTTCCTTGCACTTTTGCCCACTTATTAGCTGCTCGCCCACCCGTCCGGAGCGTGCCATTTCTTCACAAAATTGTTTCCTTGTTAACATTCTGGTCCTGAGGGCCTCACAGTACTGCCCTGTGCGTATTTCTCCAGCTGTCTTTTAAACGACGCCTCTCGGAATCTGTCCTCTCCTGCCACGGACCCGGCTCCGGGGACGGAGGTGATTTCTGAGTCCTGCGTGCCATGTCCCGCCCTTCCCTGTGCGAGCGACCTGGCCGGTGGCAGGGCGTGTGCAGGTCCTGTCTGTGGTCTCGTCTGTGGGTGAGGTTCCGTGGTCGCCGAGCATCCTGGGGCTCCTAGGAGAGGCTCTATTCTCGTGGTGGTGAGCGGGAGCCTCGGGGAGGGGAGCATATGCAGTGTTGAATGACTGCCCCCAAGTGTCCTTCTGTGGAAGAAGACAGCGCCGCCAGACCTCGAGGCTCCCGCCTCCTGGCAGGTACTGGGAGAAGGGAGCTCAGGGGGAGCTGTGCTTTTCAGGAGCAGAGCGCCCAGCTACCACATCTGAGGTCCAGTCAGTGCCACATGTCGGTGCCCCCTCGTGGGACCAGCACTGGTGCACCGGCCAGCGCGGGTCCCTGCTGGGTGCCATCCGTGGTCTGAGCTGCCTCTCGGTGGAGGTGTGGCCATGCAGGCAAGTGTGCCTCTGGGGACCCATGGCTGCCCTTTGCTGATGCCCAGGCCACCTGTCTGTCCACAGGGCGGCTCTGTGTGAATGATAAAGAGGCCCCCTTCCCTGGGGACTTGCTCCCTTGCAGTGGACCGAGCAGTATCACCACTGGATCCCTTCCTCCCTCCTCCCCAGCTCGCTCTTTGCTTTGACTCTCTCTTCCATATTGGAAGACCTCCTTAAGTGCTTGGGAACCCTTGTCTGTTCGTGTTAGAGACAGAGTGAACCAAGAGCTGTCCATCTCCGATTCATGCTGTGCAGATTTGTGGCCCGGGGCTGGTGTGTGTGCACAGGCCCCCCCAGATAGGAACGCACCTAACAGGGACGAGCCTGACCACCCTGCTTCCGCAGTACAGTGGGGCCAACGGGGGCTGAAGCCACGACGGTGGGTGGGGTGGAGAAGGTCTGCCTTTGTCGGGGGAATGGGGCCGTGGTGACAGGTGTTTGTAAAACAGCCCAGTGCCCCAGCGCAACCAGTTCCTGAACTTTCTGTCTTGGGGAACACTGGGCAGGATTTTCTGTGGCTTCATCCGCCCTGCTAGTTCCTGACTACTTCCCTACTTGCTTTGTTTATTTTTAAAACAGCTTTATTGAGGTGTAGATGATATACAGGGATGCGCGTATGGGAAGAGTGGAATTTGATGAATTTGGCACACACTCGAAAATCCATCACCACCATCCAGATCAGGAACTATGAATCACCCTGGAAGCTTCCTCCTGCCCCCTGGGAATCCCTCCCTCTTCTCCTCACCTCTCCCCACCCCACCCCCATCCCAGCCATCACTGAGAGCTACTTTCTGTTTCTGTGCATCAGCTTACATTTCCCAAAATAGATAGAATCATACCTACAGTATGTACTCTTTCTTGAAGTCTGGCCCCTTTCTCTCAATGTAATTATTCCGAAGGTGGTCTTTGCTATGGCTTGTAACGCATCGCTTCCCGTTGCCTGATGCTGTTCTATTTTATGGTATATCAGAGTTTGCCCACTTAGCTGTTCATGGACGTTTGGGTTGCTTCCAATTTCTAGCTCTTTCCAACAAAGCTGCTGTGGTCCTCTGTGTGCGCCTTTTCATGGACCTCACCCTCTTCTGTCCTGTGGAAGACCTCGGAGCAGAAGGGGGGGTGTGGTTATATGATGTCTGTGTTTATATAGGTTATCTGCTTAATTGGTAAGAAGCTGCCAAAGTGATGTCCAAAAAGATTGTATCATCATACATTTGCACCAGCAAGGTAAGAAACGTCCCGTGGCTCCACATCCGTGGCGGTATTTGATGTGGTCTTTTAAAGTTTATCTGCCTCGCTGGTGGGTGTGCTGTGGTATCTCACTGTACTTTTACTTTTCATTTTCTCAATGTCTGCTGATATGGGTGGTTTTTTGTACTTCTTTGCCATGCATATATCTTCTTTAGTGAAGTATCAGTTCAGATCTTTCACCTGTTTTTTTGTTTTTTGGTTTTTTGTTTTTTTTGGTGGTTCTTTATTAGGAGCATTTTTGTGTGTTCTTTATATATTATGCATACTAGTCTACTTTGTTTCTAACATTAAGGACTTCTTCAAATATGAAGAAAATTACAGATATAAATATAAAAATAATACAAAAATCTTATAAGCCTGTCACCCATATTTGATACAGAATAGCATGTTATATGTTTGCTTATAATTTTACTTTTTAAAAGAAAATGGTATAGATAAGGTACAGTAGGAGCCCTCTTCTTATACCTTCCTGATTCTCTCCTCTTCTCCTCCTCCTCTTCCTCTTCCCCCCTCCTCCCCTCCTCCTCCTCCTCTTCCCCCCTC